>CM028330.1:23913648-24513648 GCA_016647705.1 Eucommia ulmoides | reverse complement strand
TTTATTCATCCCTTACTCACTAGAAAATGCACTCATATTCCTAAAAAAACAATTAGAAAGAGAAGTAAAAAAAGATAAAAACAATTAGAAAGAGATTTAAAATAAATGTTTGTACTTTGTAGTTTCCTCAAGTTGGACGATGGAAATATATATACTGTAACACTGTCACTGGTAATGACAGTAAAGTATAAACAAATAAACAACAAGTCAACAACCCATTTTACATTCATGAATATAATCAACATTTTAGATTAATGGTTGATCCTTAAGCACATGTTGCACGGATGATCCTAAAATAACAGACTTTCAAGTTTCAATAGTGGGTTTTATCAAATGATTATCTTTAATCAATAAACAATAAACAGACCCACGAAGCCAATGCCATGAACTAAAATTGAATGAAACATGAACAAAAATTGAATGAAATACATAATATAAACATTATAAACAGAAACAAGATCAGAAATGAAACAAATAAACAATAAACAGAACAATAAAGAGAAAGAGGAACAAACCGAAGCAGGAACAAAAATCGAACAAAGCAAAGTAACAAGCCGAAGCAGAAGCAGACCGAAGTAGGAACCAACCGAAGCAAGAACAGACCGCAAACAGAGCTTGAAGGTTGAACAGAGCAAAAAACCGAAGCCGGACTTGAAGGTCGAATCGTGCTTGAAGGTCGAATCAAGCTTGATTCCTTGAAGATCAGACTGAATCGTGCTCAAATAAAGAATTTGATTCGAAGAAAGAGAAGAATCGCAAGAAGGAGAAGGGTAGCGGCTAATTTGGTTGAACATATCGTGGGTGATGGGTATTTTTACAACTAGGGTTAGTAAAATATTACACAAATCACCCCTAAAAAAAAACAATGCCGACAAGGCCCCGCGAAGTGTCCGACACGCGAGGGAGGCGTGTCGGAGCCGTGTCGGACTTTAAAAAAATATAATAAAAAATTCCGACATGGTCCGACATGTGTCGGAGGCGGTGTCCAACACGTGTCGGACACCGACACTCTACTCCTGGCGGAGTGTCCGTGCTTCCCAACTTAGAATCCAATACTTCAAATCCTAATCTTTACTTATGTATAGAAACGATTGTATAACTCTATATTTAGTAAGCTTCACATATATCAATACACGGTCATATATTGTCATTTAACAAGGACAAACGACCCAATTTACTTATTTAAATATGAATACCGAGTTTTGGGGTTGCTTTTCAAAGAACAGGAAGTTTTGTTGTTACTTGTGCAAATGAGAGAATCTAATTAAAATTTACCCCTTTTATAAGTAATGAGTTAATTCAATAGAATGACGCTAATTCCAATAAAAGAATGAATTGATAGTAGAAGAAATCTAAAAAATAAGGAATTGTCTCCCACAACTCCTATTTTTTTAAAAGAAAAAAACAACTTTTTCATCCCCACACAAATAAAATTTGTTCAAAACTCTTATTTTTTAAAAGAATTATGCACAGACCCCTACTAATAATTTATAACAACCAAACTACCCCATCAAATTCCAGACCGAATACACTCCCTAATTTCTTTCATTGCGCTCTCCCTCATTGCCACTCACTCTCCCTTTCACAGTCATCTTCCTTCATCGCCTTCGTCTTCCTTCATTACCGTTGTCTTCACCGCCGCCGTCGTTTTCACCACTTGTCGTCTTCACCGTCGTCGTCGTCGTCTTCCTTCATCACCGTCGCCTTCACCACTTTTCGTTGTGATTGTCATCACTGCCATGTTGCCTTCACCACCACCGCATATGATTCTTTCGTCGATGCTAACAATCGCTCTAATTCCTCGCTCCGATTCATCTCTCCATCCATTGCCCCCATCTCATCGGTATGTTCGATCTCATTGCTTGGATTTGCTGCTCCATCTCATCGCTCTGTAGATCTAGGCTAGATCTAGTTTAGATCAAGATCTAACCTAGATCGGCATGTGCTAGTTCGCTCCATCTCATTGCCAGTGCTTGTTTTCGCTCCAAATCTCCATCATCCACAGCCACTCCAAGTCTTGCTCTTGGCTTCAATTGTAATGCGATGATAGTTTGGTTCTGATCTGTCTATGTTGCTTCTTATTTTTATTTTTTTTATTTTTTCCATTTGCATGGCAGTTTGGATTGATTCTGTGTTTTCATTTTTGTTTTTTGATTTTGTGCTTTGACTTTGTGTTCTAGTCTCATTGCTTGTGCCTATGCTTGGATTGATTCTGTGTTTCCATTCTGTGTTTGGTGGCTCCAGAATCAATTGATTTCTTCAATCATTTTTTATAGATTTAAGTGATTTTTCCCGTTAGGGATTCAATTGCAACCGCTAAAATTTGTTAGATTTTAATGAGTTTTGTTTCAGATTTCAATAGATTCATAGAAATTTGTTTTCAAATTTCAATAGGTAATTGGTAATTTTCTATTTTATAGATATATTCACAAGTTTGGTGGATTTCCACTTGATTATTTTTTAGTGGATTTTCAATTAACTATGGTTTTTTAGTTATTTTTTAATTATATTTGAACTTTCAAGTTAGGGATTCTTTTCAATTTGGAAGTATTTTAATTGATTTTGCATGTATCTGTACGTAGTTTTTGAATTGTTTAGTTCAGATTCTACATTTTTAGGGTTCTATAATTTTCAGTGGATTTCCACTTGATTTTTTTAGTAGATTTCCACTCAAGGATTTATGTAATTTTTTCAGTGGAATGGAATGTAATTGAAAATTAACATTCAATGGATTTTTTTTATTTTCTGATTTTTGAATTCAATGGATTTGGTTTTCGATTCAATTATCAATGAATTTATTCATGAGAATAGGGTAAAGTGATAGCTTGTTTGATGGCTATATTCATGAGAATAGGGATATATTAACACGTTTCAATGAGTACGGGTATTTTTAGTGGATTTTACTTAAGTGGATATCCACTTAAGTATATTTATTTCATTTTGAAAGTATTTTTAGTGAATTTTTAGTTCGTTGAGTTTCAATAGAATTTAAAATTGAATACTTTTTATATTTTAAAATGTTCAGTAGAATATTCCAAAAAATAAACTAAAATTCAATAGAATGCATGTAAAGGTATTTAAGGCATTTTAAAAAAATATTCTGCATAAAAATAAAATTCAGTGAAATTTTTATTAAAAAATAAAACTTTAAAAATTATATATTATGATTAAAAAAATAAAATTTGGAATTTCTATTGAAAAATAAAATTCAAGAGGATATTATAAAAAGAATTAAGTGAAACATATAAGGGTACTTATGACATTTAAAAGATATTGTATATTTTCAATCAAAAAAATAAAATTAATTAAATTTTTTTATTAAAAAATAAAATTTAAATGGATTTTTAAAAATTAAGTGGAATTTTAGAGTTTTAGTGGAATTTATGTATATAAAAGAAGGGTAATATTAGAATGACAAATGTATTAGTACTTTTGAACAAGTTTAAATTTAAAAGTCTTTAGAAAGTTATTTTTTAGACTTTTAGGACCTTTAAAAAAAAGGCCCAACAAATAAACCAAGTTGAGGAATCATATTTCAACATAATGGAGTAAAATAAAAAAAACTTTATCACCTCAAAAACTTCGTCATAAATGAAAGCTCTATCCAATTCGACTACACCAAGTTCGTCTGGACTAAAATACCTTCACGCCGTATTCGGTTTGTAAGAATTTGATTAATTAACCCACTCGTAGGCTCCGAGTTGCAGTTGCATTTTCCTTTTTGAAGACGTTTTTTCATTTTTTATTTTTAGTAATATTAATATTTTAAACTGCAAACATTCGTTTAGCGAAAGTAGTACATGGAGCTCAAGCCCTAATCTTCAACCAAAACTGTTCTCTAAACAGAAACTACAGACTCCGTTTGGTTACTGTTTCCATTCCCTAATTTATGTTCCCGCTCCAAATTTTTACGATTAATGTACAAGAACGCATTTGGTAAATACGTTTCTGTTCCCAAAATTTTGGGAGTAATTCCTTAAGAATCTGAGAAATCAAAAAATGTTAATTCCTATTCACTCCCACAAAATTATTCCCACTACCATCCTGTCAACCACTATCACCACCCGTCAGCCACCATACATTTAAAAAGGAAAAAAAAAATGTCACAAACAAACCTGTCTCTTGTTTCTGTCATAACTCATAAATCAAAAGAAACAATTTCAGGACAAAGGTCACTATTAAACATGTCTCTATTCCTGGACTACTTCAGAAAAGAAACAGAATTCTCATCCCAATTTATTGAAAGTAGAAACAGAAAAGCAGAAACATTAACCAAAGGCCACCTACATTTTCACATTGCTAAACCAAACAGAATATACCCAAGACTATTGTCACTGTAGTTATACGCAACAAACCAATAATTTGCATTTGCCCATAAGCCAAATGAGGGCCAAAATCAACCCAAACATTTGATCTGTCCGGATATATTACACGTAATAATCTCTGGTAATGTCATACGATAAACATAGTCTTAAAACCCCCACTTGGATACCACAGTCCTTAGTGGGGTGAGATATGTGTCAATAAGCCTCTAAATCCTCTGCCATAATAACCAAACTATAAATATGGGCTTCTCTTAATTAAGCCACCCATCATCCCAAAACCTCATTTTTACTTCTAACCCTTTAAACCTTTCAGTTAGTATCTTATGAGAGGGTGTGAAAAATAATATAGGCATGGGTTTTGCTTATAGAAATATTAACACTCTTCTTCTCTTGGTCTTGGGGGCTCTACCATCACTGTATTACACCCAAGAAACTTATGTTTCCTCCAGAGCAACCTACTATGGCAGCCCTGATTGCTTGGGGACTGCAAGTAACTCTCCCTCTCACATCTATTTTACTAATGGAATGTAGGAACCATGAGAAGCGTTCCTTCCATGAATCCTACTTCTTTAAAGTATTTAAGTTTTTAATTGATTTTAATTACGTGTCAATCTCTCATTGGATAATATTTAATTCTATTTTAAGAAAAATTGTAGCATCTAGAAAAATTCTTACTTTCTTCTCTATATGTTAGAATCTTTATTTACACTACACCTTAAACAATAGGTAGAATTGTTTTTCGTTTTTTTTTTTTTTTTGTTTTTTTTTTATTTTATCATTTGATTTCTACAATTCTACATTTGTGTCAAGGATATTGTATTGATAAGAAAATTAACTGATAATTATACTTAATTCAACTTTTCCTGTGTATATAATAGGTTTAGTATACATCTATACATATATCATATGCAAGTAAATTTTGGGTTCAATTGTAAAAATATGTTAACTAATACAATGAAACACAGGTGGAGCTTGTGGTTATGGAGAATATGGGAAAACTGTCAACTATGGAGAAGTCAGTGCAGTCTGTAGGCTATACAGGAATGGCACCGGCTGTGGTGCATGCTACCAGTAAACTTCTATTGACACGGATCCAAAAAACCAATATATATTATATATGATCGATTTATCTTATTCAACTTTTTTAATTTCTGAAAATTACTAAAATACCCCGCGACTTTAATATAAGAATCTTATGACATGGATTTAGGTGTGTTTTGGATATGTATCCAGGTGTTTCACAGCCCCATTTTGTAATAATTACATTTCAGAAAATACAGAACTGCTAAACCCTAACACATAATAAAATAATAACCATGTGATATGATCATCTCAGGTTAGGTGCAAGCTGCCCCAGTACTGCACCGATGAAGGGGTGAAGGCAGTGGTGACTGACTACGGCGAAGGGCATAACACGGACTTCATCCTCAGCCTTTGCGCTTACGCTAAACTGGCACTCCCCAATGCGGACATAGAGCTATTCGCGAAGGGCGTAATCAACGTGGAATACTGGTGAATCCCCTTGCCGGTATCCAAACGCAAATCTCATGGTCAAGATCCATGAGCACAGCAGGTACCCTGACTACCTAACCATAGTGATACTGTACCAGGCCGGTATCAATGACATCACAGCAGTTGAAGTGTGGGAGGTATATAATTATATATACATAGAGATATATATCAAATTTCAAAGCAAGCAATTTACAACAGCCATTCGCATTATATAGTCCTCTGTTTTAACTTGTTTTGGACTTGTTTTTCGAGTAACTTATTCTTTAATTTTTAATAACTTAACAACATTTTAGTTGACTTTTAGTATCATAACACGAATTAAGCATTAATTGATATCAATTACGTGAATTCAATCTAGTTCATATTTAACTGAATGACTAAAAGCTTATTTGAAAGACTAAAAAATAAAGAGTAAATAAAACGTGGTTAGAAAAAGGACAGCGCTATTTGCACAATCAAATCATCTCTTACACGCCTTTTTATTTAAAGGAAAATTACCAAAAGCCCATTACTTAATAAAATATTTAACATTGAACATTGGGTCTTTTGTCTTTTACTAGTTTGAGTTTAAATAAAGAGGATGAAGGAGTCTAACAGTTAATTTTGGGATTGCGAATAGCACTACATTAAAAAAAATATAAAGTGATTTATTTCAAGGATAATATAATAATTTTTTCTTTATAACATGATGATTTTTTTAATATAAACTACGTTCGATTAAGTTGATATTTGTAAATTTTCTTAACGGATGCAGGAGTCTCAACAGAAATGGAGGGCTATGCGGAAGGCCTATGGAGCAACATGGGACACGGCTAACCCACCAAAGGGTGCACTTAGTTTCAGGTTCCAAGTCAGTGGCAGCGCTGGGGTGAAGTGGGTGCAGCCAAAGAGCCTGATTCCCAGTGAATGGAAGGCTGGGGTTGCTTATGACACTGCCATTCAGCTTACTTAAGCTACATAAATTTAGATCATCAACATGTGTAGTGTAAAGAGTGATGAATACTAGTGTTCTGTGTATCCTAGCTCTTGTACGAATCAATAAGTTAAGTTTTAAAGGGCATACTGCTCTTAGCTTAGATGAATAATACACTAGATTCTGTAGTTTGTCTACTGGGAAACAATATAATAAAGGGTTCTTATTATATAGTTATTTATCATTGGCTTTTTTTGTTTTTTTTTAGTTTTCTTTGGGGGGGGGGGAAGGGGGCTCTTGTTCGAGCAACTTATTTTCTAGTCATCACGAACTTCCTTTGTCTCTAACAACATTTTATTAGACTTTAATTATGATATCAACTACAAATTAAACATCTAGTTGATATCAAATAAATGGGTTCAATCTAGTTGATATTAACCGAAAGACAAAGAGGAAAAAAGGCGGAGGGAAAATTAGAAGTGAATTATTTCAAGGACCACATAATAATTTTCTGAAAAAATTAGAAGAGCAGTATTTCAAGGACAATATAATAATTTCCCTAAAATAAATTTGGACGGTACTTGAAAATGTCTTTATGAGGTTATGTTGGGAAAATATGCAGTTGATGGGGGATTTCCCGCTCAAATACTTTCCATCATTCACTCCCTTAGGTGGCTGAACAATTAAACGACATTCGTTGCCTTTAATGTCTCATATTAATCCTTGAAACTAAAAAAGTGTTACTTTAATTTGTATAATTAACCTTTCCAACTAGCCAAATTTAACCGAAAATGGATTATATTTAATTGACAAATCAAATGTGCAATTATAATTAATTAATATTTTTTAGAGACTAAATTAATAAATTAAAAGTTATTAAAGTGCAGGGCATTCTATATGAACGATCTGCCATATTCAGATATTTTTGGGTCTTTTGTTCTTCTTCTATTAAAGACAACTGTGCATTAGTCTATCAGCTTCATCATCAAAACTTCTATCCATTTTTGAATATACCTAAGTAACAAGATTGGGCAATTATCAGATGAATTTAGTGCAGGAAAATAAAATAATTCAGCAGCAAAGCATTAAGCTACTTCATGATGCATCAACTGTAAGATTAATATGCTTGAATTTTTACTAAAAACTACCATATTGGGGTCTCTATCATAAACATCAAATTTTAGTAAGAATTACCGTACTGGATTTCTATATGGATTCTTCATATTGTTTCATGATGGAACAGTTCAAAACTGATACTATACCCAAGTGATATAAATAAATTAAAAAAATTACCAAAACCACTTGAAGTTGACTGGTGTATTGAGATCCCTTTTCCAGTGCTCTTCCAATTCACCAGTGATGCAGCAATTCTGCTTCCGCATCTTCTCCATTCTTTTTCCTGATTATCATTATTATTATGAAGAGAAGAATCCATGGTTCCACATTAGTCATTAGCTATTTAAAAATGAAAACCATATCAAAATAAATAAATCACAAACCCACCTGCTCTACGAGGCTAATTATGTATTAGCCAGCTACAAATGTACCACAAAGCATAACATTTGGGAAGCAGAAAGGCTGCTTCAGTCAAATGCGGAAGTAACAGGCTGACTCACAATAGCTCTCTACAAATATCTAAACAAGCATCATTGAGATTTCATTACTAATTACAAAGCCATCTACATTGAACAATGGATAATACAAAGTCTGTAACAAGACCGATGAAAAAGAAAAGTCATCGGTTTGGGCCTAAAAAGCCACAAAGCAACTTAAGATTTCAATGGCTACATTCAAGAGCACAAAGATATTCTACTTCAAGCTCAAATGCATGAATTCAAAAGCACGGACCTGAGCACTATAAAAGCATTGTTGTGACAAATGACCAAATAAACTACCTCCAAAAGATTTGGTCCAACAAGAAAAACTTCATTTAATCCTCTGCTGTCTAGTTCTTCCATGAACTATTAGTAGGGGGATTTGGAGTAAAGTTCCTGCAAAAATCAATAATCAATTAAAAAAACAAGGAAAGCAAAATATCACTTCGAAATGAAAAGGACAAAAAAAGACAGTAAACCAAATGGTACAAAGACAGCATTTTACTTGTAAAGAATGGTACAAGGCAAAACCACAACAAAAGGGAAAATAAGCACAGTTAAGATAAAGAACGATGGCAATAGTGCAAACTATAGCCATTTTGGAAACACTATTTTACATTCTGAATAAGAGAGATGAGCAAAAAACGAAACAAGAGCTACTTAAGAGTGATAAACATTAAAAATGAAACAACATAAATAATACATGTTCAAGAGGAAGAACTACAACATTAAGCAGCAACGGTGGTAAACAAATAGTACCAAACGTTTCTTCATCCCTCTTAACATCCATAAGTCTAATTTCTTCTGTAATTGCATAAGAAAGCATTAGCCCATAATAGGCCTGGAACTAGAAAAATAAAAGGAAAGATGCAACTGTAATTCATCAGATTCAGAACAAACAACTGTTCTCTAAGTTGGTATGAATTAAATAATATTGAATAAAAAAATCACAAAAGAAGGGGAAGGTGAAAAAAGGGCCTTTCATGCAATTTCTATAGCCAGCAAACGTCAAGTTCGCATGCAGTATTTCACCAATATCTACTGCAAAGCTGAACTAGATAAACAGCCTGAATGGCAGGAGCCACTCTCTAACAACATCATATTACTCTGAACATCCACCTGGACTGACCTAAAAATAAAAACACTATGTTGATTTCCTCGTCAACTCAGCAATTGAATGAAAGATACCATTTTTCTTAAATACAATTAAAATTTAAAATTGAGAAGTGCAGGACAAATGACACCAAACATCTGAAAGTAACTCACATTTATCAAAACAAGGATCCCCACTTCTTTCTGACCAAACTTCATTCTATCACAAACACCCTAATACATCCTGCCAGTACAGTCTGTAGAACCACAATAGCAGCTCTTCATCTTGATATTTCCACTGGAATCACGAACCTCGTCCAATGAGTAATTATAATGGTAGGTAAGCTCTTGCAAGGGAGGAATATTCTCCGCGGCAAATAACATTATGTGCGGTATTCTTTTGTCCTCATGATCATAAAGGACATTCTGAGCATAAAGGTTCGGTGAGCAACTGTGATTGATAAACCTCCCTACATTTCCGTGTTGTGCTGCATCTATGGTATAGCCACCATCTTCCATAAGCTCGCTGAAATCTGACTTCATCTCAGGCTTGATAGAACAGTCATTGTAATTCTGCCCGATATCAAACAAATATTCATCATTACCAATCCTTTGTTCAGCTTCCTTGTCTTCAAGAAGCTCCCCAACGTACTCGCATATAAAAGTTCCTGAAGGAATAGAATTCAAGGATCTGACACCCCAGCCTCTTGACTCTGTTTTGAAGATTTCAAGGTGAATTTTAATACCATGTTGGGTGACCCTATTATAGCAAGAAGGAGGACACTTGCAGGAAGGACCACACTCGAACACGAGGGGTTTGGCTTCAACAATAGCCCCGTTACGGTTGTATGGAATCTCTCCTCCATTCTTGACTGCACATGAGCATTTCCGAGAATCAGAGCATCTACCAATACAATCACAGCCCTTTGAAGGAACAGGAATGTACCAATCAGGATATATCCTCCTAGTAATGTAAGTAAATGGAGGGGGGTTTTCATCATCTACTGTATTCACCGCACCAATGGGCACCATCTCTTTACCACCTGATATGTCACCAACACACAGACCCTCCCGCTTCTTAGATTTTTTTGAGTTCTTAACTTTTCTCCAAGCAAGCTCAGGTTGGCCCGGAATTCTCCTTAACTCGAACATAAAAACCAGTTTACCGTGTGACCCAATCTCTGTTCGATAGCTCTCCACTGTATAGAGGCCATCATAATAGTATGTTGTGATAATCCTTGGCCTTCCATCAGGAGAATCGGAAGGCTTCGGATCTTTGTATCCACGCACAACACGTACAGGATTCTTTACTGATATGCTATTTTTCAAAGCCAAATTTCCTCTTTCAAGTTTCTGGTCTTCAGGTTGCTTGTTTTTACCAATTAAGTTCCCTCCTTGCCCAGAATATGTTAAGATGTCAGCATTTTCCATATCATCAGCATAAGCTCCAGAAGCAACAATACTTATTGCAATTATATCTTTACCCTTTTTAATGTAATCTATGCCACCTTGGTATAGGCGATGTATGCCAACAATAGCAATCTCCACCCTGTACTGAAACTCATCACCTACTTCAACTCCTGGGACTGCTCCCACTATTTTACTGTCAGCATTAACCTCTTTCTTTTTTTCTTTGATAATATTTGCTGCATCAAGATCGATCCTTCTCTTCTTTGACGATGTTTCTTCTCCTTGCCTGGACTTTGCTTCTTCTCCTTGCAAAAGCTTCCTACAAAGGCCTTGGAACAGACGTAATGTCTCTCTCACTTTGTTACGGGCATCACCATGACTAGAAGAACTACTGGGTCCAAAAGGAGGCAGGCACACATCAACATCAAGAGTTGTCTGACCAGTAAGAATATTTTGATGTTTCTCTTCATTGGCCCCAACATAGTCATCCATGTCCCCCCCAACAATTGCACTTGAGCTTTCACAACTAGCTGAGCCAGCAGAAACTGGTTTTTTCTTCTTAGATTTCCCTCCTGAATGATCAGCCAAATGATTTTTCCTGGAAACAAGTTTAACTTTCTGTTGACCAGTGAAATCACGCTTCTTTGCTCTGCTTACACTCGAACCATCATCTAAACTAGCTAACATCCCTTTCCCCTGCCTCCATGGACAATTTGGCGCAGCCATCATACCCTGGACAACTACCCTGTCAACTTCTTGTCCCAAGCCAACATCATCAACCGATGGCTTTCCCTTAAGACTTTTCTCCCTCTCGTAAACCACAATCTCCTTCCCCACCTTCCCAGAACTTTTGGCATCCGCAATCTTCCTTTTAACTACAGCCTGGTTCTTGTTCCGTGATCCAGGTACTCCCTTCAAAACACTCTTCACAAAATTACTATCCATCACACCACCTTTCACTTCCTCATCCCCACCCCTTTCTATATATCTAGTAGCAGCAGCTTCATGACCAACCCTCAATACATCCTCTGATGCTTGTGCACTAGCCTTTGATGTCCCTCCAGCATTCTCTTTTACAACTAAACTCTTGTCCCCTGCAATCCTCAGGCCCTCTTCATCAGTTGGTAGTCGAACATTCCATCCACAAAATGGAGGGAAATCGCGAATTGCTGAGACTCTTCTTCTACGATATTTGTTCTTAGGGCTTGAAACAGTCCTCTCCCCAACTATGCCATCACCAATTGACTTTTCACTACCGATAGGAACCACATAATTAGCCACAGTATCAACCTCCAAAACAGTCTTCTTTTCTTCTGAAGCCTTATTCTCCACCTCGGGGGGCTCCTCCTCCTTCACGAACCCCTGACATTTGCTCTGATTAGGATCCTTACTTATTGCCTTTGGAGAAATAATTTCATGAGGTTTCAGATCTGGACTAAGCTTTTCATCTTTAACCCCATCAACTGTCCCATCCGTGACAACCACTTCCTTCACCAAATCGCCCATAGACACATCATTAGTTTGGAGCTCAGACACAACATTAGTTTGGAGCTCAGACTTAATGTCAGAAGGTTGAACACTATCGGCGACATCACCATCAGTAGCCTCAAGAGAAACGGTTGCCGCTGGTGGTGCATTTGGTCCACAGAAGGGCGGAAAATCCCGGACGGCAGACACTTTTCGGGCCTTGTACTTGCGTGTGAGGACACCAGCGGAGGACGAGATGTGTCCATTCTCTAGCGGCCTCTTGCTCGAGTTCCCATAGGATAAAACACCATTGGAGAGAGAAACCATATCCGGTATACGAAATTCAATCAACTGAAAAAGGAAAACCAAACAACTGTTTAGCTGCCGGAAAAAACTGAAAACGCAGGAAAGAGGACAAAGATGGCGAAAAGAAATACAAATCTAGGGCTACCGATAGGGAAAATTCGATAATCGCGAAATACTCATGGAATCGGAGAATCTACTGATCAGAAAGTAACAATTAGGGTTTGCATGCAGCATAAACCGAACACAATAATGGAGGCAAATGATTTTTTGATCGACAATGTACCTGATTTGAATGGGATCCTTTCTCTACGTAGTTGCAAGTATGAAGAGTTGCATCCGTTGGGGAAGAACGAAAATTAGGGGGAATCGAGGCAACGTTTTTCGAGACCCATCGTCGGAAGATGCGATGTGGGTATGGCGGGGGCCGAGAAGGAAACGATGAACTTTATAATTTGCAATATGGGCCCCTCGGTTTGGTGTATTGTCAGGTTCTGACACATTCGAAAGGGTTTATTACATTTCAGTGCACTTTAAAGAGGGAAACTTCTATGGGTAATATCACTTACACTCGCTCAACTATACTAATATTCCATGTACATGCTTTTAACTTTCAAAATTACCACGGCAACTCTTTGCTGGTGCTTTTTTAAAGAACTTATCATTTTTCCCTTACTAATTCAGACTAGAAAAAATAATAAATAATATAAGATAGTAAAAGACCAAATTCCCTTTACCATTTTCCTTTACATTTTCTTTTTATTTTCGTTCTTTTTCTTCCCGTCTTGGGTTAATGACACCTTATACCCATCAAATTATATTTTGACACTAATCTAAAATTTAAGGATCAAAGTGTATTTTCCAAATCACAATCACCCGTTCATCCCTCTTCAATTCTTCTTTAGCTTCAACAACCTACCCACATGAAAAAAAAAAAAAAAAAAAAAAAAATAAATAGAAGAAAGAAATGGAGCAAATTCGTTCAACCCCCAACAACATCATCTGGAAAGAAAAAAATGCAGTGAAAGTTGTGAGAATCCATTGCTGCAAAGGATCCGTCACGACAATGGAACTTTGGCGACGGGGCAAGAAGAATTTCCGTTAGACGTGAAGCTCAGGGAGATGGATCGAGGTTTGCAAATTTAGCGAAAGGGACGGCGATGATGCCAGGGTGGGGGGGGGATGTGGCATGGCAATGATGAAGAAAGAGAGATTTAGTGGGAAAACAAACCATTCGTCATCTTCCTCGTCAAATCGGAGTTCCGATTGTTCAATCTCCCACAATCTATTTTTTTCAATCCTTTTTCAACCCAATAGAATCTAAAGAAGACGATTGGAAAAAAAATCTTAGATCTACTCATTCTACCCTCTCTTAGATTTAATCATTTTTTTTTCTCTTTTCTCTTTGATTTTTTGTTTTGGGTGTATTTTTTCCCTAAAATTTGTGGTTTTTTTTTTTTTTTTTTGAAGTTTAATTTTTGCTCAAATTTTTGAGATTTTTATCTTTTAAGGTTTTATGGTGACGCGTAAATTATGTCGCTACTTTTACCACAAGTGTACGGGTCAAGTTTTAGTATAGATTAGGAAGAGTAGGGATTGTTGTATTCACAGGGATTAGTTTAGATTATCGTTGAATACCATAATTGTAAGACCCCGATCTTCGTTATACGTATAATTTAAGTCGCGTTTTAAAATATTTCAGAAATAGCGGGGTAGATAGCGTTATTTATTATTTGATTTAAAATTTTAGGAGTCAAATTTGTAATTTTTAAAATTTTAAAATTAGAAGTTGGGTTTAATTAAAAACTTAACAATTTTTATTTATTATTATTTTTTTTTTGGGGGGGGGGGGGGGGGGGGGGGGAGTTATGTAAATGAAAATCTAAAGTTGGATACATGACTATCATGCACTACGTTGTGTCGATATATATATATACACACACACACATACACATATACGCATGTAATCAAACG
This sequence comes from Eucommia ulmoides, assembly GCA_016647705.1. Classification (NCBI taxonomy): domain Eukaryota; kingdom Viridiplantae; phylum Streptophyta; class Magnoliopsida; order Garryales; family Eucommiaceae; genus Eucommia; species Eucommia ulmoides. The sequence continues at coordinate 24,499,057 of CM028330.1, read as the reverse complement.
AGTGACAAAGAGAACACGTGGAAGATTGTTCATATATATATATATGTGTGTGTGTATGTGTGTGATCGTCGTGGGATCGTTGCCGTCCATCCGGTGATCATGTAGGTGTGTGTTTTGTTTAATTCGACGTTGTGTGTGTGTGTATGTACTCTACTTGATGCCTGTGTGATTATGTGTGTGTAGGTCGTCTCTCCGATTGTTCTTCCGATGGACACGGTGTATGTGTGTGTGCTCTGTTTTTGCCAACAGCGTGTATGTGTGTGATTAGTGTGTGTCTTGGCGTGTGCTTTGTGTGTGGGTTTTGTTGTTCATTGCGTGGGTGTGGCGCCGTTGTTGGTGTGGGTAGCTGCGGTGAGTGTGTGTATGTGTTCCGGCGGTAATGGTAGGTGTGTGCGTGACTCAGTGCGTGTGTGTGCGCGTTCGGGTGTTCATCGCTGGAAGTGGGTACGCGTGTGTTTAGTTGTGGGTATGTGTGGGGGTTGTTCATCAGTGTGTGTTGTGTATGCATGGTGGTGTGGAGTTGTTGCCGGTGTGGAGTGTAGAGAGAGAGAGCAGTGGGTGGGTGTGTTTTGCGTCGACTGTGTGTGTGTGACCGTTCGGTTGGGTGTTTGTGTGGGAGTCGATCGTTTGGTCCGGCGGTGAGAGCAGTTAATCGGCAGTGAGGGGTTGTCGTCGGCGGCTGAGCAACAAAACAGAAACAGAGAAAGAAACGGGAAGCGGGGAAAAGCAAACAAAAAAATGAAAAGGAAGAAGAAGCGGAAAAAGAAAGAAAGAAAAAGAAAAGAAAATTACACAACCACCCCCAATGAAAAACAAAATACTCATCTCGCGGCAAACGGAAAATCTGGGAAAAGTAAAATTCCTTTCACTCTTAATATATGTATTTAATTGTATTTAATTATCTCGTGGGAATTATGAAATTATTTAGTATATTGTTGCGATATTTTTATCTGTCGAAATTATGTGAAATATGTTGGATGATGCGGGATTTATATGACGAGCATGCCTATGTGGTTTATGTTAAAATTATGTGACGAGCATGATTATGTAATTTTATGTGTTTAATTAAATGCACATATTAGAGGGGTTGGAGTTCTACTGAGCATAAGCTCACAACCCCACAGTGTTTGGATTGCAGGGTCGGTTGGGACGAAACGAGATAAGAGTTGTTGTGGAATTTTTTATTGTAAAAATTGTAATTGTTATTTATTGTTGTAATTGGCAAAAATGGTAATATTGATTATCGCAATTGTTGTAATAATTATTGAATATTCGGTTTTATATAAAATGGTGTTGAGATAATCGGATAATAAATTGTTTGGTTAAAATAAAAAGAAAAATTGGGATTTAAATTATAAACGAGAGACTTTTAAATTGGTCGTTGTGTTGTGCTGAAAATGAGTGGATTAAATATAAAATAGATAAATGGTTTTAATTGGTGATATATGAATGGTGACTATTAGATTTAATATTTGTCGTCGTAAAATCTATAACAAGAAATTATCGCTATCATTCAATAAATTTACTGAATATTGTATATTGGGAAGTTGACGAGTCGGTTTTAGACTAAGAAATTCTCTATAGGAGAAACCATAGTAACGGGCTGGGGAAACTGGGATGGGTCGTTACAAATTTGGTATCAAAACTTAGTATATAGATTCTGTAGACTTAGAATTTAGATTTGCGATCACGTTGAACTGGGGTTGGGATACCCATCGTTCATAATAAACTGTTAATTTTAGTGGAAATTGCGAAATAAAAGTGGAATAACAAACGATGATTATTTATGTTTATGAGTCATATGTGTATACCTGTTGGATTGATTATGTGGACCTTTTGGTTAACCAAATTGCACAATGTGATCCCTGTTGTTTCAATGTGATCATATTAAATTGTTAGTATTTGCATTGATTTGACAAATTGAAACTGATAATAAATTACTCTCTGTAATATTTGCATAAATCATAAATGTGTTGAAAAATTTATTCGGTTAAGTAATAAAATTCTCGGAAGTTTATGAACGAAATATTGGGCACTTTGCACCAATGTGTTCTTACCATTATTTCACTTTGGCCCCTATAATTTTAATTTGAACATATTAACATCTTAGATGACGGCGAAATAATAATTTGAACATATTAATATTTGAAATGAGGGTTGATTAATAAGGTTGAACATATTAATATCTGAGCTGGCGGTTGATGAGTTACATAAGCCTAGGTGAGTGTCGTGTTAGTTGTGGACCATTGAAAAATTATATCTAAATTGGAGTTATTAAATTAAAGGTGTATACTGTCTTCTAGTAAATCTATTTTCATATATATGATGAAAAAAATGTTTTTACTTAAAACTGGACGATTTTCTAACTTATATGGATCAAGCGGTTTCGGGTGTTTTTGGAATTGTGGATTACGATGATTTTTAAAGAAAGTTGAAAAATGAGTTTTGTTGGATTTGGTGGTTTTAAAAGAGAATGGAAAAATGGTTGAAATTAGATGATTTTCAAACGAAAGCGAAAAATATGATATTTGGATAAAATTGGTTTGGGAGATAGAGGTTGATGTGCGTTGATTTTCTATCGATTTGTAGTTTGACGATATTGTTATTGATTTGACGATACTATTGATTTTATCTGTTTCGGCAGAACGTTGTTTATCTACTTTGGTAGAGCGTTGATTATTTATTGAGTTGTAGTTCGATGATGATGTTATCGATTTGGACGATGCCATAGTATTTATCTACTATGGCAGAGCGTTGATTATTTGCTTCGGTAAAGCGTTGATTATCTGCTATGGTAGAGCGTTGATTATCTGTTTTTGCAGAGCGTTGATTATCTGCTATGGCAGAGCGTTGATTATCTGCTACAGTAGAGTGTTGTTTATCTGCTAGGCATAAACTTGCAGAGCGTCGATTATTTTACTACAGTAGAGCGTTATTATGTCCCACTAGGAAAGCAAATCCTACGGGTGGTATAGTACCGTTGCAACTCCCGATCGTGAGGTTAAAACGATTACATGGCTAGCTGAGGTGTGGTGTGATGTGTGGTGGTGTGATGTGATGAGATGTGGTGTGATGTGGTGTGATATGGGGTGGTGTAATATGATGAGGTGTGGTGTGGTATGGTGTGATGTGGGGTGGTATGATGTGATGAGGTATGGTGTGATGTGGGGCAGTATGATGTGATGTGGTGTAGTATTTTGTTGTATGAGGTAAATGAGATGAGTACATTTATCCATATTGTTCGATATGGGATTGGTATATTTATTTATGTTGGTATATTTATTGTTTTGATTTCATTTTACTAGATGGTTAGTTGAATTATTCTGGTTGATTTTCACTGTTTAGTTGGGATGCTATATATATATATATATATAGACGTTGATTTTGTGGTGAGATTATTATGAGATTATTATATTATTATTTGAGATATGATATATACGTGAGTTGATTTGTCAATTTGAAACCGATTTTATATTAAAGATATTTAGTTGAGTTTTCTAATATTGACAGTAAGTTGGTGATATTTTATTGAGGTCTGAATATAGCCTTATGTTGGTACATTTTATATTGGGAAGTGGTTTTTGATAAAAACTTGATCCATAAAATATTTTTATACTACGAAGACAGTACACCGATAAATAATAACTCAATTGTATGTATGAGTCTACTACTAACATTAGGCGGAGTCGGAATGTGGGGGTCATTGGGATTTCAAGGGGAAAGGATAATGCGAATTATCCTAGAGTCGGTGAGTCTTTTAGAAAATTTATTGATATAATATTTTTATATATATAGTGACTATAGTTGATTTTTGTGACGTATGAGATTTTTGTAGTTGGGACGTAATTTTGTATTTCGATACATATTTATATGTGGTTATATGTCTAAGACGTTTTATGTGGATTGAGACGTAGTTGAGGCGTTTGGCCTTGTCAGGGACTTGATTAAATATGGAGGTATGAAGGGAATTCTTATAGATGATCCGTTTGACGTATTGCAGAAAATTTATTATTTAAAGTTAGATTGTGGTGATTTTTAATAAACATATACAAGATTGTTGAATTTTTTTATGAATATGGTTGCTTACGATATTGGTTGTGAACTTGTTGGTTGAAATGCTAGACAAAAATAGGGTTGTGAATTGGTTAACTGGATGGAATAAATACATGTTGGTTAGGAAAAAATTATTGTCGGAATAACATAGACCCAATCCACTAGGATGATGTGTTCAAATTATTTTGTTATTTATTATAATTTTATCAGAGTAGCGCAGCGGAAGCATTGAGAAACATGAGATTTTTTTTTTGTTTTCCGATAGATGATTGGTTGTGCTAGGTGCACCTTATTAGTCGGTTATAAGGTAAGTTACTGCGAATGAAAATGTTGCGATGTGTGAAAGTGAATTGACGGTTATTAATTAAGTGTGACTAATATGACCATGCGATGCGAATCTGACTTTTAATTGTTTTGACTGAAATATTATTGTTTTGATTGAGATTTTAATTCCGTTTGTTTGAACGAAAATTTCGGGACGAAATTTCTTTTAGGGGGGAAGAGTTGTAAGACCCCAATTTTCGTTATACGTATAATTTAAGTCGCGTTTTAAAATATTTTGAAAATAGTAGGGTAGATAGCATTACTTATTATTTGATTTAAAATTTTAGGAGTCAAATTTGAAATTTTTAAAATGTTAAAATTAGAAGTTAGGATTAATTAAAAACTTACCAAAATTTTGGGGGGAGGGGGGGCTTATGTAAATGAAAATCTAAAGTTGGATACATGAATATCATCCACTGCGTTGTGTCGGTACATACATACATATATATATATATATATATATATACACACACACACACACACACACACACACACACATAAACATATACGCGTGTAATCAAACGAGCGACGAAGAGAACACATGGACGATTGTTTATATATATATATATATACTAATGCACACACACGTCTGAAGGGGGAGAAACAAAATAGAAACATAAAACATAAAAGAGAGAGAGTGAGTAGGTCGCGCGCGGTGGTGCTGCCTGGTTGATTCGGCGGTGTCGGTCAGCATGAGGGTGTATTCAATCGACCATTCAACGTGCGTTTTAGTGTGTATGTGTGTATGGGAGTTGGGTTTGACGTCGGTATAGATCGAATGTGTGATCATCGTAGGATCGTTGTCGTCCATCCGACAATCATGTGGGTATGTGTTCTATTCAATTTGATGTTGTGTGTCTGTGTGTACTCGGCTTGACGCTTGCGTCATTGTGTGTGTATAGGTCGTCTCTCCGGTTGTTCCTCCAACGGACACGGTGTGTGTGTGTACTCTATTTTTGCCAATAGCGTGTATGTGTGTGATTAGTGTATGTCTTGGCGTGTGCTTTGTGTGTGGGTTTTGTTGGGTTTTGTTGTTCATTGCGTGGGTGTGGTGCCGTTGTTGGTGTGGGTAGCTGCGGTGAGTGTGTGTATGTGTTCCGGTGATGATGGTGGGTGTGTGTGTGCGTTCGGGTGTTTATCGCTGGAAGTGGGTACATGTATGTTTAGTTGTGGGTATGTGTGGGGGTTGTTCATCAATATGTGTTGTGGGTGCATGGTGGTGTGGAGTAGTCACCGATGTAGAGTGTAGAGAGAGAGAGGGAGAAAGCAGTGGGTGTGTGTGTTTTGTGTCGGCTGTGTGTGTGTGACCGTTCGATTAGGTGTTTGTGTAGGAGTCGATCGTCTGGTCCAGCGGTGGGAGCAGGCGATCGACGGTGAGGGGTTGTCGTTGACGGCTGAGCAATGAAACAAAAAAAGAGAAGGAAACGGGAAGCGAGGAAAAGCAAACAGAAAAATAAAAAAGAAGAAGAAGCGAGAAAAGAAAGGAAGAAAAAGAAAAGAAAATTACACAAACCACCCCAATGAAAGATAAAATACTCATCTCGTGGCAAACGGAAAATTTAGGAAATGTAGAATTCCTGTCACTCTTAATATATGCATTTAATTGTATTTAACTGTCTCGTGGGTGATTATAAAATTATTTAGTATATTGTTGCGATATTTTTATCTGTCGAATTATGTGAAATATGTTGGATGATGCGCGATTTATATGACGAGCATGCCTATGTGGTTTATGTTAAAATTATGTGACGAGTATGATTACGTGGTTTTATATGTTTAATTAAATGCACATATTAGAGGGGTTGGAGTTTTACTGAACGTAAGCTCACAACCTCACAGTGTTTGGATTGCAGGGTCGGTTGAGATGAAACGAGAGAAGAGTTGTTATGGAATTTTTTATTGTAAAAATTGTAATTATTATTTATTGTTGTAATTGGCAAAAACGGAAATATTGATTATCGCAATTGTTGTAATAATTATTGAATATTCGGTTTTATATAAAATGGTGTTGAGATAATCGGATAATAAATTGTTTAGTTAAAATAAAAAGAAAAATTGGGATTTAAATTATAAACGAGAGACTTTTAAATTGGTCGTTGTGTTGTGCTGAAAATGAGTGGATTAAATATAAAATAGATGAATGGTTTTAATTGGTGATATATGAATGGTGACTATTAGATTTAATATTTGTCGTCGTAAAATCGATAACAAGAAATTATCGCTATCGTTCAATAAATTTACTGAATATTGTATATTGGGAAGTTGACGAGTCAGTTTTTGGCTAGGAAATTCTCTATAGGAGAAACCATAGTAGCGGCCCTAGGAAACCGGGACAGGTTGTTAAAGTAATTTTTATAATCTAACTTTATTTAGGCGATCAAAAATGGGTTTTTTTAGTAATTTTAAACTAAACTAATTAAACTAGTTATACTAATATATTAGTATGACGTTTATGAGAAATTATTTCCTAGGGATTGACTTTGTTCACTTAAACGTGTTCGTTTCAATTTAGCTTACATTAAGGGCATTCCAATCTATTCGACAATCTGGGTATCGAAAACTCACTCACTACCTCTCCCAAGTGTAAAGTGAATGAATATGTGACTTTGCGTCAATGCCAAAGTCCTCCTTGAGTATTTATATGACACTTGGTCACATGAGTCTTGCCTCAACTTCACGGATTGTACACTTTCTAATACCTTCCTGGGTCAATAGATCGTCGCATTGTGTTTAAACCCTAGTCCAAATTTAAGGTTACCTTTCCTGACTGTCAAACCCCGTATTCTCAATATATCATAACAAACTTATAAATGTGGAAAAATGGTAAACACAATCGAATAGACAAGAACAACCATTAACAAAATATCGATTTTACACAAACAACGTTTTCGTGAAGTACATCGCTCCTTAGATAATATATGTTTAACTACACATGGCCATAAACCCTATATACAACTAGAAATGAGCTAAACATATACAAAAAAACCAACCAAACTAAGAAATAATAGTGAGAAATGAGGAGCCTAGCCGTTATCCGAAGATCGGCCGCTAAAACCGCTCCGCGAACATTTCCTCTTCTTGGCCTTGATGATCTTCTCTTGGTTGGATGTGTCTTGGAACTCTCAAGACTCCTAAAAACGTCACTTGTATTTGGGGAGAAGAGGGAAGATATATATAGGATTCAAAATATCTCAAAATATTCTAAAATATCTAAACTATCTGGCTCTTGACTGATGTAGCGGTGGAGAAGTCGGTGGGGTTACTGCCGGATGACCGCTGCAGCGGTGGAACTCTCTGTATTTTGACTATTGTAGCAGTGGTTTCACCATTGCAGTTGTGGAGAATCAGCAACTCTCTGTACTTTGACCGTTGTAGCGGTGGATGCAAGTTCTGAATGTTAACTGTTTTGCTCTTTTTCTCTACCGTTCTTCCACCGACTTACTCGTTTGTGGACCATTTTTGTCCCTTTTCGCCCCAAACACCTCGTTTATAATAAAACAAATAAAAACGTATTTGCACATATTAAAACGCTATAAAAATACTCGAAAACTATCAAAACCGGCTTTGGAATATATAAACAAATTACACCTATCAAATACTCCCAAACTTAGAATTTTGCTAGTCCTTGAGCAAAACACTCACACTAAAATTAAAAAAAACAACTAAATTAACTAACACAAGAACTAAACACGAATAAAACACAAACTACCTAAACATAACGATATGAGAGTTTTGAATTCAACTATCGACCAAATCATTTTTCCTTCAACAACCCCCAATCATATCGAGTTCAGGAGTAAAACGTACCATGTAATGTACTAGAATTTTAACATTCAATAATGGTAAATGCCATTCTCGATCTTTTCAACGTGTGTGCGCGAAACTCAATTATATAACCATTTAAAGACCTGATTGGATTATTTACCAACGAAGCTCACGATTTAAAACTGTAAAGGATTAAGATATCCATATGCCTGATTGGGTTCCACTCTCCACTAATATAGGCTTCGAAGTTCAAAAAGATCAATAGGACTTGGTTCGGTTTGGAACATTTGGCTAAGGGTATATCGGAAATATAAAACGGGTTAATGTCGTTAACTCAATAATACCCAAGGCACAACACTTGGCATACAATCACACTCGAACCCCCATAGATAAATTTGAAACAACTTTGAACATACATTTAAGACCGACGTACTTAGTTGTCAAAAGAAACGGAAATTTAACTATATTTACATTTTTTTAATAACATCCACACCCCCAAACTTATTTGATTATTACAATTTCACGGGTGTGGTTGAAACGAAAGAAAAATGACAAGTGAGTACTCGAATACCGAGCCAATCTAAAGTTCGCCCTATACCCAACCATTCACTTCAAGTAACATATACGAATGCTAACTTGATTCACTCAAATTGTGCCTTCAGTTCAACGATATAGGTTTGGAAATAATTCAATTGGCCAAGGTATTTGTTATGTGTTCAGAATTGAAATGGCATTATAGGTTTTGACAAGGTAACGAGTGATAAATATTTTACAAGGTAAGTTTCAAAGGCTCAAGCGATCAAATGAATACCTAAATCATATCTCCTAAACTATCTCACCTAGAATTTCGCCTCAACTTTTCCCCAATCAGGTTCTAGAATCCCTTAAATTGTTATGAACTTGGCTAATGGATAATTGGCCTCAAATCAATTGAATAGTTATACATTGAGTCTACGTGCTCGTGTAAATTAAGATTCACAATAACTTTTACCAAAATGACATGCCAAGCACACAGAACACACATGAATGGGCATTATCCTTGATCTTGAAAACAACCAAGGGATAATTTCATCATCGGGTAATGGCCCAGATGAACACAAAACTCAGCACACAACAACAACAACAAACAAAAGCATACTACACTAAACAAACATGCATACAATAAAACAACAAAACATACTAACATACTACACATCACCCCCAAACTTAAAACGGGCAGTGTCCAAGATAACCCAATTATCGTTCTCAATATTTGAAATAAAGCATGCCGACAAAAGAGGTTTAGAACACGTACCTGGGAGGCGAGACAATCTCGCCTCCGAATGAAGTCGACGGGGATGGATCTAATTTATTTTAGACTTGGGCTGCCTCCCAAGAAGTGCTTGGTTTATAGTCATCGACTTGACATGGAGAAGGGCTCGTTAAAGAGTGGCTTCTGCCCATAGTATGTGTCATACAACACTACATATGGGTTATGGTTTTGAACGCCCTCAAGACTGGCAAGATTTGGCTTTGATCAGCTCGAGCTTTCAACTTGATTCGATTCTGGATTATGTGCTTGGTTGGCCGGAATGAACATTGCATATGGTGGCGAAGGACAAGTGAGCCACATCGGATTCTCATAGATGTGATCATCTTGGATCGGTGGTGGCATCACAATGTAGATCTCCAATGGTGAAGAATCACAATCGTTGATCCATGCTTGGGTTCCTATCTTATTCGAATAATCATCATTGAACTCACCCAAGCTCCTTCCGCTCGTATCTAGTTCCTCCCGGTGGCTTTCACAAATAAATGTGGCTTGTTCGTCTCTCAATGTCACCACTTTGGACTCAGCCTCAATGAAGCAAAAAAGATGACCAATTTGAGTCTCAAGAGACTTGACGGTCTCATCAATTTCAACGCAGGTTGTCTCAATAGTGTCAAGACGAACCTCATGCTCATTAAGCTGGTAATTCATTTTCCTCCAAAACGCCTAAGTCACCCTCATAAATTCAGCGAACATGATTTCCAATGTAGGGGAAGACTCCATATGCTGGTCCGGGGTGTCAATTCATGGCTTCGAAATGGTAAAACTATCCCTTAAGCATTGGTAGCTTGTTGAATAATTCCAACTTTAAAAATCAAACTCGGCCATGTCTTCCAACAACCAGGCTTCATCAATGGTTAGTTGGTTGAAAGAGGTGGTACTGTTTCTTCTTTCTACCCATGTTTTGGTTGTGGTTAATAACCCATCGAGAAAGTTCAGTAGTTGACACTCCCTCGGGAAATGATAATTGGAGAACTGGAGTAGCAAATCCTTGTATCTATCCCAAACACAATAAAATGTCTCGAAATCTCGTTGAAAAAAATACATGAGGACTTGTTGATGATCCATCTTTAAGCACCTCGTAAAACAAACAAAACTAAAAGAAAAATTATAAACAAAATAAATGCCTAAATTAAAATCAAGTTATTTACTCACAATATCAACAAAAATCTAAAAAGTAATCCCTGGTAACGGCACCAAAAACTTGGTAGCACGTAAATTACGTCGCTACTTTCACCGCAAGTGTACGGGTTAAGTTTTAGTATAGATTGGGAAGATTAGGGGTTGTCGTATCCACAAGAATTGGTTTACATTATCGTTGAGTATCGTAATTGTCATAACCTAACTATATTTAGGCAATAAAAAATAATTTAACTAAACTAATTAAACTACTTATACTAATATACTAGTATGATGTTTATGGGAAATTATTGACTAGGGATTGACTTCGTTCACTTAAACGTATTTGTTTCAATCTAGTTTACATTAACGGCATTCTATTCAACAATCGAGGTATCGAAAACCCACTCACTACTTCTTTCGAGTGTAAAGTGAATGAATATGTGACTTCGCGTCAACGCCAAAGTCCTTATCGAGTATTTATATGACACTTGGTCACATGAGTCTAGTCTCAACTTTACTGATTGTACACTTTCTAACGCCTTCCCGGTTCATTAGATCGTCGCATTGTGTTTAAACCCTAGTCCGAATTCGAGGTTATCTCTCCCTAGACAATATATGTTTAGCTACACATGGCTAAAGCCCTATATACAACTAGAAACAAGCTAAACATATACAAAACAACTAACCAAACTAAGAAATAAAATAGAGAAATGAGAAGACTAGTCGTTATCCAAAGATCCGCCGATAAAACCGCTCCGAGAACGTTTTCTCCTCTTGGCCTTGATGATCTTCTCTTGGTTGGATGTGTCTTGGAGCTCTCAAGATGACCAAAAATGTCACTTGTGTTTGGGGAGAAGAGGGAAGATATATATAAGATTTAAAATATCTCAAAATATCCTAAAATATCTAAATTGTCTGGCGCTTGACCGCTGTAACGGTGGATAAGTCGGTGGGGTTATTGCCGGATGACTGTTGCAGTGGTGGAGCTCTCTGCATTTTGACCGCTGCAGCGGTCGATGCAGGTTCTGAATGTTGACTATTTTGCTCTTTTTCTCCACCGTTATTCCATTTACTTGCTCGTTTATGAACCGTTTTTGTCCTTTTTTGCCCCAAACATCTGGTTTATAACAAAACAAATAAAAATGTATTAAAACATATTAAAATGCTATAAAAATACTCGAAAATTACCAAAATCGGCTTGAGAATATATAGACAAATTATACCTATCACACTACTCTATCTACTTTCCCTTAAATCTGATCTATTTTTTCCTCTCTTCTCTATCTAATTTTTTTTTGTATGTGTTTTTTTTTCCCTAAATCTTCTATTTTGGTTTTTTTATCTTTCAAGGTTTGAAGTTTAATTTCTACTCAAATTTTGGAGTTCTTTTATCTTTTAAGGTTTGAAGTTTTTTTATCTCAGTCCATTAGTTATCTTTCTTTTTATGGGTGGATGTGATTGGTGAAGATGATGATGAAGATAGAAACATAAAAAAAAAATATAAAAAAAATGAATAATAAGGTGTTTTTAATATAAGAGTAATACAGTCTTTTTACTTGGTCAAGATGGTCAAAAATGAGAAGTTTGACTTTTCAAAGGGTATTTTCAAAATAAAAAATGAACATGAGGTCTCAGTGTCCTTTGACCAAATAGGTCAAGGATGTCTCATGTAGTTTTTAAAGTTGAGGGGATTCTCGTGGTTCTAGTAGGTGTAAATGGTATTACCCCAAACTTACACTATTGCCATATACTTTAACCAAGTTGCATTAACAACACTTACTTTAGATGCTTAGACTAAGGTGTCGTTTGATTAAGATTTATTCTTTTCAGTTTCTACCAATTATGTTTGAGTCGTTTACCGAAAAAATATAAATTAAAAATTTTAATTCTGAAAAAAAAAATGTAGGTAAAACTTATTTACAGAAATGAAGTTAACCGGTGTTAGGAACACCGGATAACCATAGCGAAAGTTCCTAACATCGTAGTGTAGAAAAAAAAAGGCACAACTCGATGTTCGTAACCCTGGGTATACGCTTGACCTGGTATTACAAACACCGGGTACAGCTACCCGATGTTTGTAATACCGGGTATAGGTACCTGGGGTTACAAACACTGGGTATACCTAACCGATGTTCGTAATCCTGGATACCTACCCAATGTTATAAACACTGGGTTTAGCCACCCCTCTAATCCCCTGCACTTCTCCTTCTTTTCTCCTCCTCCTCCTCCTCCATTTCTCCTCCATCCACTCCCCCTCTACTTCTCCAAAACACCAAGATCTCCTCTCCCTCCATTTTTTCTCCATTCCCACCCCCTCCATTTATCATCTTCCTCCAAAAAAAATATATTTAATTGTTTTAAAATTGACTATTTTTTAAAGTTCTAATTTAGAATTAAAAAGTTAAATTTAAAAATTAATATATTTCTGATTATATATTTTAAAAAAAATACATTTAATTGTGATAAGTAATAAATTTAAATTATAGAAACGAGTATTTGACATAATCTTAATCGAAACAACTTAAAGTAATTTCCCGCCAAACTATTCCCTTCAATTTCTTCACTAATTTCCCGTCAAACTATTTCCCTCCATTTTCTTTCTCATTTCCCTCCAATTACATGCCCATTTTCTGCTCTAAATTTTCTGTAAATAATAGAAGTCTCAATTCTCAATTTAGTCACTTGAGGTACTCTATTTTGTTTCCAAAAAGAATGAACAGAATATATGAAGAAGACTACAGTGAATATTTTGAATATATATATGTGTGTGCGCGCGTGTGTGTGTGTGTTACTCTATTTTTGTTTTCATTCCTAATTTGATTGTTTGTTTTGCAGGCAAGTATTTGGTGAATGTTAGTGGTGAAATAACTAGTTAACATGTCTTTGCATTAGAGGGACTAATTAGAACGAGATTAGTCAACTGATATAGTGGTTTTGCAGGGTTAGAGTTGTGTTGTGACGACACTTTATCGGCTTGTCAAACAGATGTTGACATACGAAGTATTCGCCAAAGCCTTTTCATGTTGCAGGAAACAATGTTCACAAATCAATTGCATAATTTACTATAGCTGTAAGGCTTTCGTTGAGGATGTGATAAACATTGGTAAGTTTGCACAAATCCTAAATGAGATAGGTAGCACGGTGAAATACTTACCGAAATCGATGAACAACTTGGCAATTAGGATGGCTTCAAAGGATTAAGACTATTCATTTAAATTTAACGAGTTTGTAGAATTTCCTAATGGTATATTCAGGGATGATATGACTGCCCTTAAAGACATCGAAGCACGAAGGTTTGTTGATCCGCCTGTCTCACAAACTTTATTTCAAAGTCCTATTTTCTAGTATTTGTATTTGTAATAGACTATGTATTTCTTTCTACGTATTGTCTTGATATTGTAAACCCTTCTTATTGTATGTGTGGTTTTGGAATGCAAATAAAGAGAAAAAATATATTGTTTGGTAGAGGTAGTATTCTTATAATTTAACGTAGAAATGATATATTAGACTTAAAAAGAAATATTTAGTTAAACTGCAATGCACCGACGCAGGAACGTTGTACATTACTTTCATCATCTAACATTTCAATATCTTATTGATATTGAGGTTCGTTTGAGCATCTCATGTAACTATGGACTTCGCCAACCAAACTTTCTTGGAGACACTCATGTGCCATCATTTGAAGCTCGTGTCGATGAATTCGAATTTGCATTTGATTATTTTCTTTGCGGTAATGATATAATGTCATCTGATGATCATGTAGTCTGTCTATTGGCATTATTTTGGCTAATTGATGCACTATTAGAATATTGTATTACCTGCATCCATCTACCATAACTTCTACTTGGTTCACACGATAAGTGTATTCTTCTTGCATCCTTGCAACCTACCGTGGAAAGCAATGAACTCTTAAATCTAAAGATTATGAGAATTCGTCTTCTAAAATCCAGTGACGTCCCATTGAATGATATAGATCTCTCACCATGTACATTTATTTTTGTTGAAACAATATATGAAATTTTCAACTTTTGATTTAATGTGTGTTTAGAGTGATTGCAATTAACATAAAGTCTCATGTATATATACACATATACGTGGATATAAATGTGTGTGTGTGTGTGTATATATATATATATGTATGTATGTATGTATTACTGATAAACACTGAACTGAATAGTCCAATCAATTGTAGTAAAGTTGTTTTCCCAATCCATATTGATAATATTGATAAAGGTTTAATTGATTTGTCAAATCAATTATGATAATGGTTGTACCGATAACAAAGGCTAGAAAAGACTGAGAAAGCCTCATAAAGGCTGGAAAAGGTTGACAAAAGACCGAGAAAGCCTGATAAAGGCTAGAAAAGGTTGACAAAGACTAAAAAAGGCTGAACACTGCTGACAAAGACTGACGACGCATGCCTTGAAACGTCAATCAACAGTGAAAAAAGGCTGTAAAGGTATCTTTGAAAAATATGTTTAAATATGTCAATTTACACTGAAAAAACTTGCCAAGAAAATGTCAATCAACACTTGAAAATTTTATTTTGAAATGTCAATCAACCATCACAAAAGGTTTAAACCTGTTACTCATCCATCACACATGCTACTATAAGAACTATGTTTTGTATAAAAACACTTCATCCTATAATTTTCGTGATGTCTTCAAATATTAATTCAATTGAGGAAAGCTCAAATGGTATTTCAAGTGAGGAAAACTCATATGGTGTTTGGAGTTGGTCTGGACCCTGGGATCACTGTAGACGTTGGGTTCTACAACCATATTATGATGACTATTGGAGTGATCAAGAAAACAATCTGATAGAATATCGTGTCGGTCTACGCCAGGAGTGAGAATATCGGGTGAAAGAGTCTAACAACCTTATATTTTCTTTGAGAGCTCTCAATCCACCAGTCTTTAGATGCCTCGACGATGTCAAATTGATGACATAATCGAGATCGAAGATTCTATTACACGAATTCGCCTTGAAAATAATCGAATGCTATTGCGAAAGAGTTGATATTATCTACTCCAACTAACCAATGAGACTGTCGTAAGTAACAGAACACTATCTCCTAACAAATACCATAACGTGATGACCAACAATGGTTATCTATTCGAGAGATGCATGTCTAATGAAGAATAAAAATATTTGGGTAGTTGTATTGTCTTTGTTAAGTGTTTTTTGTGACCATCTTCCTGATGTTATGTTTTGTATCTATGATGTATTGTATTTGTTATGTTTTTATTTAAAAATCCTTGACCAATCCATTTTTAGGTTTGAAAGTCGCATTATTGTGTTATATGTGTTAAGCATTTGTTATGGAGTAGAAAATACAACAAAAAGTAATAATGCAAATACATACAAAATTATATATATTCATACAAATTGTTGGCCCAAATAACTACACAAGAAGGTGGTGAATTGGGTAGTTACTATAATTTAACAATTAAGTTTTTTAAACACAAATAATTAATTTTCCTAAATCAATTATTATCTTGATATACAGCGGAAATATGTTTACTTCTAATTGCACCCCCAAACACAATATAAGAAAATAAATAATGCAGCACACAACAATATATCCTGGTTCAGTAAGTTATTGTTACCTACATCCAATCCCTCATGCTCCATGGAGATTTGTAATCGACTAAACCTTTAATTCCTTTACGAGGTAGGAAAAAAATCCTTATAATCTCGGTTCTTTTCACAGGCTCAGTATCAACCTTTATAATTTACCTTTTTCATAGGCTCAGAAAGAACCCTATTTTTTTTTACCTGGCTCAAGACTAACCTAATTTTATTACAGAATGAATCAAAACTTAATCCTTTTAACAGACTAAATATCAAACCTACCACTCCCTCACACTTTTACACTTATTATTTTTCAAGTTTAAGAAAAATCTTTACAATCACCCAATTATATTACAGGGAGAATCAAAACGTAATTCTTTTCAAGGGAAAATAATAACCTAATATTTTTACAGAATAAAGATCAAACTCTAATATTTTTTATAGGAAAAAGATCGAAACCTATCTATCCTGACTAGATACCATCCCAAATATGTCTAACCCTTTCAAACTCACAAATACAAAAAAAAAAAAAAATGTAAGTTTTTTCCCACAATGAGTTTCTATCATCTCAATTTAAATATACTCAATTAATGTCTTGAATAATTATTACATGATAGATACAATGTGAGTAAATTCAAATCTGATTAATAAATAAAGTGAGTAGCACAAATTTAGCACGTAATTAGATATCCTGGGATGAATCGTTTAAAAAGATTTTCAGGCTTTAACTTCAAAATGATTTTCTAACAATCCTATACCAAGCAATCAAGATAAATAAAACTTCAAAGCAAATTAATAAAGTTAGGATATATCTCAATGGGAAAACACTGAAGACAATGATAATATCGCAATTAGAACTCAAATCAGTGACGCCAAACAACTAGTGCATTAGATCAAGAACTTGAATAGAATCTCTCGTAGAAATCTCAGCAAAAATATCACTTTTATGATAGCTCAAAACTGACGTTCTTGATGTGTTAAACTCAATCTCATAGGTCTTTTTAAATAGACCTAGAATTAGCCCTCTAAAAACTAGTTTTCAAATGTTATGTCAATAAATAACACATATAGACCCCATATATCATATAGATTCATAACGTCTATATTTGATCAACAATATAACTTTTAAAATTCTCAATTTAGTCCAAAAAATAATTTGATCTTAGTCATTGAATGTATAGAAAGAATTATATTTAAGTATATGGACTAAATCGTAAGGTCAAATAAAATTCTATAAATCTCTCCCATATCTTTGACCTCAAATATTATCTACCAAAATAACAATATTTAAACTTAAAATTCATAAGTTTAAATATAGGAATTTCAAATATATCTTATAACAGCTACCTTTTAAATACCATGTCATTAAATAACACCTCAAGACCCCATATATCATATATGTTCAAAATCTATATTTTTCATTTAAAACTATTCTTAAAAAATCTCATTTTGGTCCTTAAAACATTTATAAATTGAAATCCCTTAAAATAAGAAGTATTAAATCACTTTAATTAAAAAAATATCAAAATATATGGACTATATCAATATAAATCACATAATAGGTTGTTCATATTTGAATTACATTCAAATTTCCTAAATCTCTTTCTTGGAATCATAAAAAATGGATAGTTTTTTACTAAGAGACTAAATCAGTCGAATTCCTAACTGAGACAATCGGTTGACTGAGCCACATCATTCGGTTGACTGACTTGTGCTAAGGCCAAAATAGCCATTGGCACTACTCACAATTAGTTGACCGACCCTCCACAGTCGGTTGACCAACTCAGCCAATACGCTCCCAATGTTCTCCATTTTATCTACTGACTCTTTCGGTTGACCAACCCTCTTCATTCAGTCGACTGATTGGATCAACGTGTTCACTTTCTTACTCATTTTAACTACTATTTCAAACGGCTAACTGATTGCTTTTCTTGGTTGACTGATTAGATCAGTAGGACACTATTTTAACTCCCAAAACTCACTGTTTTAATTAATCGACCAATTATTTTTCTCAGTTGACCGAATTGACCCAAAAACACAATTTTTTATACTCTAAAAAACATTTTTTTAATTATGTCAATTATCAAATTTATTTCACATATGGAGCACATGCAGTATCTAATTTTAGGATCTTGAACTTTTTTATCACTTTTTATCATGACACACAGAATTAACTCATTTTAAGTGTCGTGTGAGATTCTAATTCGGGTTGCATTAAGAGTATATAAGTAAAGATTTGTTTTCACCTATTTTTCTTCAACGTCTTCAAAATTCTTCATATCTTTGTTATGTCCATCTTGCACCCTTTATGTCTTGTTCATAAAATCTTCTTCTTATGCAAATGCATGGAACTATAAATATGAAACACTCGATAAAACCATTAGTTCTACCAAAAATATCAATACTTAATTGCTCATCAAAACTTTGGGTTCAACAATCTTTTATTTTTATTTTTATTTTTTTAATGACAATTAACTTTGATATTTTTTTCAAAATATAAAGTAACCACGCTCTCCATAAATCTGAGGATGAGTATTTAAACTCATTTAAGCACAATCATGAAAATATATTCAAGATAAGCTCAAATAGACCATAATAAAAATATTCAACATAAGCTCAAAACTCTTAATAACTTCTCCCTTTAATTAATGCAATACTTAGGCGAAAAAATCCCTAAACATCAACTACTCATTAAATATCAACTTTTCCCCATTTGTCATCTCAAAAAGTGGAGGTGGAGAACTAAAAACATCACTCTAGACATGTATCATTTTGCCTAACCAGGCCTAAACTTCGAATGATTTTCACGAATTAATTTTCCGCTAAAGGTTTGTTAAAAATATAAGCAAGTTGATTAGAGGTTTCAACATATTTAATAGTTACATTCCTTTTCTAAATGTGATCACGAATAAAATGATGTCGAATTTCTATGTGCTTAATTCGTGAGTGTTGTGACAGATTCTTACTTAAGCATATAGAATTTTTACTATCACAATAAATAGGGACTTCCTCCATACATATCTCAAAATCATATAATTGTTGCTTGATATATAGAATTTGAGAGCAACAATTACCAGCTGCTATATACTCTGCCTCAGTTGTAGATAAGATAATCGAGTTTTGTCTCTTGCTAGACCAAGAAACCAAAACATGTCCTAAAAAGTGACATGATTCGCTTATGCTCTTACGCTCAACTTTATATCCAATAAAATCAGCTTCGGAATAGCTAATTAACTTAAAGTCACTTCTCCTAGGATACCATATTCTCATCTCCTTTGTTATATCAAAAGGTGGAGATCATGAAGAGAACAACTTTTAAGATTAATCTAATTATCTTAAGGCAATTTCAAGAGATCATCAAAATATTTCAATAATATAGCATGAAATCATATAATTTCAATTAAGTCAACAAGCTTTACTTCAAGATACCAATTAATATCTTTCTTTTAGATAGAATAAAAAAAAAATATAATCTTTAACACATTAGGACAAGAAGCATATCTAAATAATAATTTATGAAACTATCAACATAAATCTAATGCATGATTTAAACATGGATAAGTGCATATTTATCTTATAAAATTTTAGTTCCCTTTTAGAATAATAATCATTTAAAAAATAGGAGACATTATATGTATGCTAGACACTTAATGTCCATAAGGATATCCAGGTGAAATAGTATTAATAATCTAATAAATGAAAAATACTCGATATAAGCACATTATAAAAACATGTTAATATGCTTTAATTAAATGTGATTCTCAGAATCACCATGCAGTGTTTTTAAGACAATAAGTAAACACATTATTTAATATAGGTCTTATAAAGCATTACCAACTTACCTAATTGGCAAGTCGGACACCTCACTCTCTAACAAATTTAATGAATTTAAACTGTTAAGGGTTAGGAGTATCTTTAACGTCCTTGGGGATGACTTTTTTTGTTACCTTATTGTTATTGTCAATGCCATTCCTGTTATCATTTGAAATAACTGATTGAGTTGGCTTGTCATTCTTGGGGGTAACCAGTTGATTCATCTCAACATCTTTGTCCATCTTGGACACAACTGGTTGATTTATTTTGTTTTGATGTGCAATAATTCTATAAACTAGTTTCTGCTGTTTTTGAGGTTGTATTCTCTCCGAATGATAATTATTTTGCTGAACCCGTGGCTTTTTTATAGCATCCATTTTATGCCTTTGTATATTTTGAATCATCCTTGTTGGCGCATTGAATCTAGAATCCCTTCTCGGCATGTAATGTTCATTGTATGTTCTTGATTAAGCGAATCTATCATTTGTACCTACAAAAAAAATTTCTTTCCTTGTAATCCAGTTATTTCTAAACCACACAATAGATAATAAATTTTCATAAACTACCATACTTCCCACAATAAAAACATCTAGCATTATTAGCACGTTTCTTAGGATAATCATTATTCTATACGGGAGCACGATATTGATGGTGATATTGAGGAGCTACTTTAGTAACTATTGGTTTTTCAACAAGTTTAGTTTTCTCAATATCCTTGAATTTATCCACTACTTCGTTAAGCTCTTTTTGAGTCTTTTCAAGTGATCGCTTTAACAAACTAACGTTCACCCGAAAACCAAAATTCTTCTTATGCATAAATTTAAGACCATTCTTAAGAATTCGACAATCATTTTGAATATAATAAATTTTCAAATGAGCTTTATCAAGCCCGCACCTTGCATTATCCAACTCAATGTTCAAGGCCTCATTTAAAGTTTCAAGATTTTTCATTTTAAAATCACTTTGCTGAAAGTCATAAACATTATTTTTGAAAACTTCGTTCTCTTCTTCAAGATAATCGATTTTTTCAAGCAACTTACTGATTTCAGATAAAGCATTTAAAAATTCAGCAGTTTCAAAATACTTGTTTAAATTCTTCTTCTTAAGAGATTTAGTGGTACTAAACTTTTTATTTTCAAGAATTGCAATCTTTTGCCCGAGTTTCAAATTACTTTTTCCAAAAACATAAGTAAGGGCAATAAGCATCTCAATAGCCTTATCTGTAGTCTCATTATCACAATTTTTATCATTCTCACCAATGGAGCCCTGATTATCAGAGCAAGTAAGAGATTCACTAATAGTGTCAAGACATGCAGAAGATTTACATACAATATTATTTTCAGTATAATCGATGTGATCATGTATAGCTAGAATGTTAAGCCTAATTGAGCTAAAACCAGCTCTGGTACCAATTGTTGACCCAAACAGTTATCCTAGAGGGGGTGAATTGGACAGTTACTAAATTTTAACAATTAAGTTCTTTAAACACAAATAATCAATTTTCCTAAATCAATTATTATCTTGATACACAACAAAAATGTGTTTACTTCTAAATGCATACACAAATACAATATAAGAAAATAAACAATGCAACACACAATAATATATCCTAGTTCTGTAAGTTATTCTTACCTATAATCAGTCCCCCAAGCTATACGGAGATTCGCAATCCACTAAATCCCTGATTCCTTTACCAAGGAGGAATCAAACCCTTACAATCTTGATTCTTTTCACAGGCTTAATATCAACTTTTACAATTTACCCTTTTCGCAGGCTCTAGAAGAACCTTATCTTTTTACTAGACTCAAGACTAACCTAATTCTATTACAAGAAGAATCAAAATCTATTCCTTTTAACAGGCTAAATATCAAACCAACCACTCCCTCACACTTTTACACTTTTCATTTTCTCAAGTTTAAGAAGAACCTTTACAATCACTCAATTCTATCATAGGGAGAATCAAAACCGAATTCTTTTCATAGGAAAAGAATAACCAAATCTTTTTTGTAGGATAAAAATCAAACCCTAATATTTTTCATAGGAAAAAAGTCAAAATCTATCTACCTTGACTAGATACCGTCCCAAACATGTCCAATTCTCTTACACTCACAAATATAAAAAAAAAATTATAAGTTTCTTCCCACAAGAAGCTTCTGCCACCTCAATTCAAATATACTCAATTAATGTCCCGAATAATTACTACGTGATAGATACAATGTAAAACAATTTAAATCTAATTAATAAATAAAGTGGGTAGTACAAATTTAGCTCGTAATTAGATAAACAAGCAGAATTCGTTTAAAAAGAATTTCAGGCTTTTAAATCCAAAACAATTTTCCTAACAATCATTTACCAAGCAATCAAGATAAATAAAATTTCAACGTAAATTAATAAAGTTTGGATAGATCTTACCAAAAAAACACCGAAGACAATGATAATATCTCAATTAGAACTCAAATCGGTGACGCCAAACAGTTAGCGCTTTAGATCAAGAACTTGAATAAATTCCTTCGTAGAAATCTCAGCAAAAATATCACTCTTATAATAGGTCAAAATTGATGTTCTTGGTGTGTTAAACTCAATTCTGCATGTCTCTTTAAATAGACCTAGAACTAGCCCTCCAATGGTTAGTTTTCAAATGTTATGTCAATAAATGACACATATGGACCCCATATATCATATAGTTTTATAACGGCTATTATTGGCCAACAATATAACTTTTATAGTTCTCAATTTAGTCTCCAAAATAATTTAATCTTAGTCAATGAAAGTAAATAAAAAAATTAGATTTAAGTATATGGACTAAATCGTAAGATCAAATAAAATTCCACAAATCTCTTCTATATCTTTGACCCCAAATATTCTCCACCAAAATAGGAATATTTAAACTCAAAATTTATAGGTTTAAATATAGGAATTTCAAAGATATCTTATAACAATTAATTTTTAAATACTATGTCATTAAATGACACCCCAAGACCCCATATATCATATATATTCAAATATATATTTTTCATTTAAAAATATTCCTGAAAAATCTCATTTTGATCCTTAAAACATTTATAAATTGAAATCCTTCAAAATAGGAAGTACTAAATTAGTTCAATTAAAAGAATATCAAAATAGATGGATCAAATCAATAGGGATCACATAATAGGTTGTTCATATTTAAATTACATTCAAATACTTCTCTTGGAAATATAAAAAATGGATAATTTTGTACTAATAGACCAAATAAGTCGAATTCGTAACTATAGCAGTCAGTTGATCGAGCCACACCATTCAGTTGATCGACTTGTGCCAAGGCTGAAATAGCCATTGGCATTGCTCACAATTGGTTGATCAACCCTCCACAGTTGGTTTGCCGATTCATCTATTACACTCCCATTTTTTTTTATTTCATCTACTGACTTATTCCGTTGACCGAACCTCTTCATTCGGTTAACCGATTGGGTTAGTGTGCTCACTTCCTTACCCATTTCAACTACTATTTCAAATGGTTGACCGATTGCTTTTCTCAATTGATCGATTGGATTAGTAGGAATCTATTTTAACTCCCAAAACTCACTGTTTTAATTAGTCGACCGATTGCTTTTATCGATTGACTGAATTGACCCGAAAACACAACTTTTTATACTTTGAAACACATTTTTCAATAAGGTCAATTATCAAAGTCATTTAACATAAGGAGTACATACAATATCTCATTTTAAGATCTTAAACTTATCACTTCTTATCGTGGTTGTTGGCCCAATGATCTACCCAAGAGAAGGGTGAATTGGGTGGTTTTAAAAATTAAAGCAAATTATTAATTTTCAATTCAGCACTTGAAAATTCAAATAATTAATTTAATCCTAAATTAATTATTATCTCTTTATATTTTCAACACTTAAAATAATCAATTAACCAATTTATCTTAAATTGATTATTATCTTTATAAGGCAGCGGATAAGTGTTCAAATCTAAGTGCATACCCAAACAACAAGAAATAAAGAAAATAATAATGCAGTACACCACGATATATCCTAATTCACCAAGCTACTATTGGCTAATCTAGTCATCCGAGCCCCACAGAGATTCACACCCACTAAACCACTAGATTCCTTTAAACAGGTAGGAACCAAACCTTTACATAATGATTTTTTTCACAGGCTCAGAATCAACCTTTACAATTTTTTTTTTCAGGCTCAGGAATAACCTTATCTTTTTTCTAGGCTCAAGACTAACCTTATCTTTTTTCCAGGCTCAAGACTAACCTGATCCTTTCACAAGCTAAGGATCAAATCTAATTCTTTTATATCTTAGGCTAAGAATCAAACCTCATAAAAATCACTCCAAGTATTATTTTCACCAGTAAGGATTGAACCGTTACAATTCACACAAAATGAATTATAGTCAGGAAGAATTACGCCTATCTTTTTTCATGGGAAAAGAGTAGCCTAATCTTTTTATATTTTAGGAAAAGATCAATCCTCAATCTCTTTACTGGAAGAGATTGAAACCCAGCTACCCCTGATAAGATATTCCTAATAATATCTAACCCGTACATAACTCATCAATTACAAAATTGATAAGCTTTTTCCCACCTCAAATTAAATTTAAACTCGATTAATGTCCCGATATATACTAGTGATAGAAATAAAGTGAGAATATCAAAATTTGATTTTAATAGAGACGGGTAGCACACAATTAGCATGTAATCAGATTTTCACAAGAAATCGTTTCAAAATATTTTCAAGCAATTTAAAGTTCAAAAATGATTTCATAAAATCGAATTACCCAGAAAGCAATAATAATAATAATAAACTCAATAAAAAATAAGTTTGGAATGATCTCACTAGAAAAACACCGAAAGAATGCAAATCAGATCCCTAGTCAGCTCAGATCGATGATGCCAAATGAATTAGCGATTTAACTCAAGAACTCCAACAACAGAATGATCTTATGATAATATCTTAGTATAATATCTAAATGATAACTCTCAGAAAGCTCAAGAACTGAATAGTTCGTAATGGAATAATATTTTATTTCTAAAAAACGCTGGTCTATTTAAATAGATTTGAAACAGGCCCTCCAACAGTTAGTTTCCACATGTCATGACATTTAATTGCTCATATGGACCTTATATATCATTAGTTTTCATTTCTAGTATATTTGACTTAAATATAGCTTTCAAAACATGCAAATTAGTCCCTCAAATATTTCTCCATCTCAAATAGATAGGATAGAAAGAATTAAATGTACCAATTTGATAAATAATTAAACTATATGAACCATATCTATAGGGATATTCAAATAGGAGTATCATATTTTTAAAATATCCATATCCCTAAGATCTCTCAATCAAGTAAACAAATAACGGCTAGTTAATGGCTAGTTTTTTTTTTTTTTTTTAATCAAATCTATGAAATTCTCTAAACCTAAAATCGAACCATTGGTTTACCGATCAAAGTCATAAGTCGATCGATCAATTTAGGTTGTAGCCCAAGCCAAAAACTTCTCACCAGTCGGTCGACCGAAATTCTATGGTCTGTCAACTGATCGATTCAGGATGCTCCTCAGGCTAATTTTCAGCTATGGTTAGTCAATCGATTATCTTAGGTCTATTGACCAATCGATTCAGAGAGTTCAGATTTCGATCTAAGACGGCTGATCTCTCTTCAGTCAGTTGACTGATCGATCCAGAGACTGCACCATTCCTAGCTACTTCTTTATCGGTTGACTGATCCTTATTGGTCGGTTAACCGATCCTGCTGGAACACTTCTTCCTCAATTAATTTTAACTCCGATCTTCGACGTTTTTGCCTCTTTAGTTTATTTCTTTTCTCGGTTAACTTAATTAACACTTTAAATCAATTTTAATTACGAATCTTTCTTAAGTCAATATTTCTTCTTCAATTTCACATTAGAGAAAATATGGTAACTAATTAGGATCCTAATAAAAACACACATAAACATAAAATCATTTTTGTGTCGTGTGTGATCCTAATCGGGATACATTAAGAGTAAAAACTAACCTGAGTTGTTTTCACCTAGATTCTTTAAAATCTTCAGTCTCTTAATGCTTGTCTCTTTATCAGTCTCTTTCATCCTTAACCATCTTCATGATAAAATCATTAATGAAACTTTTACACTCAAACACTCAATAAATTCGTTAGTTCCTCCAAAAACATCAATCATTTAATTGTCCATCAAAATCTTAGGATCTACAATTGCACACATAGAATTAACTTATTTTAAGTGTTATGCGTGATTCTAATTCAAGTTTAATTAAAAGTATATAAGTAAATAGTTGTTTTCATCTATTTTTCTTTAGTGTCTTTAAAACTCTTCATATATTCATTATGTCCATCTTGCACACTTTATGTCTTCTTCATCAAATCTTATTCTTAATCAAATGCATGGAACTATAAATCTAAAACACTCGATAAAACTATTAGTTCCACCAAAAACATCAATACTTAATAGCTCATCAAAACCTTAGGTTCAACAATCTCTACTTTTTGATGATGATAATTAACTTTGATGTTTTCTTTAAAATATAATGTAACTACGCTCTCCCTAAATTTGAGGACAGGCATTTAAACTCATTTAATCACAATCATGAAAACATATTTAAATATATTCAACATAAGCTCAAATAAATCATAATAAATATATTCAACATAAGCTCAAAACTCTTAACAACTCTTTTCCTTAATTAATAAAATGCTTAGATGAACGAATCCTTAAACATCAAATACTCATTAAATATCAACTTCTCCCCTTTATCATCTCAAAAAGTGGGGTCGGAGAACAAAAAATATCACTCTAAACATGCATCGTTATGCCAAGCCATGCGTAAACCTCGAATGATTTTTACCAATTAATCTTCCGCTAAAGGTTTGGTAAAAATATCAGCAAGCTGATCGGAGGTATTAACATACTGCTGTTCTTCCATCAGAATCGCAGTATCGTCATTCGTGGACCACCGCACCGATGACACGTGTCTCCTCGATCTGGTGGGTACAACATGTCTCACAGTTGGAATCGCTATAGAATTAGACGATGGTTGTTCCATCATTGGAGTGAGAATGTGTCACCTACTGAAGAGTGGCAGCCTACGCCCAGTTGGTCAGCGTACTTCGAATAAAAATTACTCATGGCATAATTCCCGAATGGTGGCTCGGCACTATCATCCGTAGTGTAAGAAGGCTTTCCTAGCTAGTAAACATTATCATCCATGAATAGTGTACCACGCTCAACAATTGGATCAGGAGTGTACCGATGAGATAGATTAATGTAAGCCAAAATCTGTTGCTGGGGTCGAATGGACAATGCCCGCTTACCCAGTTTCTATTTTTTTTTTTAATCATATTATCTTCTATACTTTTTCTAACCGACTACCAAATTTTATTTACAAGTTATACCTTCAAAAATATAAAAAAAATTACCTTTTCGTAATTTACTTTCTCAAATTTATATAACTATAAAAAAAATTACATTTCTATAATCTACTTTCTCAAATTTATATAACTACTTTAAAAAATTTAAAATTTAAAAAACTTGAGCGTAACATAAACTATATAACAATTATGTTTTTAATAACTAATTAAGGACTAATTAAGAAAATAATTAACAATATTTAAACCCTAAATATTAACATTTACAACTATATAACAATATTTAAAACATTAATAATTAACAAAATAATTAGCAACATTGGAACCCTAAACCCTAAATCCTAAAATTTACAATCACATAACTAAATGTACAACATTCATGTAATTAATAACTAATTAACAAATTATATATTATGTAACTAAATAATTATCAATAAATTACTAAAATAAATATAATTTAAACATGAATATCCAAACTAATCCATTTAAATTCTATTTAGGAACTACATTATTCTTTTGAGTTTAAAAATATAAACACACAAAAAAAATAGTTAAAAAATTATAAAATCTCCAAAATAACAAAAACAAGCACAAAAATTACAAAAATATATTTTTTAGGCTTTTGATGGTAAAAATTATAGTAAAAATAAATTTGAAAAAAAATACAAAAATGCAAACCTTCTTGGAATGTGGTACACAAAGTCGCGATGAAGGTGGCTCGCATGAGAGGAAATAGAGGAAGAAAAAGAAAACTTATGCTTCAAAAATGGTGGAAGGATGAGGAGATATGGATGAAAAAGGAGGAGGAGATATTGGTGGGAGTAAAAGTGGATATTTATGGGTAGGTGTGAGTAAATGGGGTAAGTGTGGGTGGGTGGGGGTGTCAAATGTAACGGCTAGTTTAGGGTTTAGGCTACTAACTAATGTGGGTGGGTGGGTGGGGATGTTCAATGTAATGGATGGGGGGGGGGGGGGGGGGGGAGAGGGGGTCGAAAAAGTCCCTAACCGGTGTTTATAACACCGGCTAGAGGTAAACATACACTACCAGAATTTAAAAACAAAAATAGAATAAAGACGATGATCTCATTATCGGCTTCACCTAATAAAAAAAATATTGGGAAAGAAACTATATACTCGGTATCAGGAATACTGGGTTACCTTTTTCTTTTTTCAAACTAAGGTATTAGGAACACCAGCTATAGTTGCCTGGTGTTTCTACTATCAGTTAACTCTACTTTAGTAATTAAGTTTCATCCACACTTTCTTTTAGAATTAATGTTTTTAATTTACATTTTTCGATAAATAACTCAATTATGTTGTCTATTATGGAGTATTCTCACAATAGAATCGTGTTTGGTAGCAATAGTTATTCTTAAAATTAATATTTTTATAATTTCAAAGAACAAAAATAAAAAAAGATATTTGGTTGCAACTCAACTTGGATTATTTTGTGTGTGAGAGATAGAGAGATAAGAGATGAGAGAAGAAGAAGAAGAAGAAGAAGAAGAAGAAGAAGAAGAATAAGAAGAAAAAGAAGAAGAAGAAAACGTAGAAGAAAAAGATGTGTGATGGTGGTATGGATCAGTGTGTTGGTGTCTCAGCATGATGGTGTCCAGCTTGGTGATGGCCAACTTGGTGGTGGTTCCAACATGGACCCTTATGAAATAGATTGTGACTAATTTTTTGTGGGAGTGGATAGGAATCCAGATTTTTTTGTTTCTCAAATTCTTAAGAAATTTTGAAACTACTCCCAAAATATTGAGAATATTTGGGAACAAAAATGTATTTACCAAACACATTTCTGTACATTAATCCCAAATTTTGAGAGCAAAAACAGAAATTAGGGAATCCTAATGACGAATGCGGATTATATTAATGATGATGAATATTTCAAGAATTACTGTATAAGGGCACATGTAAAAAGAAAATTCACATGCAACGCACGTGAGTCTAAGTATGGCTCGTGGATATTCATATGCAACGCATGTGAGCCCGAGCATTAAAGAAATAGTATATTAAGGTGGCATTTGGTTAGCATTTTGTTATTTATATGCTTCTACATCCAATAAATTGAAATGTGATGGTATGGGAAATCTGTTTTCATTCTAGAGTATTTTAGAAATAAGAATGTGTTTGGTAATGACTATTCTGCTGAAATTGTTTCTTTTAATTTATGAGAACAATAACAAGAAACATGTTTAGTTGCAACATTTTTTTCTTTTTATTTTAAATGTTTGGTGGTTAGTGTGGTGGTGGTGGCCCTAGCTGATAGGTGGTGGTGGATAATGAGTTGGTGGTAGAAGGTGAGATGGTGGTGACCGATGGGTAGTGATGACCGACAGGGTGGTGGCGATCGATGAGAAGATAGTGACAATAGTTTTGTGGGAGGGGGGACGGTGAATAAGAATCAACATTTTTTCGTTCCTTAAATTCTTAAAGAATTTAGAAAATAGTCTCAAATTACTCCCAAATATGGGAACGAAAACGTGTTTACCAAACACTTTTTTGTACATCAATCCTAAAATATTAGGAACTAGAACAGGAATTAGGGAACAAAAACAATAACCAAACGGGGCCTAAAATTACTAGATTTGAGCAGTGGAACATAAATGAAATTATAGTTAATAAACTTGTTTCTTTAAACCTGGATCTATCTATATCAACATAAAACAATTAAAATAATAAATGACCAAATAATATTTAATCACTATACCTTTTCCACTACTTTAACCTCAATGTTGGTAGTTTCCGAAGCGTGATTTGAGAAGGCTATCTAGTAGCTTGATTTGTTTTGATTCGGCAATGAAGAACGATTCTATTATAAGCAACATAAGTGTCTTTCATCTAATAGTATCCACACGAGAAACTCCATAGGGATAGTGTTCTTGAGATATAAATTCTTCAATGATTCTTCTTCTCAATCAAATACATATAATTTTAGATAAAAAATCATTCTGTAAAAACATTAGTCCCCTAAACAATTAAGTGTTGATGTTTTACGGGACTAATATTTTTACTAAATGATTTTTTTATTTATTTAAAGTTCCATGTATATGATTAAGAAGAAGAATCATTGAAGAATTTATAGTGGGTTCAAAATAAAGGCAATGGAGATGTGAAGAATATTGAAGACATTGAAAACAACTAGGTGAAAACAACTCATTGCTTTTATACTCTTAATGCAACCCAAATTAGGATCACGCACAACACTCTAAAATCAAATAATCTTATGTGTATAGTGATAATTTTAGGGTTCTAATATGTGTTTTATGTTGTGTTAAGGCATGAAAGTATTTTTGGTTAAAGACCTAATTGTAAAAATATTTTTAACACTTAAAATGATGTATTTTCGGGTTAATTCAGTCAACTAATGAAAGGGGTCGATCAACTAACCAAAACAATGAGTTAAGAAAGTGAAATGGAGGACATAATGGTCAATTCGGTTAACCGATAGGTTGGGTCGGTCTACTAACGAATCTAGTGGGTGAAAACAAAAAAATGTGAAAATTGAGAGGACCTACTAGTTCGATTGGTCAACTGGCCAAACTAGTACAATGGTCAGATTGTGACCGTTATACGTATGACGTTAGTCAACTGGAAAGTATGGCCTGTCAACCGATGGGTCCAATCAACTTTTTGACTAGTTTGTTTATTTAGTCAAATCACCTCGATTTTGATGATTTCAATGGAGTATTTCAAGAGTATTCAAAGTATTTTTGTAAAATATCCTGTATTATGTGATTCTTATTTATTTGGTCAATTTATTTAATTTTTTTCTAATTAAATTGGTAAAATACTTCCTATTCCGAAGGATTTTGATTTGAAATTTAAGGACAAAAATGAGTTTTCTAAGAGAATTTTTTAATGAAACATATCTATTTTGAATATATATGATAATGGGGGCATAAGATGTTATTTAATGACATTTACGTATATGTGTCTGCTTTCGTCTAATTTACGTTAATGGTATTCAAATCTATCCGACAATCTAGGTATCAAAAACTCACTCATTACCTCTCCCGAGTGTAAAGTGAATGAATATGTGACTTCTCATCAATGCCGAAGTCCCTCTTAGGCATCTATACGACACTTGGTCACATGAGTCTCGCCCTAACCTCATGGATTGCACACTTTCTATCGCTCTCCTGGGTCATTAGATCGTCATGTTATGTTTAAACCCTAGATTCGGGGTTACCTCTCCCGAGGGTCAAACCTAGATTTCTCAATATATCTAAACAAGCATATAAATGAAGAAGAACGGTAAACACAATCGAATAGGAAAGAACGACCGATAACGAAACAAAGATTAAACAAACGACGTATATTAATATCAATCCCATAGATAATCAGTGTTCAGCTCATGGCCATAACCATATATTCAATGATAAACAATATATACATGATCAAACAACCAAAAATGAGTTAAAAATAAAGAGATAAACAAGGGAGAATAGCCGTTATCTGAAGTTGGCATCCGTAAAAACCGCTTTGAACTTGTTTCCTCTTTTCCAATTGTGTTCCTCCTCTTTGGTTGGTTGAGAGCTTTCTTAGAACACTCCAAAAACACTCCCTCTATGTTCTTAGAATAGCGGGAACTACTAGGAACAAAAAGAGAACAAACAAAATATCTAAAAAAATATCTAAAACAAGTGGAGCGTGACCGCTGCAGCGGTGGATTCACCGCTGCAATGGTGGGCATGTCGGTAGGCTTTTTGGTTTATCATCACTACAGCAGTGGATCTCACTGTTGCACAACGCTTGGTTCGGTTTTTGGAAAATAGCAAAGGGTATATCAGGAATAGAAAATAGGTTAATGTTATTAACTTAACGATACCTGAGGCACAACGCTTGGCTCAATCATACTCGTAACCCCACACTGATTAATTCAAAACAACCCTGAACTTATATTTGAAAACTTAGTACTTACTTGTCAAGATAAAACAAAAATAAAACTATATTTATTCTTTTTCTTTTTCTTTATTAACAAACACACCCCAAAACGTATTTGATTTATTACAATTTGACGGGTGTGGAAATATGATATAAAAATGATAAGTAAGTACTCGAATACCGAACCAATCAATAGTTCGCTCAAAATTCTACCGCTCACTTCAAGTAGCATAGACAAATGCTAACTTTATTTCACTCAAATTGTGCCTTAGGTTTAGCGATAAAGGTTTGGAAAAACTTTAATTGGTCAGGGTATTTGTTACGTGTTCAGAATTGAAACGGCTAACAGGTTTCAACAGGGTAACAAGGGATAAATGATATTACATGGTAAGCTTCAAAGGCTCAAGCGATCAAAATGAATGCCTAAATCATATCTCCTGAATTACCTAACCTAGGATTTCACCTCAAATTTCTCCCAAATCAGATTCTAGAATCCTTATTGTTATGAACTTGGCTAACGGATAATCGACGTCAAATCAATAGACAGCTAATACATTAAGTTTAAGTGCTCATGCATGCTAGGATCCACATTAACTTTTACCACAACAAAACGTTAATCACACAGAACACACATGAATGGGCACTACCCCTGGCCTTGAAAATCAACTAGGGGAAAATATCATCATCGGGTAATGGCCCAAATGAACGCAAAACTCAACACACAACAATAACTAACATACTACAAACATAAACATACTAACACTAAACTAAACAAGCATGCATAAAATTAAACAATAAAACATACTAACATACTACACATCACCCCCAAATGTAAAATGAGCAATGTCCACAGTAACCCAATCATCGTTCTCAACAATTGAAATATAGCATACCGACGAAGGGGGTTTAGAACACGTACATGGAAGGCGATACAATCTCTCCTACAAATAAAGTCAGCGATGATGGATCTAATTTATTTTAGACTTGGTTTATTGTCCTCATCTTGACACAGAGAAGGGCTCATTAAAGAGCGGCTTCTGCCCATAGTAAGTGTCGTACAATACCACATATGGGTCTTGATTTAGAATGCCCTCAAGATTGGCAAGATTTGGCATTGTTTGGCCCGTATTCTCAATGTGACTCATTACCGACTCATGTGCTTGGTAGGAATGAAAGAACAATACTGAAAGCAGTGGAGGACAAGTGAGCCTTATCGGATCCTCATAAATGTGATCGTCTTGGATCGGTGGTGGCAACACTTGGTAGATATCAAATGGCGGATAATCACAAGTGTTATCTTGTGATTTTTCATTATCATCCAACTGACCCAAGTTCTCCTGCTTGTTTTCTGTTCTTCCTGGTGGCTTTCAATGAATGTGGCTTGTGTGTCTCTCAGTGCCACTACTTCTGACTCGACCTCAATAAAGCAGATAAGTTGACCAATTTGCATATGAAGAGACGTTATGGTCGCATCAATTTCAGCACAGGTCGTCTTAATATTGTCAAGACGATCCATATACTCGTTGAGCCGGTCATTCGTTTTCCTCTAGAAAGCCTGAGTTTCCCCTATAAATTCAATGAACATATTGTCTAAGGTGGGGGAAGACTCTACATTTTGGTCCGGGGCGTCAATCCATGGCGTCGAAACAGTGAAACTATCCCCTAAGCTTTGGTAACTTGGTGAGTAATTCCAATACTGAAAATCAAGCTCCGCCATGTCTTTTAGCACCTAATAGGCTTCATCCATGATTAATTGGTCGAAAAAGGTGGTACCGTTTTCTCCCTTAAACCACTTTCTTGTTGTGGCTAGTAACCCATCGAGAAAGTTCAATAGTTGACACTCCCTCGGAAACGATGATATGGAAACTGAATGAGCAACTCCTTATATCGATCCCAAGCACAATAAAACGGATCAGAATCTCGTTGAAAGAAATGCAAAAACACTTGTTGATCTAATATCTTTAAGTACCCTGTAATAAAAAGAAAACTACAAATAAAAATTAAAAATAAAATAAATGTCTAAATTAAAATCAAGTTACTTACTCACAATATCAGCAATAATCTAAAAACTAATCCCCAGCAAGGGCACCAAAAACTTGGTAGCGCATAATTACGTCGCTACTTTCACCGCAAGTGTACGGGTCAAGTTTTATAGGATAATGAATGAGTAGGGTTGTCGTATCCACAAAGATTGGATTAAATTGTCATTGAGTAACTAGATTATCATAACCGAACTTTATTTAGGCGATAAAAATTATGTTTTTATTTTAAATAAATAATATACTAAATTAACAATTAATTAAACTATAATACTAAATATATTATTGGGGAATAGATTATCTAGGGATTAACTTCTTTTATGTATACGTGTTTGATTTTGTCTAATTTACATTAACGATATTCAAATCTATCCGATAATCTAGGTATCGAAAACTCACTCACTACCTTTCTCGAGTGTAAAGTGAATGAATATGTGACTTCGCGTTAATGCTGAAATCCCCCTCGAGAGTCTATACGACACTTGGTCACATGAGTCTCGCCCTAACCTCACTGATTGCACACTTTCTAACACCCTCTCGGGTCATTAGATCGTCGCTTTATGTTTAAACACTAGTCCGAATTCGGGGTTACCTTTCCCGAGTGTCAAACCCCAATTTCTCAATATATCGAAACAAGCATATAAATGAAGAAGAATGGTAAACACAATGGAATAGGAAAGAACAATTGATAACGAAACAAAGATTAAACAAACGACGTATATTAGTAAACTATATCAATCTCATTGATAATCAGTGTTCAGCTTATGGACATAACCATATATTCAATGATAAACAATATATACATGTTCAAACAACCAAAAAAGAGTTAAAAATAAAGAAATAAACAAGGGAGAATAGTCGTTATCTGAAGGTGGCGTCCGTAAAAATCGCTTTGATCTTGTTTTCTCTTCTCCAATTGTGTTCCTCCTCTTTGGTTGGTTGAGAGCTTTCTTAGAACACTGTAAAAGCACTCCCTTAGTGTTCTTAGAATAGTGGGAACGATTGGGAACAAAAAGGGAACAAACAAAATATCTAGAAAAATATCTAAAACAGTTGGAGCCTGACCGCTGTAGCGGTGGGCATGTCAATAGGCTTTCTGCTTTATCATTGTTATAGTGGTGGATCTCACCACGGCAGTGGTAAGCGATCCAAACTTAGGGAACTCTCTGTTGTTTTACAGCTGAAGCGGTAGGATAACCGCTGCAGCGGTGAAACTGCTACTTTGAATATTTGATCCTCATGATCGTTTTTCCACTGTTTTTCTCATTTTTCAACTATTTTTGCTCCTAACCCTGTTTTAAACAAAAATACATAAAACAAATTAAAACTTAATAAAAATACTCAAAAACTACCAAATTCGGTTTAGAAATAGATAGATAAAATTAACCTATTAGCAGTTGGTGAACCTCATTTTCTAAGATTAGATCGGAGTAACCATGAAGGTTTATATTGATGATATGATGGTTAAAATATCTAGAAAGGAGGATCACCTCAACCATTTGGTATAATCCGTTGCCATTTTGAGGAAGTACAGATTCAACACTAAGTTTACATATAGGTGCGCTCCATTCTTCAAAATTTTGAAGAGGAGAGAAACCTTTCAGTAGGATGATGAATTTGAACAAGTGATCCAATTCATCAAAAACTTCTTGGGCTC
The DNA here is from genome assembly GCA_016647705.1 of Eucommia ulmoides. Classification (NCBI taxonomy): domain Eukaryota; kingdom Viridiplantae; phylum Streptophyta; class Magnoliopsida; order Garryales; family Eucommiaceae; genus Eucommia; species Eucommia ulmoides. The sequence continues at coordinate 24,463,128 of CM028330.1, read as the reverse complement.
CGTTGAGATGCTAGACAAAGTGAATCCGGGGGAATAACTTTACCTTTATTTGGCAATAACTCCTGTGGCAGTAAGTGCAAGAGGGCAAAGGTCGGTCTGCTATATCAGAAAATCTTTAGTTCTAGTAGAAACCCGCTACACTAGGTTGGAAAAGCTCGCCCTGACTCTAGTAACTGCAGCACGAAAACTCAGGCCATATGTCTAGGCGCATGTGATTAACGTGTTGACCTCAAGTATGCTTCTAGTTGTAATGCACAGACCAAAAGCTTCTGGATTCCTTATGAAATGGATTATAGAACTTGGTGAATTCTTTAACAAGTACAAACCCAGAAGCACAATCAAGGGGCAAGCTTTGGCAGACTTTATTGCTGAACTGACCCTTCTAGCTAAAGTGGTAGTAGAAAAAGAAGAGTGCAATAATCAAACGACAGTGTCGTGGAAGCTTTGGGTTGATGGTGCTTCAAACATGAAGGGGTGTAATGTAGGCATAGTCCTATAAACACCTAAAGGTGATCAGCTTGAAAAGGCAGTACAACTCGGTTTTTAAACTTCCAACAATGAAACAGAGTATGAGGTAGTGATCATTGGGCCGACTTTGGCCAAAGAGTTAGGAGCCCAACATCTGGAGGTGAAGTTAGGCTCCCAATTGGTGGTCAATCAGATTAATGGAATGTTCACCATAAATGAGGAAAAATTGTGCCTTTATGTTGAAAAGTTGAAAGAGTTAATCTTCACACTCCAGATTTGCAAGTTTGAAGTCGTCCCAAGAGTGGAAAACATGAAGATAGATGCTTTGTCAGTACTAGCATCTGTATTTGGACCTGATCAACAATCTAAAATGGTAGAATTCCTTGAGCAACCTTCTGTAACAGCCCCAATTAACCATTACACATGCATTAGTTAACTGGATCAAGAGGAAGACTGGAGAACTCCTCTAGTTTGGTATCTCAAAGAAGGAACTCTACCGAAAAACAAAAACTTTTCCAGGAAAGTCCTATACAAAGTATCAAGGTATGTGCTGACCAATGACAAACTGTATAGACGTTCTTTCTCCCAACCTTTGTTGCTTTGTCTAGGCCCAAAGAAAGCCATGTACGTCCTACAAGAGATACATAAAAGAGTCTATGGAAATCATTAATAAGGGAGGATCTTGGTTCATATAGCACTAAGGGTGGGGTCCTACTGGCCAACGATGCGCATTGATGGGCAAGAGTATGTAAAGAAATGTGAAAAAATGCCAACGATTCTCCAATGACATTAAGGTCCTTGCTCAACAACAAACTCCAATAACCAGCCCTTGGCTATTCGCTCAGTGGAGGATGGATGTGCTAGGACCGTTTACTCCAGCACCAGGAAACAAGAAGTTCCTACAGGTGGTAATCGTTTACTTCACCAAGTGGGTCGAAAGTTGAACCGTACAAAGTTGTGGTAGAGAATGAAGTGAAGAATTTTCTTAGGAAGAATATCATCTTTCCTTTTGGTATCCCTACAGTACCTATTTCTAATAACAAGACACCCTTCATCTTCGGCAAAGTCAGATGGATGTACGATGAACTAAAAATTCAATATTGCACATCTAGTCCGGCGTATCCACAAGCCAATGGACAAGCTGAGGTGATAAACCATCAAGGTGGCACTCAAGAAACGGCTAGATGATGCCTAACAAAAGTGGGTGGAAGAACTCCCAATAGTATTGTGGGTATATCGAACTACCCCAACATCTACCACCGGGGAGACTCCTTTCTCTATGACATACAAAACTAAAGCAGTTATTCCAGTGGAGATGGGATTGTCATCCAAGAGTGATGGAACAATTAATTTAGTAAGGAATGAAGAACTCTTACGAGAAAAAGTGGATTAGCTGGAAGAAAGACGTGAGAAGGCGTCGATGAAGATGGAAGCTTGGAAGTCAAGGATGGCATAAATGTTCAACTATGCAGTCCGTCCAAGACACTTTGCCATAGTAGACCTGGTACTTCAGAGAGTAATGCCTCATCACCCCGAAACTCACTTTGGAAAGCTAGCACCAAACTGGGAGGGCCTTTACCGAGTTACCAAGGTTAAAAGACTAGGAACCTATTGGCTAGAAGATCTTGATGGTGTGGCGATCCCAAGACCCTGGAACGTCTCTCATCTACGCAAGTATTTTGTATGAATTTTTTCTTATTTTCTAATTTTTGTCTTTCGTTGAATGTTCTGAAGATTATTTTATCTTTTTTTAAGATACATTCTTTGAATAAAGCAAATAAATTTTCTCTCCATCGATTCTGCAACATTCATTATCACAATGCTATGCTTCTGTTAACAACTGCAACATTTAGTGAATTGGAACTAAGTGTGGAACATTTAACATTAAAGTCAAGAAACTGAGCTCCTCAGCTCAGACTCAACTAAGCTCCTCAGCTTAGACAAAACTAAGCTCCTCAGCTCAGGCTTAATTGAGCTCCTTAGCTCAGACAAAACTGAGCTCCTCAACAAAGACTCAATTGAGTTCCTCAGCTTAGATAAAACTGAGCTCCTCAGCTCAGATTCAATTGATCTCCTCAACTCAGACAAAACTGAGTTCCTCAACTTAAATAAAATTGAGCTCCTGAGCTCAAACTTAACTGAGCTTTTCATCTCAAACTCAACTGGGCTCTTTAGCTCAAACAAAACTAAGCTCCTCAGCTAAGCACAAAATTGAGTTTCTCAACCCAACAAAAACTGATCACCTCAGCTTAGCATTCAACTGAGCGATTCAGCTTAACATTGAGCAGAGCTGATTTGTTTACTCATCTATAAAGGAGCAGAGCAGGTAAATTAATGAATGGTTTTTTTAAACAACAAATTAAATACTTTTGACCTCAAATATTTGTGTGTTTTCAAGTATTTTTGTTAGTTTAATGTGTTTTTATGTTAGTTGGTAGGAATATAAATAAATGGGAGAAAATGTGTAAAATCAGTGCAGGTTCTGTAACTTCAAGGCCATTTTTGACCATGATGTAATCCAATTTTGGACAATCTCAAAACATGGAATTTGTAGATATACGTCTTATATTTCTATAAGTTTTTGAATTATCTCAATCGTAGTTCGGACAAAAATCTTATGGCAAAAATACGAAATAGTGGTCTACAGCACGAAAACGCACGCTACAACGCACCCTCGTCAGTGGGTTTCTACCCTTGTCATGCTGTAGCATACTATAATGCGTGCTGTAGCGTTGTTTGTCATATCTGAACCCTAAAATAGGGTATTTAAGCTCATTTTGACCAAAGAGAAAAAAGGGGACGAAAAGAGAACGAAAAGAGACAAATTTTTGGAGCGATTGGAGGCAATTTTGGGCAAGAAAAGACAAGGTGATTGTATTTTGATGCGATATCGAGGAACAAAACGTCATTGGTGGCACGTGGAGTTGAAGATCCAGAGCCCAAACCCACAATAATCTTTTCTCTACCTTTTTCTTCTCCCTAATCTTTTGTTTTAAGTTCGTATTTATAATATTGTGTTAAACTACTTACATTTATGAATTTATTAATAAGATTAGCTATGGATTTGTCTATGTTGTGTTCGTAATCTAGATCTAGAGCTTGATATAGTCTTGTTTGAACTGTGATGTGAATATTTTGTCAATTGTTAGATATAATTCCATTTTATGCATTCCCTAGGCCTAATGTGTTTGATTCATGTGGCCAATGATTTAGATAATGTTAGGTTGCGAATTTTAAACTCAGGAGTGGTTAAATTCATATCCGGAATTGAGAATGCATAACGTAGGTTGTTATGAGTCCGGGAGGAAATCAACACCTAGATGTTCGAGTTGGGAATTTAGGATCTCGTGAGACCGGGAGATAATCGAGTTCCAAATTGATCAATTAGAATCATCATTCAATTGTGTTTATCTTTATAATGCTTCCAATGTATGTTTTCATATGATATTTTGGTTGAAATGAGAACTTGGGATTTGACACTCGAGAGAAGTAATCTCGGGTTTGGACTTCGGTTAAACACAACGTAAGCTTTAATAGATCAGGAGATATTTAGAGCTTGCGTAATCTATAAGGTCGAGTATAACTAATGTTTTCACCTAAATAAAGGATATTGACATCGGTATTGAAGTGATTATATATTCTCTCACATGGCGCTCAGGAGAAGTAGGGAGAGAGCAATAGCACGGGGACCTTACTTTTTGAATGAACGGAATTAACTAATAATTGCTTAATAGGATAACATGGGAATGATGAGATGAAATCAAGCCCCTAGAACATTAGTGCATAGAAAACCCATATTGTATTTTGTTTTTGTAGTTATTTTATTTTAGTTTTATTTTTACAAAAATCCAAAATTGGATCGCCTAGATAAAGTTAGGTTACTATAATAGTGGTACTTAGCGACGATCTAAACCAATCCCTGTGGATATGACAATCCCTCATTTACTATACTATTAAAACTTGCCCTGTACACTTGCGGTATTGTAACAATGAAATAATTCGCTACCATCAGTTTACTCAATATCTCAGCCAGATTGGTCAAGGCGGTTTGGCTTATCCACAAATTTAAGAACATAATAGTCTGCTCAATGATAGTAGAACAACTTTGGTCAACACTGTTCATTCTTTAAACAACTCATAGTCTTGCTGACCAAGGGACTTTAGTCTTTAAACAAACTGAGAGGGTTGTTGATTGTATGATGATATATTTGATTACCTACATGTTATAATGCAAATTAAGTGTTTTGCCTACTACTTAATTCCTAGATATTAGGTCATAACTAGTTCAGGTTTCTAATTAAGTTATGAAGGAGGGCTTGCATGAGGAAAACACAAATGCAAACGGTCAACAACGCAGTAGACACAAAACAAGATCAAGATCAAGAACCCCATATTTTCATATTATCAAAAGAAGGGAGTACATATATGACTAACAAAAAAAAAAAAAAAGATTAAGAACATAAAGGAATGTTCTTTAGAACAGAAAATATTGTTCTTCCAAAAAAAACAAAAGCGAAGTTCTTTCTTCACTATAACTGGGGCTAAGGGTGGCTTTATTCCGACCCTGGAGAAATAGGAGAAGCAGGGGAACTTAGATCTTCCGAATCAGAATTGGAGAAGTAGAAGGTATGTTCCTTATACTTGTTAAGCTTGTTGATCAGGTCACAAATTTTCACCTTCTTCGCCTCATTTTTCTTTTCTCCAGGAGCTTGTCACGTTTTGCCTTGACAGTGTCCATAAAGAGTTTGTGATAATGGAAATCAACGGCCAAGTCACGTTTACTCCTTTCTGACTTCCTCAGATCATCTCTGAGTTCATGAAAGTGGGAGATTGCACGGAAGTGTACCGTTTCTATGGAGAGAAGACAGTGGTGGCTTCCTCTAGGGCACAGTGACGAGGGTGATCTTTTGTGGAAGTTTTAGCCTATTTCATTAAGGAGCAGAAATGATCTCCCAGCTCTATTTCCTTATGACTTTTGTACTGGATTGCCTCGAAAGAAGAAATACCTAGCCACGATATAGATTCCATTATCTTAGAAAGTTGAGAAATAAAAAGAAAGATATTCAAGAAGGCAATACTAGAAAAAGCGTATGAGTTTGTAAGGAAATATTGACACTTTGTTTTGCTTTAAATAGTCAAACAATCGAAGAGAGAGAAAACATTGACATGTAAAAAAGTATGCTATTAATGAACAGGTGACGTGTACTGACATTATATGTACTGAAATTATCATAAGAACATTTTCAAGATTAAAATTGCGGCTACTATTTTAACACAGATCATGATGATAAAAAGTTATTGTTGGCCCAGTAGAATACTCAAGGGGGGGTGAATTGGGTAATTAAAAAATACTATCAGAATAAAATTCAATAAATCAAATAATTAATTTTATACCTAAATTAATTATTATCTTTATATCACAGCGGAATAAATCAATCAACTGGGTGCACACCCAAAGAACAAAAATAACAAAGTATAATGCAGCACACCAAGATATATCCTGGTTCACCAAGCTACTTTTGGCTACTCCAGTCCTCCGAGCCCCACGGAGATTCGCACCCACTAATTCTCAAGATCTCTTTAAAGGTAGGAACCAAACCCGCACACTGATTCATTTACAGGCTTAGAATCAACCTTTATAATTTCCTTTTCTTAGGCTAAGGAAAAACCTCTACTTTTTACAGGTTAAAGAATAACCTATCTTTTTATAGGCTAAAGATTAACCTAATTCTTTTCATCACTACGGCTCAAGAATCAAAACCTCACAAAACACTCCAACTATTCTTTTACCAGGTAAGGATGAAACTTTTACAAATCACTCACAATGCAATTCTATCTAGGAAGAATTACTACCTCAATCTCTTTACAAGAAGAGACTGAAACCCGGCTACCCTTGATTAAATATCCCCAATGATATTTAACCCATCACAACTCACCAGTACAAAAATTGATAAGTAAATCTTACTCGGAGCTTCTACCATCCCAGATATATATAAAATCAATTAATATATCAACTAGTGATAGAATTATGTGAGATACAGAATCTGATTTTAACAAGATATGGCTAGCAAATCGGAGCACGTAATCAGATTTAAGAAATTGTTTGTAAAAATATTTTATTCAAAAATCATAAATAATTTCAAAGATCAATTTCCAAACAATAAACAAATAATGCAATAAAAGAATATAATTGGAAAGATGTCACCTAGATAACACCGAAATAATGATTAAAACAATATAGCTTTAAATTCGGTAGATAAACAACAATTGATCTTTAAGATCGTCTTTCAGTAAAGCTTACAATATTTCAGATGGATAACTCTTTTAAAAGCTCACAATATAATATGATATAATTTCTTTCTTGTTTACTTCTTTTTTAAATCATAAATTCCCAGGTCTATATATAGGGACTTCTTTTTTAAATCAGCCTTCCAACGGCTAGTTTACAAGTGTTATGACAATAAAATGCTCTTATAGACCCCTTTATAACATAGGGACTTCATTTAGGTTCAATTTTAATTAAAAAAAACTTTCAAATCTTTCAATTAAATCCCCAAAGTATTTCTCAATATCAATTAATAAGCATAGAAGCTATTTCAAGTACCAAATTGAGAAACATTAATATTTAATGTACCAAATCAATAGGATTTAATTAATATATGAACCATATCTTAAATATCACCAAATCCCTTAAATATCTCTCAAATCCTAACAAAAAATAGCTACCTTTAGATATGATTTCAGATCAAACATTATCCTGAAACAGAGCCACCAGTAGACTAGGAGATTCAGTATGTAGCCCATGCACTTGATCGGTCAACTGCTCGGTCGACTCGCAAATTCAGAGAGTTTGTCAAGCTTCCACTGGTCGACCGCTCGGTCGACTCGTAGATTCAGAGAGTTTGTCAAGCTTCCACCGGTCGATTACTCGATCGACTCCTCCCCTCTGGATCTTTTCTCTAATCTCATTTTATACTCTTTCTCTTTTACATTTTTGCCCCTTTAACTAATTTATTTTCTCAATTAGCCCCACTAAATATCTCAAATTCCATTTTAATCATTTATAAATATTTCTTTTCAAATACACATAGGAGCAAATAAATTTATCTCAACAAAACACACATAAATAATAAAAACATTTTGTGCCGTGTGTATTCCTAAATGGGATATTAAGAGTTGAAATTTACCTGGATTATTTTTCCTAATTTCTTCAAACTCTTAAATCTTCAACTTCATCATTTAGCATCCATTTAATTTGACATCTTCATCATTGGAACTTTAAATCACTGAAACACTCGATTAAAATATTAGTTCTACCAAAACATCAATACTTAATTGTTCATCAAAATCTTAAGATTAACAGTTATCATTACCAAAAATTAATTACAAACGTCAAAAAGGAAATTGAAAAGATAGAAGGACAGTTCAGAGAGTGGAACTTTGATCAGTGATGTCTGGCTGGTCAGATGTCAATACAGCAGCAACGTTAGTTGGTAAGGCTTGAGCTAGGACTTGGGCTGAGCTAGCAGTAGGCAGATTAGCCAGGATTGGAACTAAACTCTGTATAAGAACTTCAATAGTTGATGCTGGCACAATCTCCTCCTCGGCGATTACTCCCTTTCCATTGGATGCATTTTCTCCATCTGGCTCGTTTACGCATCGTCCAGGAAAAAAAGATCCAGATCAGGATATTCTTTAGTCATCATTCGCTGACAAAAGGTGAAGTCTACTTTTTGGAGTTCTTTGGATCTGCTTCTAAATTCAATCCAGAGGTTTTCAATATCCTGCTCAGACTCTTTCACTTGGGCTACCAGCATAGCCGTTAATCTCTCTACCTCCTACATTTGACCAACAGACTTTTACTTGTCCTGTTTTGGCTTAGCTATCAGGCGGTCTCTCTCAGTCTGCAGTTGATGGAGTGCATTATCTTTTCCTTGGAGTGCATCATCTTTCGCTTGAAAGACAACATCTTTAGCCTTGAGATCAGTATCGTTTTGGTCAATTATCAAACAAGCTGAGCTAACCTCCTCAATCAAAGCATGGATATCATCCCTCAAAGACGAGCTATCTCCCCTCAAGGTAGAATTCTTTATCCAGAGTTTATTGTTTTCTAAGAAATAGAGCTCATTGATCTTTCTCAAGGCTTTTCTTTGCTCATTAGTAGAACACAAATCCAACTCGAATCTCTTCTAAGAAGACCTCGCCAGTGCTAGGTCTGTCTCCACGCTAAGATTTTTCTCTACTAAGACACAATTCTTCTCCTCCAGCCTGTTGAATTCAGTTAGCTGATATAGGAGTTGGGTATCTAATTCATTTGTATCATCAACAAGGTTGACCATGTCAGAAGACATGTAGATACGCTACAACAAAACATAAAGCAATTGAGAATTGATAAACAACATAGACAAGCATAAAAACTTGCCAGAAATCATGAGAATTACCTGAAAAAGAGCACAAATTATCATCATGAACAGTTCAACCTTGTTGTGACCTTTTGTTCTCTTTTTACCCCTGTCCAATGGTCTCTCATACAAGAATTTGATAGCATTATAAAAAATTGCACAACGACCTGGAATAGAAGGTCCAACTTCATCAATTAGCTGACACATTTGCCGCTTGCACGTACCATGACCACTCAATGCTCCTTGGTTGGAAGCTAGTACTGGGGAATGTTGGTAGTCAACAGAAGAAGGCTCAACAATAGGAAGGTTAATTAGAACATCAAATGTCCTTATAAAAGGCTCTGGCTCTCTGACCTCAGACAGGGTAGGAGTTGGGGTTGATGGTACCATTACCAAAATCACTTTATACCTATGAATGCTCAAAGGCTAGGAGTCCTTCGGTAATCTGTTGGGCAGTAGGCTGAGGTGGAGGGACTAGTAGAGAGATGAATGATGGGCTGAATTGGTTGGCGCACCTCTAATTGAACAGGGGGGATTGGGATGTTGATTGCCTAGCTGTTCTAGTAGACTTCTTCATAAGCCTCTTCATCTTCTTCGATCCAAGTTGTAGTTTATCCAATTCATTAAATCGAGATGGATCCATTTCTGGTCTGATAAATCGATAATAGGTCAAGACTTTGTAGGAGTGCTCAGCTGGAACTAGAAATCTTCTCAACTCTACCTCAGTTATGGTTCTAAGGCCAAGACTTTTACAATTTCTCTCACCTACACTAGAAACTCCAAAGAAGACATCAAAATCACTTTAATAGAGTCTTGAAGAAATTAAAATTGTTGACGGAATAACAAGGAGAATTACTTGGGGTGTTGAAGCGCCTCAACACAATAAAGGGCTGCCCCTCTTCTTCAGGGAAAAACTCCTAATCACCCAAAAAAAAGAGGTACCAAAGTTACCAGTCTCTTAACTTAACTAGAAGGTTGGTAAGAAAAGAGTATTTCTTGGGGAATGTGTAGTAATATTGATCGCACTGTATTTTGTGCGATTCAATACCATTAAATTAAGTTTTGTTAATCGCTTGAATAAATTAAATTAGTAGAAATTGATTTATTTATTTGTTTTTATAGTTTTTTTGAAATGGAGCAAAAACACACTAATGTAGAGTAAGATGGAAAAGAAACGAACAAATCATGGTGAACCAAACCCGACCCGACTGGGACTTGTAACGGATCCAAAGCCTTTGAAGGGTATTATTTTTTAGCGATCAAATATCTCCCAAGGTTGGTAAGGAATTTAAGGTATCCTATACTCCTAATAGTATCTATAGAGAGAGATGTTTCATTTGTTTGTGCAAGGGTAATGGCTCCCATAATTTGGTGAAAGACATTTGGGGATAGCTGGGTAGGAGTTATTTCTAATTGACGGAAAAGATTGCGAAGAAAGAGAGTAAAAGGAAGAGTGAATCCATACTCAAACATTAAAAAAAAAAAAAAGAAAAAAAAAGAGAGAGGCATATTTCATCATCTTTGGCATCATAGGGACATTCGCTTTCCAATAGAACCCTAATTAACAAATGGAGAAATACCATATTGCTCCCTAAATGACCCAAGCCATTCTTGTGGAATCTTGTTTGCCCCATGATCACCCCAATTTTCTGAGGGATTAGAGGGTTGAGCAGACTCAATCATCATCATTCACTCAGTAAAGGGATTTGACGATAAACCAGCTTCAACAGGACTATTCAATTGACTCAACGACATCTTAGAATGACACGAGTAGCAATGGACATAGAGAATGCAAAGAAAAAACACTATAACTAAAGGATTTGGGGAAGTTGGGAACTTACACGAAATGAAAGTGATCTTTCTTATCTTTTTTCTTGAATTATCACGAAAGTCAGGAGGGCAAATGATATGGGAAAACTCCCGCTCACAATTGACTTAGGCGTGGAGCCTTAACGGATTGAGTAGGATCAGTAACCCGACTCAGAACAAACAAATTGATTGTGCGGTCAAGCCCGAGAATAATGAGCTTATCTGGGTAAAGACTTCAGCAGTCCATTGAACCAACCAAACAACATCATGAAGAGGCTCATTAACATGTAACTCAAAAGACCACGGTGTTTAGGTCCAAGAATTGAACAGGTTCACCCATTGTGACTATTTCCCCTACACCTGAAGAACGTTATAACCGATAAACTGTAACGATCCATAATTAATGGGGTAAGTTACAAAAGATATCTCCAACAATATGAAGAGAAGATCATGGTTATCTTTCAGGCCACTAGGAGCGTGTCACGTAATGGGTGACATCTCCAATGAAACGGAAGAGTATCACTAAACCTATATAAAGGGCATGCATCGCTATTATTTTCCTTACGATTTAATCTGCGTATTAACTCCCTCCATTACCAGATTAACTTATTCTCATACTGGAGGTTCTTTAGCCGACACCACATCGGTGTTCCCCCAAAAGAAATAAACATGTTGATCCTAAGATTTTGATGAACAATTAAGTATTGATGTTTTGGTGGAACTAATGTTTAATTGAAGTGTTTCAGTGATTTAAAGTTCCAATAATGAAGACATCAAATTAAATGGATGCTAAATGAAGATGTCAAGATGATAATGAAGAATTAAGAGTTTGAAACAATTAGGGAAAATAATCCAGGTGAATCTTAACTCTTAATATCCTATTTAGGAACACACACATGACACAAAATGTATTTTATCTTTTATCTGGGTTTTGACTAAGTTAAATTATTTGCTCCTATGTGAAATAAGAAGAAATAATTTTGAATGACTGAAATGGAATATAAGAATATTAGTGGATCTATTAAGAGAAGAAAATGGTTAAAAGGGCAAAATCGTAAAAGAAAATGAGTTAAAAACGTATTCAGATAAGAGATCCAGTGACAGTAGTCGACTGTTGGGTTGACTAGTGAAAGAAGGTTGAACTCTCTGAATCAAGGAGTTGACTAATAGGTCGACTGGTGAAAGAAGGCTAAACTCTCTAAATTAAGAGGTCAACTGATAGGTCGACCGGTGAAAGAAGGAAGAACTCTTTGAATCGACAAGTCGATTGCACGGTCGACCGATGAACTACATTGTCTACATCCTAATCTCCTAGTCGACTGAACGCGCTGTTTTAGTATACTATTTGATTCGAGATTATATCCAAAAGTAGTCATTTTTTGTTAGGATTTGAGAGAGATTTCGGGGATATTCTCTATATTTAAGATATTGTTCATATACTAATTAAATCTTATTAATATGGTTCATTAAATATTAATGTTTCTCAATTTGGTACTTGAAATAGATTCTATACTTATTTATTAAGATTGAGAAATACTTTAGGGGTTTAATTGAGAGATTTGAAAGATGTTTGTAAGTGGAATTGAATCTAAATGAAGTCCTTATAATATAAGGGGTCTATAAGTGCTATTAATTGTCATGACACATGTAAACTAGCTGTTATAAGGCTGATTTCATATTCCTATATATAGACCTGCGAATTTTTATTAATGACAAATCATCTGAGAGAGATAATTCATATATTATCAAGAGAGATTAGAATATATCAATTGAGATATCTTTTCTAAGGGATATCTTACTAAGAATTGAGTGAGCTTTTCTAAGAGAATCATTTGCTGATTATTGCTGCTACCGATTTGAAGTTACATTGCAATATTGTTTTCTTTCGGTGGATTCTGGGTGAGATCTTTCCAATTTGCTTATTATTTGTTTATTGATTTTATATTTGGAAATTGATCGTAGAAATTATTTCTAATTTTTGAGAAAAATAGTTTTACAAACAATTTTTTGAATCTGATTACGTGCTCTAATTTGCTCATATTTCTATCACTAGTTGGGATATTAATTGAGTTATTGTTTATCTGGGGTGGTAGAAGCTCCGAGTGAGATTTACTTCTTATCAATTTTTGTATTGGTGACTAGTGACGGATTAAATACCATTGGGGGTATTTAATCAAGGGTAGTAGGGTTCCAGTCTCTTCCTGTAAAGAGATTGAGGTAGTGATTCTTCCTGAATAAGAATTGTGTTTTGAGTGATTTGTAAAGGTTCCATATTTACCTGTGAAAATGATAGTTAGAGTGTTTGTGAGAGGTTTTGATTCTTGAGCCTTAGTGTTAAAAATGATTAGGTTATTCTTTAGCCTGTAAAAAGTAGAGGTTCTTCCTTAACCTGAGAAAAGGATATTTTAAAGGTTGATTCTGAGCTTGTAAAAGAATCGTTGTGTGGGTTTGGTTCCTATCTTTAAAGGGATCTTGGTTTTAGTGGGTGCGACCTCCATGGAGCTTGGGGGACTGGATTAGCCAAGAGTAACTTGGTGAACTAGTATAAATATTTGATGTACTGTTATATTTATTTTACTATTTTTGCAGTTTGGGTGTGTACCTAGTTGATTAATTAATTCCGCTATGTTATAAAGATAATAATTAATTTAGGCTTAAAATTAATTATTTGATTTATTCAAGTTTTATTTTGATAAGTTTTTTAATTTTTCAATTCACCCTCCCTTTTGGGTATTCTACTGGGCCATCAAAACGGTTTTGCAGGTTCAAGAAGGAAGGTGAAGAGATTTTTGGCACGTGCAAAATTGTTACGCGTGTTGGGAATTTCTTGCTGCATCACTAATCAACACTATTGTTCAAGTTTGCATTGATTTTCTCACTAAAAATTAAATTGAAATTGTTACATAAGCAGCTTAAACTAGTACTCATCAATAAGAATATACAATCGGCTCACTAGAGCGAAGTGAATATTATTTGCTCTTGTTTTTAATAATAAAACAATAAAAATCGAGAGTCTAGTACAAATCCATGCAAGAACAAAATCAAAATTTCTTACAAATGAGTAATAGAAATTTAAAGGTTTCTAGGTCTATCTCTTCTTGTTTTTTGTGTGATTCACACTCTTTTAAGCCTGCGATTTTCTTGATATCAGGGCACTTTCTTTAATTCCAACTGGGAATTTAAGAACTCAACAAATTATTAGAATAACTTAAAACATCAAATTAGGGGTCATCATCAAAATCAATTGTTGAATCCAAGATTTTGATGAACAATTAAGTATTAATGATTTTATCAAGTGTTTTAGATTTATAGGTTCCACATATGTGATTAAAAATAAGACCTCATAAAGAAAACATAAAAGGTGCAAGATGGATGAAATGAAGATATGAAGAGTTTTAAAAATCTTGGAAAAAAATAGGTGAAAACAACTCTCTACTTATATATTCTTAATGCAACCCAAATTAGGATCATACACAATACTATAAATGACTTAATTATATGTGTGTCATGGTGAGAAATGATAAGTTCAATATCCTCAAATAAGATATTGTGTATGCTCCTTATGTAAAATTAAATTGATAATTGACCTAATTGGAAAACATGTTTTAAAGTGTAAAAAGTTGAATTTTTTGGTCAATTTGGTCAACCAAGAAACGTAATCGGTCAATCGAATGAAACTGTTGATCCCTATGTTTTGCTGGACAATTAAGTATTGATATTTTTTGTAGAACTTATGTGTTTGTCAAGTGTTTCAGAAGAAGACTTTCATTTGTTGATTGTGTTGAAGATATCATGAAGAATATGTCAAGGGTACAAATATAGACAAAGTGAAGAAATGAAGAATGTTGAAGAAATTAAGTGAAAACAACTCAATACTCTTATACTCTTAATGCAACCCAAATTAGGATCACACACGACACTATTAAATGAGTTATCTTTTGTGTGTTCAAATGATAGAGTTTAGGATCCTAATTATTGATTTATTATGTGCTCCTTATGTGAAATTAAAAATAGAAATTGACCTAATTAAAAATAAGGATTAAAGTATAAAAAGTTAAAGTTTAGGGTCAATTCAGTCAACTAAGAAAAATAATTGGTTAACTGAATCAAGTAGTGGATTTTGGAGCAAAAATTAGTGAAGAAATTGACCAACCAGCATCAATCAGTTAATTGATCATAAAGGATCAAGCAACCGTTTGAAACAGTGAGATTTTCGAAGCAAAATATGAAGTTCCTGAAGCAATCGGTCAACTAACCAAAGATGATCAGTCAATCTATGGGCTTAAGGGTGTAAAAGTGGAAGTCTCTAAACTAATTGGTCAACCGATTAGGAGGTAATTGGTCAACTGACTAGGCTAAAGCTTGGCAGGGAAAACTCCCAAAACCAATTAGTCAACCGACCAAAAGAGGAACAGTTAACCGACTGGGGTCTTGGGTTTGGCTAGGTTTCTATGCTGAATCAATCGGTCAACCGACTGCCAGGAATCAGTCAAACGACTACTTAAAATCGGTCAACCGACTATTTCTGTTGTTCGAGGAACTTGGTATTTCGGTAAAAAACCAGTCGTTTTTTATGATTCCAAGGGAGAATTTCGGGGGATTTGAGCCGACGGAAGATATAGTACATGTATTTGTATTTTCCTATTGATCTGATTCATATAATTAGTGATTCTCTCAATTTAAGTAGTTAAATACTTCCTATCTTTGCGATTGATGAATGAGAAATATTTTTATGGACTTATTTGAGAGTTTTGAAAGTTATTTCTAAGTGAATTTCACCATAATTGAATGATTATGTTACATGGGGTCTAAGAATATCATTTAGACGCATATCTTTTGACAAATAGCCATTGGAGGGCTTGATATCAATCTATGTATGGACTTGCAAAAATTAGATGAGATATATCAAGAACAATCATTTCCTACACTTTTCTAATAGTTATAATTCTGCTGAGATTTGTCAAGAGAGATTTTGTGCTAAAGTTCTTGATCTAAAGCGCTAATTAATTTGGCGTCATCGATTTAAGCTATCTTGCAATTCTGTTTTCATTCTTTGGTGTTTTTCTGGTAAGATATTCTAAGTTATTGTTCTTAATTTATATTTCATATTATTATTTCTTGCTTAGATTTAAGATCGTTAGAAGATTGTTTTCAAATTTAAGAGCATACAAATCTTTTTACAAAAATGATTTCGTGTGATTATTTGATTATGTGCTTTAATTTGTGCTACCCACACTTGTTATTAATCATATATTAATTTGCCTCACATTGAATCCATCACTAGTAAATTTTGAAACATTAATCGAGTATAATTGTATTGAGTTGGTAGAAACTTCTTGTGGGAAGAAACTCATTATTTTTTGTATTTGTGAGTTTGAGTGGATTAGACGCGATTGAGTTAGTGTTTAGTCAGGGTAGTTAGGTTTCAATATTTTTCGGTGAAAAAGATTGAGATTTGATCTTTATCCTAAGTATAAAATGGTTAGGTTATTCGTTTCCCTTGAAAAGAACTAGGTCCTGATTCTCCCAGAAATTAAATCAATTTTGAGTGAATTCTAAAGGTTCTATTTTTACCTAGGAAAATGATACTTATGAGAGTTGTGAGGTTTTGATTCTTCCTGTAATAGAATTAGGTTAGTCTTTAACCTGGTAAAAAGATAAGGTTCTTCCTTAGCCTGGGAAAATGAAAATTGTAAAGGTTGATTCTGAGGCTAGAAAAAGAATTATTGTAAGGGTTTGATTCCTACTGTTAAAGGAATTAGGGATTTAAAGGTTGCAAATCTCCATGGAGCTCTGGAGACTGAATTAGGAAGGGCTAGCTTGCTGAATGGTAGCGGAATATTATGTTTCTCCTTTTACCGCAAGTGTACGGGTCAATGATAGTTGTAAATTACCTATCTATTTTCAATCCGAACATTGTTAGTTTTCGAGTATGTTTAGTACGTTTTAATATATTTTGATGTGTTTTTATTCTTTTTGTCCTAAATCATGTGTTTGAGGTGAAAAGGTATCAAAACGGATAAAAAACGATCACATCGGATCAAAGACGGTAGAAGAACGGCGAAAAAAGGGCAAAGAAGCCAAAATGCAGAACTGCTATTTTATGGCCTAGGCGGTGAAAATGCTGAGAAGGATCTAAAGTCTTTGAAGTTTCACCACCAAGGTGGTCATAATGCAGAGACTTGGATCACTATTCCACCGCCTAGGCGATCACTGAACCGATATACTCCCTGCCTAGGCGGTCACTTTGCACCAGATTTAGATATTTTAGGATATTTTGTTCTATTTAATCCTTCCTCCTCTCTCATTTTTGGCCATTAGACCTCTTACCATATTAGAGGCATATTTAGAGAGGTTTTGGGAGTGCTAATTCAAATCCTAAGGAGAAGATCACAAAGCAAAGAAGGGGGAGCGATCTCGAAATGTTTTTAGCGACAAATCTTCGAACTAGGCTAAGTTTATCTCATTCTTTCCTTTATTTCTTAATTTAGGATTGTTGTTTGAGTATGTTTATGTTAGTTTTCATTGTATAACCGGCTATGGCCATGAGCTAAATGGGTTTCTGTCTAAGGATTAATATATTTATGAAAATGTTGTTTTGTTGAGTTTGTGTTTTGTTTGCGGATGTTCTTCATTATTTTGATTGTGTATACTATATTGTTTGTTTATTATGCTTAGAATGATGTTATGAGAATAAGGGGTTTGACAAATCCCAGATTCGGATTAGAATAAACGAACGCCATGATCCAATAACCCGTGAGGGAGTTGGATTGTGTACAATCGATGACGTTGGGGCAAAACTCACATGACCTAGGGTCGTTAAGACGTTGAGGGGGACTTTTTCATTGACTCGAAGTCATGTATTCCCCCATCTTATACTCGGGAGAGGTAGCGGTTGAGTTTTAGAACTGAGATTGTTGATAGGGTATACACAACACAACGATCCAATGACCCAGTCGAGAGTTGGATTGTGTGCAATCAATGACGTTGGGAAAAGACTCACGTGACCTAGTGTCGTTAAGACGTTGAGGGGGACTTTTTCGTTGACACGAAGTCGCGTTATATCCCTCCTCTTACACTTGGGAGAGGTGGCGGGAGAGTTTACAAAATGAGATTGTCGGATAAGTTGAACGCCGTTAACGTAAACTAAAATGAGACCAAACACGTTTTTGTAAACAAAAGTTAATCTCTAGGCAATACTTTACCTAAACATCTCATAATAGTATTAGTATAGTTAATTTAATTAGATTAATTAACTTAGTATTAGTATTACTAATTTTAAAAACATTTATTTTCGCCTAGATAAAGTTAGGTCATGACAAATGCGGTACTCTATAATATTTAAAACTAATCCCTATGGACACGATAACCCTAACTCTCTCGATCTATACTAAAACTTGACCTCGTATACTTGTGAGTGAAAGTAGCAGCGTATTTACGCACTACTAAGTTTTTGGCACCATTGCCGGGGATTGTGTTTTTGGTTACTATTGATATTGTGAGTAAATGACCAAATTTTACTTTAAGCATTTCTTTTGTGTATAATATTTTTTCATTGTAGTTTTTTTTTTCTTTTCCCGCAGGGTGCTTGAAGATGCTAGATCAACAGGTACTCTTGCAGTTCTTTCAACGGGATTCTGAGCCATTTTACTGTGCTTGGGATCGATACAAGGATTTGATACTTCGGTTTCCGAACCATCATTTCCCAATGGAGAGTCAACTTCTAAATTTTCTCGATGGGTTACAAGCCGTAACCAAAATATGGGTAGAAGGAGGAAATGGATCTCCCTCTCTCTACGACCTAACTACGGACGAAGCTATTTGGTCATTAGATGAAATGGCGGCCTATGATTATCAAAGTTGGAATCATTCACCAAGTCACCAAAGCTTGGGGGATTTTTCTAACACCATAGCGCCATGGGTTGACAGTTCGGATCACGACGAGAAGTTTTCCCCCAATATGGAAGAAACGCTCGCAACCGTTATGGTTGATGGAGATGCATGATCGGATCAACGAGCATGAGTATTATCTTGATAATATCAAGACGATCTACACCAATATCGATGAGATCGTAACATCTTTGCAGACGCAAATCGGTCATCTTCTTTGCTTTGTTGAGTCTGAGGCAAGAGCGGTGGCACTGAGAGGCGAACAAGCCGAATCCAATTATGAAAGACACTATGAGGAGCCAAAAACGAGCGGAAGGAACTTGGGAGAGTTCAACTATGCTTATCTGAATGAGATGAGAACCCAAGCATGGATCGATGATTGTGATTCGTCACCACTGGAGATCCAGATAGTGATACCGCCATCGATCCCAGACGATCATATTTACAAGGATCCGATGTGGTTCACTTGTCCCTCGCCTCCACTAGCAACGTTCTTTCATGCTTACCAAGTCAATGAGCCGGTGAGGCATGCCGTTGTGAAAACTCGAGCTATACATTGCCACATCTCGCTAGTCTTGAGGGCGTACTGAACCAAGACCCGTATGTGGTGTTGTATGACACTTACTACGGGCAGAAGCCACTCTTTAACGAGTACTTTGACATGTCGGGCTAACGACCTTAAACCAAGCGCTTCTTGGGAGGCAACCCAAGGAAAAAATAAGTTAGATTCATCGCAACCGATTTGATTCGGAGGCGAGATTCTCTCGCCTCCCAGGTACGTGTTCTAAACCCTAGTCTACATTATGATGCTTTATTATGTCATTGGGATAGCTGACTAGGTTATTATGGGCATTTCATGTTTGAGTCAGGTGTGATGTGTAGTATGTTTTATTGTTTCTACGTATGCATGCTTGTTTAAGATTAGTTTGTTTAGTTTAGTTGTTGTGAATGTGCAGAGTTTTGATGTCATCTGGGCCATTACCCGATGATGAGTCTGTCCCCTGATTGTTTATTGAGATCGAGCGTAAAACTTATGCATGTACGTTCTATGTGCTCAACGTTATGTTTTAGTAATAGTTATTATAGATCCTACTTGCACGAGCACGTTAACTCAATATAAAACTGTCTAATTGATTTGAAAATGATTATCTGTCACCTAAATTCATGACATTAGGGTTTTTAGAACTTGATTTGGGGGAAATTCAAGGCAAAATCCTAGGCGAGGTAGTTCGGAAGACATGATTTAGGCATTCATTTTCTCACTTGAGCCTTTTAAGCTTACCCAAATATATCATTACCCCTCATTACCCTGTCGAAGCCTAAATGGCATTTCAATTATGAACACTTAACCAATACCATGACCAATTGAATTCCCTCTGGTCCTTTTTCGCTAAACCAAAGGCATAATTTGAGCAAAAAGTTAGCATTCAATATTCTACTTGAAGTGAGCTGTTGGGATTTGGGCAAACTTCTAATTGGTTCTGTATTCGAGTACTCATTTGTCATTTTTTTGTTTATATTTCACACACCCCTTAAATTGTACAAATCAAATAAGTTTGGGGGAGTGTTGTTTGAAAAAAAAAAAATAGTTGATCATAAGATTTTGATAAACAATTAAGTATTGATATTTTGATAGAACTAATATTTAATTGAGTGTTTCAGTGATTTAAAGTTCCAGTAATAAAGGCATTAAATTGAATGGATGAGAAATGAAGATGTCAAGATGATGAAGAAGAATTAAGAGTTTGAAGAAATTAGGGAAAACAACTCAGGTGAATCTTAACTCTTAATATCCCATTTAGGAACACACACATGACACAAAATGTATTTTATCTTTTATGTATATTTTGATTAAGTTAAATTATTTGCTCCTATGTGAAATAAGAAGCAATAATTTTGAATGACAAAAATAGAATATAAGAATATTAATGGAGCTAATCAAGAAAAAAAAAATGGTTAAAGGGGAGAAAACGTAAAAGAAAATAAGTTAAAAATGTATTAAGAGAAGAGATCCAGGCACAACAGTCGACTGGTGAGTCGACCAGCCAAGAAGGTTGAACTCTCTGAATCAACAACTCGAACGATAGGTCGACCGGTGAAGTAGTACTGAACTCTCTGAATCTATGAGTCGACCGGGCAGTCGACCTATGCACGCTGTGGCGATGGTTTGGCTACAACCTCAGTTTTGCAGTCAACCGAACGCGATGGTTGGCTACAACCTGTGAGGTAGCCATTTTTTGTTGGGATTTGAGAGAGATTTGTGGGATATTATCTATATTTAAGATATGGTTCATATACTAATTAAATCCTATTAATATGGTTCATTAAATATTAATGTTTCTCAATTGGTACTTAAAATAGATTCTATATTTATTTATTAAGATTGAGAAATACTTTGGGAGTTCAATTAAGAGATTTGAAAGATGTTTTTAAGTTAAATTGAACCTAAATGAAGTCCTTATGATATAAGGGGTCTATAAGATCTTTTAATTGTCATGACACTTGTAAACTAACCGTTAAAAGGCTGATTACATGTTCCTTTAAATAGGCTTGTGAATTTCACTAGCAAGGAAAATCATTCTAAGAGAGTTAATCATTCTATATCATTTTGAGAGAGCTTTTATAAGAGTTATCATTATATGATATTGTGAGTTATTTTAAGAGTGATTCTGATAATCAATTGCGATCAGTTTTTGCTGATACCGGATTGAAGCTACGTTGTTTTAATCGTTATTTCTGTGAATTCCGGGTGAGATATTTCCATATTGCTTATTGCTTGTTTATTATTTTATATTTGGAAATTGACCTTAGAATTTTTTTCAGATTTTTGAAGAAAATAACAAACAATTTCTTAAATCTGATTACGTGCTCTAATTTGCTATACATATTCTTGTTAAAATTAGATTTTTGTATCTCACATATTTCTATTACTAGTTAGGATATTAATTGAGTTATTGTTTATCTAGAGTGGTAGAAGCTCCGAGTGAGATTTACTTCTTATCAATTTTTATATTGGTGAGTTGTGATGGGTTAAATATCATTAGGGATATTTAATCAAGGTTGGGTTTCAGTCTCTTCTTGTAAAGAGATTGAGGTAGTGATTCCTCCTGGATAAGAATTGCATTTTAAGTGTTTTGTAAAGGTTCCATACTTACCTGTGAAAAGGATACTTGGAGTGTTTTATGAGGTTTTGATTCTTGTGCCTTAGTGTTAAAAAAAATTAAGTTATTCTTTAGCCTGTAAAAAGTAGAGGTTCTTTCTTAGCTTGATAAAAAGATATTGTAAAGGTTGATTTTAAGCCTGTAAAAGAATCAGTGTGCGGGTTTTGTTCCTACCTTTAAAGGGATCTTGGTTTTAGTGAGTGCGACCTCCGTGGAGCTCGGGGGGACTAGATTAGCCAAGAGTCGCTTGATGAACCAGTATAAATCTTTTATGTGCTGCTATATTTTACTTTGCTATTTTTGTTATTTGGGTGTGCACTTAGATTTATTATAATTCTGTTATGGTACAAAGATAATAATTAATTTAGGCATAAAATTAATTATTTGATTTATTCAAGTTTTATTTAGATATATTTTTTAAATACCCAATTCACCATCCCTCTTGGGTATTCTACTGGGTCAACAATTGGCATCAGAGCTAATTTAGCTCGAATTCTTTTGCTAACAAAGATCACATGGCACACATAATAGGTTTACTAGCTGAGAGTCAGTCTATGCATCGATCACCCTTGGTTCTTTAGATACTAACGGGTATCCTAGAGTTTCAGGTTGCAAATCCACAAAGGAGATGTGGGATAAGCTACACGTCACCCACGAAGGGATAAGTCAAGTGAAACAGTAAAAAATCAATGCACTTATGAGAAAAATTGAGTTGTTCAGGATGAAGGAGAATGAATCGATTCATGAGATGTATACTGGCCTCAACAATATATGCAACAATATGAGTCAACTCGGAAAGCCATATTCTACGGAGGATAGAGTACAAAAGGTCCTAAGGTCCTTGACAAAAATATGGGAGTCAAATGTGACGGCAATCGAGGAAGCCAAGGATCTTGGCAAATATGATATTGATGATCTTATTAGCAATTTGATGACTCATGAATTGGCAATTAAAGGTTATGAGGGTGATACCGGAAATGACAAGAGAAAATCATTGGCTCTAAAAGTTAAAAAAAAATGAAGAAGAGGATGACAGTGATGATGAAAGTCTTGATAGTGAGCGAGAGAAGAATGTATCACTTCTCACAAACAACTTTAGAAGAATGACTCGACGCACATTCCGTGGGAAAAGAAATCTCAACATATCTAAAATGGAATACTACAACTATCGTAAAATTGGTCATTTTCAAAATGATTGTCCCGAACCGAAGAAGGATAAGGAAAAGGAGAAGAAGAAGAAAGAAAAAAAGAAAGCAAATAAGAGTAAGAAAAAATCAATGAAGGCTACTTGGGATAATACCGATTCAAGTAGCTCGGAAGAATTAGATAGTGAGGATACGTCCACGCTTGCATTAATAGCCACTGGTGGTGAGGTAACCGATTGTTCAAGTTCTTGTCCTTTAAATTTTGATGAATTGTTTGATGTTTATCAAGAACGTTTACATAACTATAAAAACTAGTGATCTAAAATAAATGTCCTTCAGAGTACAATTAACACATGAAACGAGCAAGTGGTGAATTACGAATCTGAAAACAATGGGTTGAAATCTAAATTGATGGATTTGCAATCAATTGTTCTCAAATTCACCGGCGGTGAAAATAATTTGAAAAGGCTTTTGGTAAGTTCACGTGGAGTTTTTGATAAAGCCAATGTCGGATTTCAAAAAAACCTTAAACAAAAATGCTTTCATAAATTCTTTTCTGAAATCAAGGATCTTGTGAAATGTTTTAAATGTAACATTGTGAGGCATACTATTCGCAGATGTTTTACTAAAATATCTAACTGTAGACAAGTTTGGGTTCAAAAAGGAACTAAAATTGTCCCGACTAACAAGATCGGACCCATGTAGGTTGGGTACCACTTAGGAACTATTTGAGGTGCTCTTTGAAGGTTATTCTAAAAGCATCAATAAGCAAGGATAAATGGTTCCTGGATAGTGGTTGTTCTCGACACATGACGGGAGATAAAGAAAAATTTACATCTTTGACACCTAAAGATAGAGGTCATGTAACTTTCGGAGACAACGCAAAGGGTAAAATTATCGGTATATGTAATATTGGTAATGGTACTACTATGATTAAAGATGTGTTACTAGTTGATGGACTTAAACATAACTTGCTTAGTATTAGTCAACTATGTGACAAGGGCTATAATGTTATATTTGATCATGATAGATTTATCATTAAGAATAGTCATGATAGTAGTATCTTGCGAATTGCATCACGTTTTGAGAATGTGTATACTTGCTCTTTTGATGATTTTAATTCTCAAAATTTATCTTATTTGAATGCTTTATTTGAAAATAGTTGGTTATGACATAGAAGACTTGGGCATGCTAGTATGGAATTAATTTCTAGCTTATCTAAGAAGAGTCTTGTACGTGGCCTACCTGATTTGAAATATGTGAAGGATAAAATATGTGATGCATGTCAATTAGGGAAGTAGGTTAGATCATCATTTAAGACAAAGATGTACACGTCCACGTCTAGATGTCTTGAATTATTGCATCTTGATTTATTTGGACCTAACTCTGTTGCAAGTTTTGGTGGTAAGTTTTATGCATTTGTCATAGTTGATGATTATTCTAGAATTACCTAGGTATATTTTGTTGCTAAGAAAAGTAAGGTTGCTTCGGTTCTTGCTAAATTTTGTAAACGAGTTCAAAATGAGAAGTAATGCTCTATTATTAACATTCGTAGTGATAAAGGAAGAGAATTTAAGAATGATGAAATGGTCAGTTATTATGATGAGCATGGTTATGCCCACAATTATTTTGCACCAAGATCACCACAACAAAATGTTGTAGTGGAAAAGAAGAACAGAACACTTCAAGAGATGGCCAGAACGATGCTAAATGAAAATCGCTTACCAACCTACTTGTGGGCCGAAGCAGTAAGTACCGCTTGTCACGTGGTAAACTAAGTATCAATTCGTAGAGGGTTTAACAAAACTCCATATGAAATCTGGAATAGTAAGACTCCTAATATTTTCTATTTTAAAGTCTTTGGATACAAATGTTTCATTTTGAATGATAAGGATAATCTTGGTAAATTTGATGCTAAATCTGATTATGGGATTTTCCTTGGATATGCTACTAACAGTAAGGCTTATAGAGTTTATAATAAATATACTTTAGTAGTAGAAGAAACAATGCATGTTGTTTTTGAGGAAGCTGATCCGTTCTTGTCGAGAAAGATTTCGGATGATGATGATGCATGTATCTTAAATAACCAAAACCAAGGTAATGATGTACTAAAGGAATCTCAACAAGAGGAGGAACCTAAGGAGAAGGATTCGACTTTACCAAGAGCTATAAAGAAAATACCAGGGCATTCAATTAAAGAAATCATCGGTAATTTCAAAAAAGGTACAAGTACTCGATCTTCTTTTAGAGGCATATTTAGAGAGGTTTTGGGAGTTCTCATTTGAATCCTAAGGAGAAGATCACAAAGTAAAGAAGGGGGAGCGATCTCAAAACGTTTTTAGCGACAAATATTCGATCTAGGCTAAGTTTCTTTGGTTCTTTCCTTTATTTCTTAACTTAGGATTATTGTTTGAGTATGTTTAGCTTAGTTTTCATTGTATAACCAGCCATGGCAATGAGCTAAATGGGTTTTTGTCTAGGGATTAATATATTTATGAAAATGTTGTTTTGTTGAGTGAAAGTAGCGGTGTAGCGGTGTATTTAAGTCCTACCAGTCAAGTTTTAATATAGTGGGAAGAGTAAGGGTTGTCGTATCCATAGGGATTGGATTAAATTGTCGTTAAGTACCGCGATTGTCGTAACCGAACTTTATCTAGGCGATCTAATTTTATGTTTTCATTTTTATTTTTTATATAGAAATAATAAAACTAAACTAAATTAATTACTAATTAAACTATAATACTAATATGACATTAATGGGAATATATTATCTAGGGATTGACTTCGTTTACTTAAACATGTTTGTTTTAGTCTAGTTTATTGATAGGTGTAAATTACCTATCTATTTCCAATCAGAACATTGTTAGTTTTCGAGTATGTTTAGTACGTTTCAATATGTTTTTATGTGTTTTTGTATAAATCAGGTGTTTGAGGTGAAACGGGATGAAAACGGATAAAAAACGATCACATCGGATCAAAGACGGTGGATGAACGGTGAAAAAAGGGCAAATAAACTAAAATTCAGAACCTACAGCCACCGCCGCGGTGACCAAACCACCACCGTGATGGTCAGAGTACAGAGAAGGCCTTAACTTACTGTAACTCTACCGCCGTAGCGATAAACCTACCGCCGCCGCGGTGAAACTACTGGAAGAAGCAGATAAGGCCACCGCCTCAGCGGACAAATCCACCGTCTAGGTAGTAAAAATACAGAGAAGTTCCTGAATCCACCGCTGACTCCACCGCTTAGGTGATCATAAAACCGACCTACTCACCGCCACGGTGGTCACCTCTACACAGATTTAGATATTTATTTTAGATAGTTTTCCTATTTATACCCCCTCCTCTCATCTCCTCTGGCCATGAGAGCACTATTAGGGTTAGGATATTTTATAGAGAGGTTTTTGAAGTGCTTAACCAATTCCGAAGGAGAAGAACACGTTGCGATAAAGGAGATGCGATCCCGAAGCGTTTTTAGCGGCAAATCTTTGCACTAGGCTAAGTTTCTTTCGTTTCTTCTTTATTTTCTTAACTTCAGTAGTTAGTTGAGCATGTTTAGATCCATTTTCATTGTATAACCAGCTATGGCCTTGAGCTAAACGGGTTTTTTTCTACGAATTAATATAATTTATAAAAATGTAGTTTTGTTTGAGTTTGTGTTTCGTTAATGTGTATTTTATAATAATTTCGATTGTGTTTTCTGTGTTGTCATGTTATTATTCTTGTTTAGATAATTAGAAAATACAGGATTTGACACTCAGGAGAGGTAACCCCGAATTCGGATTAGGGTAAACACAACACTTCAATCTAATGACCCGGGAGGGCGTTAGAAAGTGTGCAATCAATGACGTTGGGACGAGACTCATGTGACCTAGCATCGTTAAGACATTGAGGG
This sequence comes from Eucommia ulmoides, assembly GCA_016647705.1. NCBI lineage: Eukaryota > Viridiplantae > Streptophyta > Magnoliopsida > Garryales > Eucommiaceae > Eucommia > Eucommia ulmoides. The sequence continues at coordinate 24,436,358 of CM028330.1, read as the reverse complement.
GTGCTTATTCATTGATTTGAAGTCACGTATTCACTCGTCTTACACTCGAGAGAGGTGGCGAGTGAGTTTACAAACCGAGATTATCGGATACCCGAATGCCATTAACGTAAACTAAAGCGAGACCAAGCATGTTTTTGTAAACAAAGTTAATCCCTAGGCAATACTTTCCCAAAACATCTCATATTAGTATTAGTATAGTTTAATTAGTATTTTAGTATTAGTTTATATTAATTTGATATACATTTGTTTTAGCCTAGATAAAGTTAGGTCATGATAAACACGGTACTCGATAATAATTACAACCAATCCCTATAGACACGATAACTCTAACTCTCCCGATCTATACTAAAACTTGAACCATACACTTGCAGTGAAAGTAGCGACGTATTTACGCGCTACCATTTACATTAACGGTATTCAAACTATCCGACAATATAGGTATCGAAAACCCACTCACTACCTCTCCCGAGTGTAAAGTGAATGAATATGCGACTTCGCGTCAACGTCGATATCCCTATCTAGTGTCTAAACGACACTAATCACATGAGTCTTGCCCCAACCTCACGGATTGCATACTTTCTAATACTCTCTCGAGTCATTAGATTGTCACGTTGTGTTTAAACCCTAATCCGAATTCAGGGTTACCTCTCTTGAGTGTCAAACCCCATATTCTCAAACCAACCACAATATCATAATAAGCATATAATGGATGAAATAAAACAGTAATCATAATTGAATACAAATGAACAACCGTTAACAAAACATAGATTTATTCAAACCACGTTTTCATTAACTACATCAAACCCTAAATAATATATGTTGAGCTCATGGCCATAACCATATGTTCAACTACAAATGAACTAAACATCATCAAAACAACCAACCAAAGCTAAAAAATAAAGAGACAAATAAGGGAGAGTAGCCAAATCTGAAGAATCGACGCTTCCACGTCCGTAAAAATTGCTCCAATCTTGTTTCCTCTTCTCCAATTTGTGTTATTATCTTACTTGTTTGATCTTGGAGCTCCAAAAATGTCCCCAAACAAAAGTGCATAGTATGAGGGAGAAAGGGGCTATAAATTAAGGAATAAAAAAAATCTCAAAATATCCAAAAACATCTTTTCTAGGTGGTGTCGGACTGTTGCAGCCGTGGGAAGCACCGCTGCAGCGATGAGAAGTCAGTAGGCCATTGACATTTGACTATTGCAGCGGTGGTTGGGCAGAAACGTTTCTGTATTTTGATCGCTACAGCGGTGGGGATCACCGCTGCAGCGGTAAACCTGTAGTTTCTGAACTTGACCTTTTTCAACTTTTCTCCACCGAAACCCTACCGATTTGCTCGATTTTCAACCAGTTTTACCTCTTTTTGTCCATAACACCTGATTTACATAAAAGCAAATATAAACGAACTAAAACATATTAAACAATAACAAGAACACTCAAAAACTACCAAAATTGATTTGAAAATATATAGATAAATTCCACCGATCAAATACTCCCAAACATAGAATTTTGCTAGTTCTCTAGTAAAATACTCACACTAAAATATACAAAAACAACTAATCAACGAACAAAAATACTAAACAACGAATAAAAACACAAACAAACTAAACATAATGACGTGCGAGTTTTGAATTCAACTAATCGACCAAAAGGTTTTCCCTCAACGACCCCCAATCATATCGAGTTCAGGAATAAAACGCACCATGTGGTATTCTAGAATTTCAACATTCAATAATGGTAAATGCTATTCCAGATCCTGTTCAAGTGTGTGTGCGAAAACTCAATAATACAACCATCCAAATATTGGATTGGATTATTCACTAATAAAACTCATGACTTAGACCATAAAGGATTATGATATCCATATGCTAAAATAGGTTCCACTCTCTACTAATGTAGGCTTGGAAGTTCAAGACGATCAAAAGGACTTGGTTAGATTTTTGGTAAATGGCTAAGGGTATGTTAGGAATAGAAAATAGGTAAATATTTTTAGATCAACGACACCCAAGGCACAATGCTCGACGCTCAATCACACTCATAACCCCAAAGATAAATTTGAAACAACCCTGAACAAATATTTAAGAACATTGTACTCACTTGTCAAAAGAAACAAAAATAGAACTATATTTACATATGTTTTTTTTTACCACCACACCTCTAAACTTATTTGATTTGTACAATTTCATGGTTGTGGAAATATGAAAGAAAAATGACAAGTGAGTACTCGAATACCGAACCAATCAACAATTCGCCCAAAACCCAACCGCTCACTTGATTTTGACTCAAATTGTGCCTTAGGTTTAGCGACATAGGTTTGGAAAGAGTTTTATTAGCCAGGGTATTTGTTACGTGTTCATAATTGAAACGGCTTACAGGCTTCGACAGGATAACGAAGGGTAAAACATATTACATGGTAGGCTTCAATGGCTCAAGCGATCAAAATGAATGCCTAAATCATGTCACCTGAACTACCTCTCCTAGGATTTCACTTCAAGTTTCCCCCAATCAGGTTCTAGAATCCCCAAAATTGTCATGAACTTGCTACTGAATAATCGGCCTCAAATCAATTGAATAGCTATACATTAAGTCTAAGTGATTGTGCAATTTAAGATCCAAAATGACTTTTACCTAATCGAAATGCCAAGCACACAAAACACACATGAATGGGTATTACCCTGGACCTCGAAAAATAACTAGGGGATAATATCATATTCGGATAATGGCCCAGATGAACTACAAAACTCAGCACATAACAACAACTACTACAAACAAAAACATACTACTCAAACAAACAAACATACATACAATAAACTAAAACTACACAACTAACAACAGTTAAATTTAAATAACTGACAACAAGAAAACATACTAAACATACTAAACATCCTCCCCAAACTTAAAACGGTCAGTGTCCACAATGACCCAATCATCGATCTCAACAATTGAAATATAGTATGCCGACAAATGGGGTTTAGAACATGTACCTGGGAGGCGAGACAATCTCGCCTTTGAGTGAAGTCGGCGGTAATGCTCTAATATATTTTGGAACTTGGGTTGCCTCCCAAGAAGTGCTTGGTTTAATGTCCTCAGCTTGACACAGAGAAAGACTCATCAAAGAACAGTTTTCGCCCATAGTTTGTGTTATACAACACAGCATATGGGTCTTAGTTTAGAACACCCTCAAGCTTGGCGAGATTTGGCATTGATCGGCTCAGATTTTCCACTCCAATCGGCTCCATCTCATGTGTTTGGTTGCCTTGAATGAACAGAGTTGGAAGTGAGAGAGGACAGTTGAGACACATCGGATCCTCATAGACGTGATTGTCTTCGATTGATGGTGGCATCTCAATGTAGATCTCAAATGGTGGATAATCACAAGTGTTATCTTGTGATTTTTCATCATCTTCAAACAAAGCCAAGTTCCTCCCACTTGTATTCGGTTCTTCATGATGGCTTTCAATGGTGTGTCTGTCTCTCAGTGCCACCGTTTCTAACTCAGCCTCAATAAAGCAAATAAGCTGACCGATTTGTGTTTGAAGAGACGTTACGATCGCATCAATTTCAGCACAGGTCGTCTCCATATTATCAAGACAATCCTAATGCTTGTTGAGACGGTCATTCGTTTCCTTCTAGAAAGCCTGAGTCTCCCCCATAAATTTAGTGAACATTTCTTCTAAGGTGGGGAAAGACTCCATATTTTGGTCCCGGGTGTCAATCCATAATGTCGAAACGGTGGAACTATCCCCCAAGCTTTGGTAGCTTGTTGAATAATTCCAACTCTGAAAATCAAGCTCAACCATGTCTTCCAACAACCAATAGGCTTCATCCGCGGTTAGTTGGTCGAAAGAGGTGGTACCATTTTCTCCTTCCACCTAATTTCTTGTTGCGGCTAGTAACCTGTCAAGGAAATTCAGTAGTTGACACTTCCTCAGGAAACCATGATTGGGGAACCAAACTAGCAATTTCTTGTATCGATCCCAAGGACAATAAAATGGCTCAGAATCTCATTGAAAGAATTGCAACAGTACTTATTGATGAGACATCTTCAAGTACCCTGCAAGAAAAAGAAAACGAAAAACAAAAATTAAAAATAAAATAAATGCCTAAATTAAAATCAAGTCACTTACTCACAATATCAACAATAATAAAAAAACCAATCCCTGGCAACGGCGCCAAAAACATGGTAGTGGAATATTACGTCGCTACTTTTATCGCAAGTGTACGAGTTAAGTTTTAATATAATGAGAAGAGTAAGGGTTATCGTATCCTCAAGGAAGAGTTAGGGTTGAACTCGTTTTATGTTTGAGCAAATTACACATGTGTGGAAAAATAAAAAATAATATATTATTTTAAAAAAACTTGTCAAGTATATATAATGAGTTTAATTTGTTACAAATACGTAGACGTTGCAGGTTTTCAATTTCATCAATAATCAACTTTAACTATCGATTATTGATGAAATTAAAAAACCTACATCGACAACGTATTTGTCATAAAATTTTGGCCTCTCAAAGTATGACAATTAGAGAAACATAAATTTTAATATATTATTTTAAAAGCAATTGTTAGTTAGATTATTTTTGAATTTAGTTAAAATTGTCAATTAGTTAGTATAATTTTTTACCCATCTAAGTTTGACAAATTGGAAAAATATAAATTAAAAATTGTTAGTTAGTTCAATCTTTTAGTTTACTTGTTTAATTAAAAAATGTGTAGTTACAAATTATGCACTTTGGTCCCTCAAAGTTTAAGCAAATTGAAAAAATATAAAATATTAAAATTATATAAAATAATATTTGAAAATATAAATTTTATTTATCAAGTATATTTAACGAGTTTAAGTTGTTAAAAATACGTAACTGATGCAGGTTTTTCAACTTCATCAATAATTTTTTAATTAAATAACTAAATTAAAAAATTAAAGTTAAATTAACTAACGATTCATTTTAAAACAATATATTAAAATTTTTATTTAAATTTTATTTTAATTTATAACTAAGTTGAAAACCTATATCGGCTACGTATTTGTAACAAATTAAACTCGTGAAAGAAAAACATATCCAAGAATATGGCTATGGTAGAAGCAAAAAAAACATTTTTTTTTTTTTTTTGCTTCTTCCATGGCCATATTCTTGGCTATGTTCTTCTTTCACGAGTTTAATTAATGAAAACATATGCACTTTGGCCCCCTCAAAGTTTGACAAATTAGAAAAAACTAAAATTGTAAACTTATATAAAATAATATTTGAAAATATAAATTTTATTTATTAAGTATATTTAACGAGTTTAAGTTGTTAAAAATACGTAGCTGATGCAGGTTTTTCGACTTCATCAATAATTTTTTAACTAAACAACTAAATTAAAAAATTAAACTCAAATTAACTAATAATTCATTTTGAAACAATATATTAAAATGTTCGTTTAAATTTTATTTTAATTTATAATGAAGTTGAAAACCTGTATCGGCTACGAATTTGTAACAAATAAAACTCATGAAAGAAAAACATAGCCAAGAATATGGCTATAGTAGAAGCAAAAAAGACTTTTTTTTTGCTTCTGCCATGGCCATATTCTTGGTTATGTTCTTATTTCATGAGTTTAATTCATTAAAAAATATGCACTTTGGCTCCCTCAATGTTTGACAAATTAGAAAAATCTAAAATAGTAAACTTATATAAAATAATATTTGAAAATATAAATTTTATTTTTCAAATATATTTAATGAATTTAAGTTGTTAAATATACGTAGTTGATGCAGGTTTTTAATTTTTTATTTTCTCTTGTGAAATTATAGCCACTTGAAATGGATTACATTTGATTGTTATTGTATTGGAGAGGTGGAATATTAGAAGATATCGAGTTCGGGGTTTGTTATAGTACATCAGCTGTAAAATCTTGGTTGTCCGTAGGGGAACAACCTTAAATGAATTAATCGAGATGCTAAAATCGTGTGTTCTCAAGGATGGGGCTACTGGAAATTTGAAACTAAAGTGTAGGATGACGATGGCTCTGTTTCGGGGAGAATTATAAGTATACCTTGTTTTCTATCGGGGATGACTCAGCATTAAACCAAGTGCTTGAGTTACCTCTTTACATACCCTCTCTTTTGGCTGTTTAAGTATATGTAGAAGTAGAATGGGCATTTAATGATGGTCCAAATTCCCCCCCCCCCCCAAATTAGTCATTTTACCAACTTAATGACTCAAAGTTTTAATCCGTATAGTACCCAATCTAAAGAGAAATATCGAGCAGTCCAGTCTAATTACACCGTCCCACCCCCATACATTCCAAAACAAATATCATTCCCACAGTACTCCCATGCCACACCCCCAATTATTTGAGTCTAATTACACCATCCCACCCCCTATATTCCAAAACAAGATCATTCTCACAGTATGATTGACCGTGATCATGGAACCAGCTCTGCTCTTCCACATCTCCAGTATTCGCCGAGTAGTCCACCGCAAGACAACACAAGTAATTATGATGGTAAGTTTGATACAATTGATAGTCGTCACGATGTGTCAGAAGAAGAGTTAGATGCGGATGTTGCGTTTAAGCCAGACGAAGATCTAGATGTTGGGTCTAGCAGGTAAAGGAGTCAAAATCAACAATTGGAATTTGACAGGGTTATTTCTTTTTTCAATAACTTGGACTGGGGTGACGACGATGATGATAGGTGTAAACTATCTATCTATTTTTAATCTGAACATTTTTAGTTTTCAAGTATGTTCAGTATATTTTAATATGTTTTTGTGTTGTTTGGTAGCTTTTTGAATAAAATGGTGAAATCGTGCAAAACCGGTACAGGTACAGTAACTTCAAGGCCATTTTTGAACATAATTCCATTCAATTTTGGGAAAACGCAAAACTTGGAAGTTGTATATCTGTTTCTTATATTTTCATAGGCTGTTGAATCACCTTAATCGGAGTTCGAACGAATAAGTTACATCCAAAATACCAACAGGTGTCATCGCCTAGGCGGTCACTCTGCACCAGATTAGTATATTTTATTAGATATTTTGAGATATTTAGCCCTATAAAAGCCTTCCTCCTTCCTCATTTTCAGTTTCTACCCCTTAGAACATATTTAGGGTTAGATTGAGAGGTTTTGGGAGTGCTCATTCAAATCCTAAGGAGAAGATCACGTTACAAAGAAGGGGGAGCGATCTCGAAACATGTTTAGCATTAAATCTTCATACTAGGCTAAGTTTCTCTAGTTCCTTCTTTTATTTCTTAACTTAGGATTGTTGTTTGAGTATGTTTAGCTTAGTTTTCATTCTATTATCGGCTATGGTCATGAGCTAAACGGGTTTTTGTCTAGGGATTAATATAATTTATAAAAGTGTTGTTTGTTTGAGTTTGTGTTTCATTAATGTATATTTTATAATAATTTCAATTGTGTTTGTCATGTTGTCATATTATTATGCTTGTTTAGATAATTTGAGAATACGGAGTTTTATACTCGCGAGAGGTAACTCTAGATTCGGACTAGGGTAAGCACAACACGACAATCTAACGACCCGGGAGGGCATTAGAAAGTGTGCAATAAATGACGTTGGGGCAAGACTCACGTGATCTAGTGTCGTTAAGACATTGAGGGGGACTTATTCGTTGATGCAAAATCATGTATTCACTCGTCTTACACTAGGAGAGGTAGCCAATGAGTTTACGAACCGAGATTGTCGGATACCCGAACGCCATTAACGTAAACTAAAATGAGGCCAAGCACTTTTTTGTAAACAAAGTTAATTCCTAGGCAATACTTTCCCTAAACATCTCATATTAGTATTAGTATAGTTAATTTAATTAGTTTATTTAACTTAGTAGTAGTATTAATTAATTAAATTACATTTGTTTTAGCCTAGATAAAGTTAGGTCATGACAATTATGGTACTCGATAATAATCACAACCAATCCATGTGGACACGATAACCCTAACTCTCCTGATCTATACTAAACTGGACCTCGTATACTTGCGAGTGAAAATAACGATGTATTAACGTGCTACCAGATGACATGGCTAAATACAAGCTGAAGTTCCAGAAGAATTTCTGGACATCGGAGATGGACCAATTTCATACTGGTATGGTCTTTAAGGACAAGGAACATGTCCAGCAGGCCATCAAATATTACCACGTGAAAAAAAACAAATAGTTTTATGTGTCAAAAATGAACAAGAAGGTTTGGTCGGTTCATTATTCACATGGATGCGGTTGGAGGTTGCAGGCGGGTAGGAAAAAAGCCACGGTGTATTTCAGATTACGTAATATGAGGGCCAGCACACATGTTCCTATAATTATACTGCTGTAGATCATAAAAAATTGGATTCTGGACTGATTTTGAACCTAATACTTGGACAAGATGAACATGATCCAGAATTGAAGATTGGCGTCGTTGTGGCTTACGTCAAGGAGTCTCAAGGATTCACCATCTCCTATCGAAAAGCTTGGTTGGCTAGATCTAAAACTATTGAGACCTTGTTCAGAGATTGGGACAAATCATATTGAAAGTTGTCGAAGTTTATGATCGCATTACAGCACTACAATCCAGGTATGATTGTCGAGTGGAGTATTGTGTCGACTGATATGCCTGGCTATAGGATGCTTGACATGCTATTTTGGGCATTCAAAGCTTCAGTCGACGAATAGAGTTATTGTCGGCCCGTGATCACAATTGACGGGACCCATTTGTATGGTAAATATGAGGGGAAGATCTTAATCTCCATTGGAATAACGCCGTCCAATAAGTGCTATCCTTTAACTTTCGCCGTTGTGCCGACGCAGGATTATCGCTGCTGGCGATGGTTCATCCATATGCTTAAGCATCATATTGTCGATGATCGTCCTGAGGTGACATTAATATCTGACAGACACATCGGCATTATTAATGCAATTGACAGTCTCCGGATAAATCAACAGAACGAGCCCCCCCGATATCACCGATTTTGTTTGCGGCACCTTTGCAGCAATTTCAACAAGATTGCTAAAAATCAACATCTCAAAGATCTTACTTGGAATGCGGGTGCTGTAACACAAATTCGAAAATATGATGCTATCATGGAGGATATCAAAGAAATTAATGTTCGGGCGCATGCATGGTTGAACAATATTCCAGCTTACAAATGGACCAGGGCACACGACGATAGTAAGCATTGGGGAGTGATGAGGACCAATTATGCAAAGGTATTTAACAACTATCTAAAGGGTGCAAGAAATGTACCAATTACTACATCCGTGAAGATTACGTTCTACAGGATGGTTAAATACTTTGATATTGGTTGACAAGAAACTCTGAAGGACTTAGCCGACGATTACCAATACGCTAAACACATCGTTCAAAAAATACAAAAATCTCAAGCCAACTCTAAAACCTATAAGATTCAAATATTCAATCGATAAGTTAGTATTTATTATATTTTTTTTTCACGTTACATATAATTGTTGCGACAAATATCTTAGTTATATATGATATTATTTTAGAGAGAATGCGATCTACCACGTGAAAACTAGAAAGACTCTTCACTGGGGGCCTAATTGTTCACCAAGTCACATTGGGTGATAACGCAGATTGCACATGTGGGAAGTATAAAATTTGGCGATATATGTGCTCCCATATGCTTGCGGCCACCGAGTGTAGTGGAGTTGATGCACCCTAGTATATTGTAGCTGAGTACACGATGACAAATCAATTGATGGCGTGGGAGTCATCGTTCCGGCCGATTATTCACGAGGACTACTGGCCATAGACCAATTTTTCGAACTTGATTCTAGACCATAACAGATTTCGAGTTGTGCATCGTGGTCTACCAAATTCCACTCGCATTCAAAAGGAGATGGATCAGTCGTGAATAACAATGACAAATCGTTGCAGTTTATGTTCCCAGACTAGATATGATAGGCAGAGGTGTCCATCTCGACCCCGCCATACACCCAATTGATCTTGTCGGTTCATTATAATGAATGTTTATGGCACTTTATTTGTTTATTATGTCAACTTTTATGTATTATAAATTTCATGCACTTGTCGCACACATTTCTTTGTAATGAATGCTATATTTTGTTTAGAAATGTTATTAAATTTTAATTTCATACTAATAAATTTACCACATGTGTTGCGGGGAAAAAATTCAGCTATGTCAATCCCTGGGCCCGAGGATACTTCAGTTCTATGCCTGTAGGCAGAGCATAGGTCCGAACTAGTCTGGGCAACATAGGTAAATATTTAGGCTATTGTATTAATTTTTTTTATTGTAGTTTTTTAAAATTTTAATGTTATTTATTGTGTCTTATTTAATGTTTTAGGATATTGGTTCTCTTGACTGTACTAGAATTGATATGGAGGACTAGAGAGAAAATGTCCCCAATCGAGTTATAGAGTTGATAGAATCAATCGGTTTATATGGCCCATTCAGGTTGTGGCCGAAGCGATTAGATAGGGCTCTCATAACCGCATTGGTAGATAGATGACATCCAGAGAAACACATTTTCCATCGACCCGTCGGGGAAATGACCATCACAGTATAGGACGTGGTCATCTTATTAGGGTTACCCATGCATGGGGAGCCAGTTATCGCCCCTAAGGACTCGCGACTGGTACACGGCTGGCAGGAACTTTGCCTTGAGCTCCTGGGAGTGGAACCGCCAGTGGAGAAGATTAGGAAAGGGTGGTTGAAGCTCAAGTGGTTACGGAATACCTTTGCTCAAGTTCTTAACAAGGTCGACGAAAAGGTCATACATTGCTAAGCACGTGCGTATTACTTGATTATGCATGGCCAGATGTTGTTGCTTGATAAATCGCAGAACATGGTTAAGCTATCCTACCTCCTACTACTTCGTGACTTTACACCTACCGTCAACTATAGCTGGGGCAGTGCAACACTAGCGGTCCTCTACCGCAAGCTATGTAAGGCATTCAAGTTTGACACGAAAAATATAGCCGGTTGCGTATTTTTGTTGGAATGTTGGGCTTGGGAGCGACTGTCAAGGCTTCAGCCTGAAGTTGTTCCTTTCCCCAATTATGATAAATCATTCGGAAGGCTAGACTTCAGTAAGGGCTTAACATTCCCTGCTACTCCGATGGGTTCTTGGTAAGTAATTAGTATTTTTTTTATTTAATTTATCATGTAATGGATATTTATTTATGGATATTAAACTTATGGTTTATATTTTTTGTGTACAGGTGGACCCTTGAGTTCAATTTGGAAAAATTATCGATGCACGTATTGGTGGTGTATCGCAATCAGTTAGATCACTTGCAGAATAACAAGGTTAGTTATTTATTTATATCAAAATTTTTATTTTTTTATTTATATTTTATTTTACAAGACATTTGGATACCCTATAACCTGTCGACTATGCCTCCATATACTAGAGATGGAGAAGATATATGGATGGCATCGCTGCCCCTAATTTGCTACGAAATCGTCGAGTACACGTATCCCCTGCGTGTGGTACGATAATTTGGTTATCGCCAAAGGGTTCCTTAGCCGGTAATTATGGATAAGAACTTGCACAAAATTACTCGACGAGGACACTTCGGTGTGAATTTCACTTAGAAGCACCACACACATATAGTTGTGTGGTATAGGTGACGAGCACCAGATGTGCGCAGTTTCGAGCAAAGGATAGGGGTTGACCAAGAAAACATAGACTCGTATTGGAGAATCACACGAAGGTGTTTGGTCAACCTAGAGTACCGACCTCAGTTTAGGTATCTGGCAACAGAAGGATGAGTGGTGTTAGAGATATGATCACATTGAGTATACCATTTGTTTAGTTATATGAGTTTGATTTTCTTCTTATTATTCATGTATTAACTTAACGATTATATGTATTTTGTAGGATCCGTAAGTATCGCAGCTCATGCGTTTGAGTTATCTATCTTTACGGACATGTACTATGGAGTCATATGAAGAGCTGGCTCATACCATCTACGATGCCACCACGGTGGTGATATACCATCGAGTATCGTGCCATGTGGCAGCTGACGTTCCTCCATCTCCTTACTCTTCTCCTCAACCTTCTCCTCGGCCATGGATTTTTTATGCCTACCATCCAGGTAGTATGGGTAATGTCAAACCATCTAGCATGTACGATATGGGTGATAATGTTGGGTCGTCTGACGTGTACCAGATGCATGACCTTTATTCTCATTACACATCGCAGCTTGGTACACAGGCATCATCGGCATTCGTCACTCCACCGATGGATGAAATTGTCTCAACTTCAGGCGTGATTCCTTTGACGGTATTTGTTGAACCGACAAGATTAGAAAGACAAGTGACACTGGTGTCGTGGTTCGGGGACGACATGGAAGGTCCGGGAATGATGCAATAGTTGTTTATAGACTATGGACAAGTTACACAAGTTCATGAGGAGGTTGAGGAACCTCCTATTGCTCAACGTCGAGGGTGAAGGAACATCAGATATAGGGGTTGCGGTACATAGTTAGTTATATAGTTTATAGTTTAGCTATAGGAATGTGAATATATTTTTTTTGTAAATTTTTTTTTTTGTAACGTTTGTAGATTTAGAAAGTTGTTAATCTACTGTATATATTACTTTGCAAATGGCTAAAGCAATTAAATGGAAGATTGAGCAACAAATTCTTAGACAGCATATAGAGTGCCAAGTGGTTGAATATATATATATATATATATTCAACCACAAGCCACTCTGTATGTTTTCTAACAATTTCTTGTTCGATCTCCCATTTCAATATTTTATCCATTTCATAAGCAATATACACGGTAGATCAACGACTTTCTACGGAAATACATATCGATGTACATTATTCATCGTGAATTATACACGTTTGTTGTATTTTCTACTCCATCCTCGAGACCTGTATATACATATTTATTCATCGTGAATTTGTAAGATTATTTTCCGAAGGTAGATATGATACAGACAAGGTATAACGAAGATAATACATAACAAACACCACCACCTATCAATTAGAAACATCATATTGAAATTAAACGCGTTAATAAGTACAAGTAATTATAAAAAGAAAAAAAAACATTACATAAATTAGAAACATGTTTAACGGTATTTGTTACAAAACTCATAAAAAATACAATACATAAGAAATAAAGTATTTAAAATCAAAAAAATAGTGACAAGAAAACACTTAAAAAGACAATTGAACCGTAAAAAATTATTTATTCTTCATTGAACATGTATTCCTCAGACAAATATTCATTGTTATTTATGATGTTATGGTATTTGTTTGGGGAGTGTGCTCTATTGTTTGTGGTAGCCATTTCATTGGCTAGTTGTAGTAGATAATAGCTATTCCTACGCAACAACATTTGATTATTCTCTAGGCAAAATAGCATCTTCCATCTCGGTTGTGTCATTAATTATACATCATCTAGGCATCTGAAGACTTCGACGATGCGAAACTGGTGCATTAAAATTTCTCAAACAAGATACAAGGTCGTTAGACTCATTCACCCTGTATTCTCATTCTTGGCGTAGACCGATACGATACTCTATCGGATTGGTGTCTTGATCAGTCCAGTAGTCATCATATTATGGTTGTAGAACCCAACATCTTTGATGATCCCATAGTCCAAGCCAACTCCAAATACTATATGAATTCTCTTCACTTGAAAAACCAAATGAGCTTTCTTCACTTGAATTAATATGTGAAGACATCACAAAAATTATGGGTTGAACAGTTGTTTTACAAATATTATATTGTATACTACAAGTTTACAAGAAAAAATAATTTTTTTTAAAAAACATAATTACTGAAAAATGATGTTTTAGAACTTATGTACACGAGGCTTAACTAACCATAAACTCTAACCCAATATCACCTATTAATTGAAAGAGGGAAAGTCAGCCGTTTGGTAGAAGTAGCGTTATTATAATTTAACGTAAAAACGATACATTAAAATTCAAAGGAAATGCATAGTTAAACTGCAATTCACCAACGTGAAAACATTAAATATTAGTTTCATCATCAGACATTTCAATATCTGACTAATATTGAGGATTCTTTGTGCATCTCATGTAAGTATGTACTTCGGCAAACAAACCTTGTTCGAGACGCTCACGCACAGTCGTTTCAAGCTTGTGTCGAAAAATTCAAATTTGCATTCGGTTATTTTCTTCGCAGTAGCGATGCAACGTCATTTGAAGGTTATGCGGCATGTTTATTGGCATTGTTCTATCCAATTAACGCACTATTGGAATATTATATTCCTTGCATCCGTCCACCAAAACCTCTGACTGGTTGACACGATAATTGTATTCCTCTCGCATCCTTACAATCCACCGTGAAGAGTAACGAACTCTTGGATCTACAGAGTATGAGAATTCGTCTTCCAAAAGTCAATGACGTCCCATTGATCGATACAAATCTCTTACCATATACATTTTTCAATCCTTTTCATTTCATTTGTTTTTAATTTAGTCAATAATTCAATTAACTTTAACTTTCAGTGGAATATAAATTTTTTCAAACACATTAAAAAAATAAACTAATTAAGTAACTAACAATTTTTTTTAAAAAAAAACAATCTATTATAATTTCTATTTCATTTTATAATTTTCCACATGTGTAATTTGTGAAACTTTGAAGGACCAAAGTTCATATTTTTTAATTAAACAACTAAATTAACAAATTAAGTAACTAACTAACTAATAATATTTTTAAAAATAATGTATTATAATTTATATTTCAATTTATAATTTCTCATACATTTATAATTTACTCAAACTTTGAAGGGTCAAAGTGCATAATTTTCAACTAAACAACTAAATTAACAAATTAAACTAATAAACTAACTAAGAATTTAAATAACAAAACTAATAAATTAAATAAGTAAACTAGCTAACAAACAAATTAATTAAATAATTAAACAAGTAAAAAAATATAGTAATTAAACTAACAAATGAATTAATCAAAAATAATTAAATTAAATTTACTTTTATTTTAATATTTTCTCACATGCGAAATTAATCAAACTTTCGGGGGGCAAAAGAGCACTTTTTTAATTAAATATTTTTAATTGAGCAACTAAAATAAAAATTTAAACTAATTAACTAAATACTAAATTTTTTTAAAACAATATATTATAATTTATATTTTCTCACACATGTACAATTTACTCAAACTTTGAGGGGCCAAAGTGCATAATTTTTAATTAAACAACTAAATTAACAAACTTAAAAATTAAACTTAACTAAACTAACAAATTAATGTTACTAACTAATTAATAAATTTAGTAAATTAACTAATAGATTAACTAAATAATCAAACTAATAAATAAATTAAACTTACCTTTTGTAATAGAAAGAAGATGTTGTGAAATTGTTGATAAATACACACTAGCAACAAGAAGTAAGAAGGATAGAGGCAAATGTAAGTTAAATATGAAGGGAGGACGGATGTATTTATAGAGATTTGAATACCAGGACAAAAAACGCAGCTGCAAAAGCTACTGCAAAGCATGCTTGCAAAAGTAGGCAGCCTGTGGCCTGGAAGGTCAAACGGTTGTACCATTTGACCGGCCAAATGGCACATCGTCGTTTCTGAAACAGCGATTTGCCGTTAAAGGGATTGAGTGATCCCGGTGTTCACAACACCATGATCACTCGATTAAGAAAAAAAAAATTAATTCATTTGGTCCCGGTGTTGTGAACATCGGGACCATTCGATTTTAAAAAAA
The DNA here is from genome assembly GCA_016647705.1 of Eucommia ulmoides. Lineage (NCBI taxonomy): Eukaryota > Viridiplantae > Streptophyta > Magnoliopsida > Garryales > Eucommiaceae > Eucommia > Eucommia ulmoides. The sequence goes on along the minus strand of CM028330.1, from coordinate 24,420,671 downwards.
AATAAAAAAAAATCTTTGATCACGGTCTTGCGAACACCGGGATGCTTGGGTTCGGTATATAAGTTAAAAAATCAATTTCGTCAGTAATTTTTTTATTAAAAAAAAAATATTTATTAGGTAAAGAACTTTGCGTTGGGCTAGTCTTTCAATCCCTTTATTCTCTACTAATACATGTTTTAGACCTCCTAAATAGGTATTTCGTCTTCTAATCCCCTCTAAATTGTAAAAACACATTTGTTCCATTTTGAGAAATGTCTAAACAGATTCTCGAATGCTCCTGTGCAATTCAAAGTGGGATCCTACTTTGTCTTTGTTCAAAATTGATAAAGAAAGAGTAAATTATTCTAGTTATTTACAACCACAATAACCCCTTTATTGTCGCTAATACACGTTTTAGCCTCTCCAAAATTTTTATCTCCTTCTAAAATACATTTGCTCCATTTTGTGAAATATAGAAAAATACTCACCATCACGCCTATTGTCACACGGTAAAATTTTCACCATGAATTTTCTAACCGAGTGATGGCCTAATGGCACTGACAACTAGTCAGTCGCTCGTATGGTTCTTGGACAACCCACTGTCATATCCACCCAGACGCACTCACAAGTTCCAAAAAATAGTATACAACACAACGTTTATAGTTGCAGCCAACATCGTTTTATTACGCAGTCAAAACAAGGAAACACACATAACTCACTATTGTACCCAATTTTTTTATTTTTTTATTTTTTTGTGAAAATACAGTATATATAGACAACAATAGCAGTTGACAACCCCTAACTACTAAGCAAACATGCAAGAAACCACCTCACAGAATCTGGACACTTGGTATGACAGTTTTCATGGGCAATTTTATGTCCAACCACCAAAAACTACCTCCCCAGCTAACCCTCATGATCAGTATATGCCATAAACAACCTATCTTAACTGAAATTTGCCCATCAACTAAGTCTTAGTTGCCCAACACAATTTTGTCGTTCCGTTGCATTATATTGCGTCGTTACGCCCAACGACTTGCCTATTCCGTATGCATTTTCAGCCCTAGAATGCACCGCCGCGCAATGGTGCGTCATATCCTGCACATGACCCTACCCATAACGTAGCGTTGCGCCTACGTTGTGCCGTTTTGCCTTGGTACTGCACTAAAGTCTTCCGTTAGTCTCATGACTCCCCATGAAACCCATTTTCGACATCCTCTGCGAACGCCGCCAATGTGCGTCCACATTGTCCAACGACGTACCATTTTGCCAACGCGTGCTCAACAACTTGGTTTAATGCCTCCCCATTCCTCTAACGCATGCTGCCGTGTCTTGGCCCTCGTTGCCTTGGCCGCATGCTAAGGTCTTGCTTATTGTCATGCACCCATATAGGACTGATCCTAGCATTGCGCCTAGGATCACCCAACACAACGCCCAGCATCTGCTGGTGTTGTGCCGTAACGTTGTCCACCGAGTTGCATCAGGTTGGTGCCTTTGTTGCCAACGCCTTCGCTTATGCCGCCTGCACCACGTCCAGTAGCAAAGTGCACCATGTCTATGTCAACTGGTCCTCTAGCTTTGTTAGGGGCTAACACCTATCCACTTCAAAATGAAATCCAGCATTGTCTTCTTCCCAAATTAGTCGAGAAAGAGAGAATTATTTACTAAAAATACTTCTTTAATGTTCAATTGAGCCTTTCTTTTTAGTTGGAAGAAAATAAAATAAAATTGGCCATTCAAAATTTGATTGGATCATTTAAAAGTAAAAAAAAAAAAAAAAGATTTACAAATGTCTTGTAGATTTCAAAAATTTTTAAAATGAATTGTTGGGGGGTAAAAATTAAACTTTTCCAAAACTTAGATTACCATTGTTTTTCTTAAAATTGATTTTTTGAAAAAACAATTAAACACTTCAAAAAATATGTTGTCTTTCAAAAAGTTCTTTCAATCCGATCAATTAAGCCCGAAATTGAACTTTTGAAATTTTTTAATTTTGACCCTATTTTTTTTTTTTTCATTTTTCAAACTTCAATTAGCGTTCAAATTAAATGAAATTAGTGTCTTTCTAAAACCAAATTTCACTAAGCCTCCATTTCGAAAGCCAAGATCCGGATCGGCATTTTGTAAGTGTCGATTGAAATTATCTACAATTGCAATAAGTCCATAAAGTTTTCAATTTGAAAGAAATTGATCTATGAAGGGTCTAATTAAGATTATATCACTTCTATTTGAACTTAATTGAGCTTTCGAATGGTCAATTTAAAACCTTGTATCCTCAATTTAACATTCAAATTTTTTGATTTAGTTCCAAAACTTTCTCGAATTGAAAATTTAGTTCAACCTTCTTCTAGAATGGCCTAATTATGATTCAAGACTCCTAATTGGGTCAATTTTGGTCATAATTTAAATTTTGAAACATAAATTTAAATCCTTGGAGACTTAATTTAACATCTCAAATTTTCAATTTAGACACTAAAGTTTCTGATTGCAAATTCAAAACTCTAATCTACCAAATTGACACTCGAAATCTTCAATTAGAGACCTTCACTTTATGATTTTTCCTAACATTCTCAACTTTATGAGAAATCAAACTTCGCAAAACAAATATTTTTAAAATGACAATGAAAAACTTTCGGTCGGATAAAATGCGATGCATATAAAGTCCCACTCAATTTTTAAAAATTTTTATCTTTCACCCTTATATTTTTGAAAAAATCAATTAAAATCCTTAAAATTTTATATAAACTCCCCCTGAATTTATAAATTTTTAATAAACATATAAAAGAAAATTCCCCCTTCAATTCATTTTCTAAATCCATCCATATCAGAGTCTAATCTCCTAGAAGAAAATTTAATCTCATCCACAACGATCATGGATCCTACTCTGCCATAAGTTGGTTGAAGAGTATGTCTTTTGTCCTATATTCATACAATTTTGTTTTGCTTCTCTACTGTTCAACTTTGGTTTTCTCACAATAGATCATCGCATATTTTTTAGGTATTTGACTATGTATTTTGTTCTCTCTTTTTCGTTTTTGCTTTGTGACTTTCTGATTTTTGTAAGGGATTCTAAAAAGAGATTATTCACTTCACTCTAATAGTTTGAGATTTAATGAGAAAAAAAAAAAAAATTATTGGAGTTAGATGATGAATTTTTTTCTAAAAGTAATAAAATGTGGTTACATAAGTTGTACGCTAGGTAAACTAATGAATAAAAAGACTAAAAATTAGACAAGTGTATTAGATGTTTAGGAAGAAAAATTTATTCAAAAATTATCACTTGAATCAACATTCTTGTTGAGCATTCTATAGTTATGCAATTGGCTAAGCATCACTATGCCAAAAAGGTCTTTGATCATCAGTCAAGACTATATATGCAGTCTAACTTTGCAAAATAATGAAATTTAATTTTTTAACTTTGCACTAATAAAGTTTGATGAAGCCTAAAAATGGTTCATCCAAAAAGTCAACCCAAGATCTAGAACACACAATCTCTCCTTGATTAACTTTGCAAAATAATGTATCGCGGGTGGGCCTGTAGGCATTGCACCTTTAATGTGAGAATTAGTCAAATATTCTGAAAAGAGTTTGTATTTTCTAAAAAAATATGTGCGTACCTCTTTAGACCCCCACTTGTGGGTATTTGTTGATGTAGGAAGTCTTGTTTGGAAAGTCTTCCCTTAATCTTGATTGTTATCATTATTGTGGTGTAAATGTTAGAATACAAAATTAATGAGTCGTTACCCAATGAGTGGCAATGGTTCTTTCCAAAATAATTAGCATGCATTGTAATTGCTTCCCTGGTGAGAGCAGTGATGGTGACGTGCCCAGGGTTAGGTTGACAAGTAGAAGTCAAAGAACCAGTCTCCACGAACCAAATGTTGTTCGGGTTGGTTAGGGAGTGGCATGGTGCGTCCCAAAAAGGCGCTTATTGTGAGATATGAGTCAATTACTCTACACTTCATTGTAACTTCTTGCGCTTGGCGTACTGATGAGTGGTTTATTTACCAACAAATCAAGTACTTTTAAGTTCAAATATTTGTGTGTTTTCAAGTATTTTTGTTAGTTTAATGTGTTTTTGTTGTGTTTTGTAGGATTACAAATAAATGGGAGAAAATGTGCAAAATACGTGCATGTATTGTAACTTCAAGACCAATTTTGACTATGATTCAATCCGATTTTGGACAAATGTAAAACATGAATGTTGTATATCTATGTCTTATCTTCCCATAAAGTTTTGAATAACCTCAATCGGAAATCGGACAAGAAAGATATGACCAAAATACAAAGTTGGTGAAGGCACTGTCCAACGTGTGCTGCAGCGCGAAATTGAGCGTGCAACGGTTAGTGTGTTTAGCCATAACACGCTGCAGTGTACTCGATCGGATATAACATGTTAAATGAGCAATTAGGGGTCATTTTGCAGAGAGAAAAAGGAGGGAACGAATGAGGAACAAAAAGGCGATTTTCAGAGCAGTTGGAGGCAATTTTGGGCGAGAAAACACTAGATGATTGAGTTTCGATGTGAGATCATGGAAGAAAACATCATTGATGGCACGTGGAGTTGAAGATCCAGAGCCAAAACCCACAATAAACTTTTCTCTACCTTTTTCTTTTCCCTAATCTTTTGTTTTAAGTTTGTATTTGTAATATTGTGTTAAACTACTTACATTTACTAATTTATTGAGAAGATTAGCTACGGATCTCTCTATGTTGTATTCGTAATCTAGATCTAAGACTTGATTGGGTCTCGTTTGAACCATGTTGTGAAAATTTTGTCAATTGTTAGATTTAATTCCATTTTATACATCTCTTAGGCCTAATGTGTTTGATTCATGTGGCCAATGAGATAGACAATTTTAGGTTACGAATTTTATACTCGGGAGAGGTTAAATTCGTAACCAAAATTGGGAGTACATAATTTAGGCTGTTGTGAATCCGGGAGGAAATCAACACCTATGAATTCGAATTGGCAATTTAGGATCTTATGAAATCGGGAAGTAATAGAGTTATAGATTTATCAATAAGAATCGCAATTCAATTATGTTTATCTTTATAATGCTCCCAAAATATACTCCCACATGGTATTTTGGTTGAATTGAGAACTTGAATTTGACACTTGGGAGAGGGAATTTCGGGTTCAGACTTAGATTAAACACAACGTAAGCTTTAATAGATCGAGAGATATTTAGAGCTTGCGTAATCTTTAAGGTTGGGTTTAACGAATGTTTTCACCTAAATATGAGATCGGGATATCGGTATTGAAGTGATTTCATATTCTCTCACTTGACGCTCGGGAGAGAAAGTGAAATAGCAATAGCACGAGGATCTTGATTGTTGAATGAACGAAATTAACTAATAATTGCTTAATAGGATAACACGAGAATAATGAGATGAAATCAAGCCTTTAGAACATTAGTGCATAGAAAATCCATATTTTATTTTGTTTTTATATTTATTTTAGTTTGGTTTTATTTTTACGAAAAAACAAAAACCCAAAATTGGATAGCCTAGATAAAGTTAGGTTACGATAATCGCGGTACTTACCGATGATCTAAACTAATCCCTGTGGATACGTAAACTTTTTCTCATCACTATACTATAAAAACTTGACCCATACACTTGCGGAATAGTAGCGACAAATAAAATCGCTACCAAGTTTTTGGCACCATTGCCGGAGATTTGCTTTTTGGATTGTTGTTAATATTGTGAATAAGTAATTTGGTTTTAAATTTAGGCATTTCTTTTTATTTCTAATTTTTGTTTTTTGAGTTATGTTTGTTTTGCGTGGTATTTGAAGATGTCTCATTAACAAGTACTATTATATTTTCTCAACGAGATTCCGAGCCATTCTATTGTGCTTGGGATAGATATAAGGAGTTACTTGTTCGATTCCCCAGTTATGCTTTCTCGAAGGAGTGTCAACTACTGAACCTCTACGGATTACAAGCCACAACAAGAATATGGGTGGAATGAGAAAATGGTACCACCTCTTTCTACGACCTACCCGTAGACGAAGCCTATTTGTCATTGGAAGGCATGGCTGAGTTAGACTATCAGAGTTGGAATTTTTCAACAAGTCACTGAAACTTGGGGGATAATGCTAACATTTCGACACCATAGATTGACACACCGGACCAACCTGTGGAGTCTTCTCCCACTTTAGAAGAAATGTTCGCTACAATATTGATACTCCTTGAGGGGAAATCATGACCGTCTTAATGAGCATGAGGACCATCTTGACAATATTGAGATGACCTGCGCTGAAATCGACATGACCATAAAGTCTCTTGAGACGCAAATCGATCAACTAGTTAGCTACATTGAGACCGATTCAGGAATGGTGGAATTGAGAGATGCACAAGCCACATCTATATGTGAAAACCACCATGAGAAACCGAATACGAGCGGGAGGAACTTGGGTATGTTGAATGACGATGATTCTAATGAAGAGGAGACCCAAGAATTGATCGACGATGGAGAATCACAAGATAACACTTGTGATTCTTCACCTTTAGAGATCTATGTTATGATGCCACCACCGATCAAAGATGATTACATCTACGAGGATTCGATGTGGCTCAGTTGTCTTTCCCTACTTTTAACTCCGTTCTTCCAAGCTCACCAAACATAATTTCTAGAGTTGAATCATGTTGAGAGTACATGTCGATCATTGTCACATCTCGCCAAGCTTGAGGGCATCCACAACCAAGACCCATTTATTGTGTTGTATGAAACATATTATAGGCGAAAGCTACTTTTTGATGAGCCCTTCTCCGTTTAAAGCCGAGGACGTTAAACCAAGCGCTTCTTTAGAGGCAACCTAAGTTTTCAAATAATGAGGCCTAAGGATGCACACTATGGGAAAAAGCCCCACGCCGGTCACCTTTCCTAGAGCATCATCGTCTACCGCACTCAGAGGATAGATTATCTCACCTCCTAGGTACGTGTCTAATTCTCTTGTGTTTAATTTGAATATATGTTTGACTTTGAGTTTGGGGGTGAGACACATGTTGGCATTTGTGTGTTGGATTAGGAAATGATTGTGTGTGTGATTTTTGTCCTATATGTTGTGTTCTTTTGGATATGTTTTTAGTTTATTTTTCCTTTTGTTAGTTTGTTTGAATAAATTGTGAGTTTTGTTGAGATGAAATGACTTAAAATCGATGATGAGTTTAGACACGTGATGTTCTCTTAAGTCTTTTGAAATGTATTGCATAGAGATGTCTGTGTGCTTAACTTATGTTAATTGAAGTTCACTCTTGACTCGTTATACTTGAGCACTATGAATCACGATCACTTGGCCTTTTGGGTACTCGGAGAACATTTATGTGCTGTAGGTAGGCATTGACATCTCATGAATGCTAAGAGGCGAAATACTAGGTTATGTGTTTCTAGAGAGATGATTTAGGTATTCATTTTGGATCGTTTGGGCCTTTGAAACTAACACTAAGAAAATTGTTTACCCCCCGTTGAATCTTATTGCCCAAGTCTTTCATTACCCACATTCGTGCAACTAACCTACTACATAGCTTTTCATTGCTTAAACTCATCACTAATTGGCATGTTTGCATGGATCATTGAGCATAAGGTCTAACATGGGCAGTGTTTGGAAAGTTGTTGGAGGGTTGGATTGTGTGTTTCAATTTGTATATGAGTTATCTTTAAAAAAAATAAAAAATCATTGTAGCATAGTGGTGAGTATCATTTGTCTCCTTCGTTTTTCCCTGCAACATTGGAGACAATATTAAGTTTGAGTTTGGGGGTGTAGTTCTCACCCTATACATACACACACACACACACGCACACACACACACACACATATATATATATAAGAAAAAAAATTGTTGTTTCGGTGTGTTTTGTGAATAATACATTGTGGAAAAATTGTTGTTTTGGTGTGTTTTGTGAATAATACATTGTGGGATTGATTGAAATAAGATATTTGATGAAAAGGGGAGTCGGTGAAATTTTTTCTTGAAAATTGTGCAAGATCCATGAGTTGTGATACATGCCTAGGGTGATTTGAGTCTAAACACAACATTTTCATCTACCTTTTACCCTAGCCATACATTATAGCCCACAAAGTTCTTTTAATCTCAAATTACATATGTACCTATACAATTAATGGAGAATGACATGAAAAATGGGCTTATGGTTGTTCTTACATTCAATATCTAGAGATTGATCAATGTTGCCTTAGCACAAAAATATATCTGAGGCTCGTTTGGTTGGATGAGAGTGATTGTGCACACACTAACACATCTAAAATCTTGAGTGGATTGAAATTGATATTTAAAGTTAAAATTCTAGATAATCTCAATGTCTACAGTTCATTTGAGCTTGGACCATCTTGTGTTTGCAGATATTCTTCCATGGTTATTGATTTTATACGAAACTCACTTTTTTATCGTTAACCTTTTTGTTCTTAATTTTTATTTTTTTTTTTATTTTCTTTTTGCTTGAGCACAAACAAACGTTTGAGTTTGAGGGTATTTGATGAGTAGCTTATTTACCGACAAATCAAGTATTTTTAAGTTCAAATATTTATGTGTTTTCAAGTATTTTGGTTAGTTTAATGTGTTTTTATTGTGTTTTGTAGGATTACAAATAAATGGGAGAAAATGTGCAAAATACGTGCATGTGTTGTAACGTCAAGGCCAATTTTGACTATGATTCAATCCGATTTTGGACAAATGTAAGATATAAAAGTTGTAGATCTACGTCTTAGATTTTCATACCTTTTTTAATCACCTCAATTGGAATTTGGACAAAAATGATACAGCTAAAATACGAAGCGGGCGTGGACACTATCCAACGCGTGCTGCAGCACGATTTTGCACGCGCAACGGGCGCAATGGTCAGTGTGTTTAGCCACAACGTGCTGCAGCACGCTCGGTTGGATTTGACACGTTAAATGAGCAATTAGGGTTCATTTTGTAGAGAGAAAAGGGGGAGAATGAAGGAGGAACGAAAAAATGCAATTTTTCAGAGAGATTGGAGGCGATTTTGGGTGAGAAAACACCGAATGATTACGTTTTGATGCAAGATCGAGGAATAAAACATCATTAATGGCACGTGGAGTTGAAGATCTGGAGCCCAAATCCATAATAAGTTTTTCTCTACCTTTTTCTTCTCCCTAATCTTTTGTTTTAAGTTCGTATTTGTGTATTGTGTTAAACTACTTACATTTACTAATTTATTGAGAAAATTAGCTATGGATCTCTCTATGTTGTGTTTGTAATCTAGATCTAGGGCTCGATTGAGTTTCATTTGAACTGTGTTGTGAATATTTTGTCTATTGTTAGATTTAATTCTATTTTATGCATCTCCTAGGCCTAATATGTTTGATTCATGTGGCCAATGAGTTAAAAGATTTTAAGTTACAAATTTTATACTCGAGAGAGGTTGAATTCGTAAACAGAATTGGGAGTGCATAATTTAGGTTATTGTGAATTCAGGAGGAAATCAACACCTAAGTATTTGAGTTGGGAATTTAGGATCTTGTGAAACCCTAAGGTAATCGAGTTCTAGATTTATCAATGAGAATCGCAATTCAATTGTGTTTATCTTTATAATACTCCCAAAATATGCTCCCACATGATATTTTGGTTGAATTGAGAACTTGAATTTGATACTCGGAAGAGGTAATCTCAGGTTCGGACTTAGGTTAAACACAACGTAAGCTTTAATAGATTAGGAGATATTTAGAACTTGTGTAATCTTTAAGGTCGAGTTTAACGAATATTTTTACCTAAATACGGGATAGGGATATTGGTATTGAAGTGATTTCATATTCTCTCACTTGACGCTCGGGAGAGGTAGTGAGAGAGCAATAACACAAGGATCTTGATTGCTGAATGAACGAAATTAACTAATAATTGCTTAATAGGATAACACAGAAAAAACGAGATGAAATCAAGCCCCTAGAACATTAGTACATAGAAAATTCATATTTTATTTTGTTTTTGTATTTATTTTAGTTTAGTTTTATCATTACAAAAAAAAAAAAAAAAAAAAAAAAAAAAACAAAATTGGATCGGCTAGATAAAGTTAGGTTACAATTATCGCGATACTTACCGACAATCTAAACTAATCCCTGTGGATGTGACAACTCTTTCTCATCACTACACTATTAGAACTTGAACCATACACTTACGAAATAATAGCAACAAATAAAATCGCTACCACGCACTTATGTACATATGGTGAAGAAACAAATCTTGCTCGATTTCCTCTCCATTAGATGACCCTATTCCCGTGCACATGGCAAGCTAGGTTTGGAATATCATTAGGAGAGTGATCTTGGGATCACGTTTTGAGGAGGGTACTAGGGGTAGCCTAACGCCTGCTTGCCCAATAAGGTTGATTTGGTTTACACCTTCTTTGAAGATGAATCTTCTTACTGTAGATTTGGTCTAGTCTACACATTTTTAAGGACTACCTTTATTGTCTGTAGTTATTCCATATTTTCGATATTCCTTACTCAACATCTGGCTTTTGTGATTCCTGCCATTTAGCCTTTTGGCTTCCTTTCGCCTATTTAAATTGCGTTGTGTCGCCTCAATTTTTCCATTTTTCCTTTTCAAATACTTCCAGTGATTTGTGTGTCTTCCAACCTTGCAGTTTGGATTGTATTTATTACGAGATGGAAGAACATTGGGAAAGGTAGGGCTAGAACACCCAGAAGATGGAGGCCCTGATCACAAAACTGAAGATGGAGGTGAAGCCCCATCCTCGCCTCCGTAAGATTAAGGAGGTTCGAGCTTTAGATGTCTCCATGATTCCATCACTACACCACTATCTTGGAAGGAGAAAAGGAGCTTCGGGCTTAGGTCGAGGCATGTGCCAAACGAGCAAGATAAAGATCAAATAGCTCCTTGACTTGTTCGGGGAGTGCATGGTAGTAGATGGCTATCCTTCTACCGACAAGAAAGTAACTCTGGGTTGGTAAATATTTTCTCCTTCCTCCTTCCAAGGAAGGTGGATTTTTGTCATCTTGTTGTTTGTTGTCGTTGTTGTGTTTTTTTAGTTGTTGATTGAATTCATATTAACTCGTAGGAACAATACAATAGTGGGATAGGGTGTGGCAATAAGAGACCATAGGTAACGCCGTATAGATTATAAAAAATCGGCACAATTAGAGGGCTATTTTGAATTCGACGACCATTAAGATACGATGGCTCCTGGTATTCTGACCTTAGTACATGAGTTTGACTAGAGTACTAATAGGGTCTTTTGGGTCCCCACAGACTCGATCGCATCAGATTGTTGCAGTTAGATGTAGGTTGGGTCAAACATCGGCTAGTAGCCCCCTAGCCTCATGCATATCCATCGGTTTATGGGTTTGTTTCCTTTATTACAACTCCTCCATCATGTTAGGTTGATGAGCAGGCTGAACGTCACTTTGTTGAGCCGAAAACATCTAGGTCAGGCAATGTTAGAAGGCTTAGTACTGGAAAGATAGGTCTTTGTCAGTATGGATGTTCGTCATTATAATATGGCTACTGAGGTCCTTGATAACCTGTCGAAGCAGAAAGATGAAAAAGATATTGCGGACTTGCTCTAAATGGAGTTGGTGAAGTTGAGGACGACTTAGGTAGCAACAGATGAAAAAAGTAAGGCCAAGAAGGCGAAGATCCAGGAGCTATCGCTGTCTTTTGAACTTCACAACAATGGATGGCCTCCAATCTTCTAACTACGAAGCAGGCCTAAGAAATCAGGCCCCCTCGGCTCCCATAGGAGAAGAAAAAAAAAACTTATTTTATTTTCTTTCATCATTTTTCCTATTATAAGGGTTGACTCACCCTCTAATGAAAAAAAATAAAATAATTTGTTGTATTCTTCTTGTTTCTTGATTGCCATTTTGTTGGTTGAATACATGTTGAATCGTAGAAATGTAGAAGTAGAAAATAAATATAGGTTAGTGAGACAGTAAGTCGCATTGTGTAGTTTGTAGAGAATCCAATAGGCTTAAAGCGAGTAGAGGCTTGCTTCCCCTTTAAATCCCAATGTCCAACTCTCCTCAAACCCCTGCTTGGGTTATATTGACTTGTCAGGAATGCCTGAGTACAATTGATATACAAAGAGGGTTTTTCATGTCATCGCTGAGCTAGCCTCGTCGAATATTAGCAGGTGGCTAGTTAGTGGAATGCATCCCACTATACTGGACATAGGCTCCATTCATCCTGCCTAACCAAGTAGGAGTTGTTGATGTAGTCGCTCTCCACCATGTGGTATATTAACATACTTGCAGCAATTATAATCAACGCGAAAAATATTATTTAGTAGAATGTAAAGTACAACTTACATAATTAACTTTTGTTACTAGTAATACTTCTTTAAATGTTCAACGTTTCACAGGTTTCAAAGCGGTAGTCCTTCCAAAGTTTTGAGCTCGTAGGTTTTGGGCACGATAGAATTAGTAACCCACTATGGTCCCTCCTAGTTTGGGCCCAGCTTTTCTTCAGCTCAATATCGCATTGTGATAGTCTCTTTGTAGGACTAGATCTCCTTCTTTGAACGTGCGTAGCTAGAAGCACTTGTCATAATATTGAGCCATGTGTTGCTTATAAGCGGCTTGTCGTACAAAGGCATACTTCATATTTTTATTGATCAAATCTAGACGTAGTGCAAGTTTGTGGTGATTCTTATCAGGATCGTAGTGGGCTACCCGACAAATTTATAGGCCCAGATCAACTGGAATTACTACTTCTGAGTCGAATGCCATTGTGAAAGGCGTATCTCTCGTAAAAACCCTTGTGGTCATGTGATAGTCCTACAAGACCAAAGTTTAATCTTCAACTCATTTGGACTTGGACTTCTCCAATCGAGTTTTTAGCATATGTAGAATTATTTGGTTGGATACCCCCAAACTCAGAATTTGGCTAGTCCTCGAGCCAAACACACACACTAAAATGAAAAATACAACAAACTGAAATAAATAACAAACAACCTAAAAACAATAACAACATGTGAGTTTTAACTTCTTGTACTGGCTTATTTATTTTTCCCTTAACAACCGCCAGTAGTATCGAGTTCAGGCGGTAACACACAACATGTAATGTTCTAGAATTTCGACATGCAATAATGGTGAATGCTATTCTCGATCTTGTAAACGTGTTAGTGTGAGACTCAATAATATAACTATACAACGATCGGATTGGATTATCCACCAACGAAATTCATGACTTAGACCGTGAAGGACTAAGATTTCTATAGGCTTGATTGGGGTCCACTCTCCACTAATGTAGGTTTAGTAGTTCATGAAGATCATTAGGACTTGGTTCGGTTTTGGTATATTGGGCCAAGGGTAATTTGGAATAGAAAACGGGTTAACGTTGTTAACTTAACGTTATCCAAGGCTCAACGCTTGGCACATTCACTCTCGAACCCCTATATAAAGATTGGAAAACAATCCCGAACATGCATTTAAGACCGACGTACTCACTTGTCAAAAGAAACGGAAATAAAAACCGTATTTACATTTTATTTGATTTTTTTTTTTTTCAATGAACATACCCCCAAACTTATTTGATTGTTACAATTGAAGGGGTGTGTGAAATACAAATGAAAAATGACAAGTGAATACTCAAATACCGAACCAATTAGAAGTTCGCCCTAAACCGAACCGCTCACATCAAGAAGCCTTTGCAATGGCTAACTTGATTCACTCAAATGTGCCTTTAATTTCAGCAATATAGGTTTGGAAAATGGTCAACTAGCCAGTGTATTAGTTTATGTGTTCTGAATTGAATTTGCATTTAGACTTCGACAAGGTAACGAGCGATAAACATGTAACAAGGTAGGCTTAAAAAGGCTCAAGCGACAAAACGAATGCCTAAATCACGTCTCCTGAACTACCTCGCCTAGGATTTCGCCTCAAGCTTCCCCTCAATCAAGTTCTAGAATCCTTAATGTGTCATGAATTTGGTTAATCGATACTCGTCCTCAAATCAATTGAATAATTATACATTGAGTCTATGTGCTCGTGCAAATTAGGATCTACAATAATTTTTACCAAAAAGCATAGTCAAGCACACAGAATCACACATGCATGGGTATTACCCTTGACTTCGAAAACAACCAGGGGTAATTTTCATCATTGGGTGACGGCCCAGATGAATGCAAAACTCAACATATAAACAACAACACAAAAACATAAACACTTTCTAACCTAAACACACATGCAATACGGAAAAACAATAACACATAAACTAACATACTACTACTACACATCACCGCCAAACTCAAAGTGGACAGTGTCCTCAGCGAACCCAATCATCATTCTTCAACATATGGAATTAAAGCATGCTGATGAAGGGCGTTTAGAACACTTACCTGGGAGGCGAGAGGATCTCGCCTCCGAATCAAGTCGGATGGGATGGATCAAAAGAATTGCTTGGGTTGCCTCCCAAGAAGCGCATGGTTTAATGTCCTCGGCCTGACATTTTCAGAACGCCCTCAAGACTGGCGAAGTTTTGCTTTGGATAGCTCAATCTCTCAACGAAACGCCTCACCGGCTTATGTGCTTGGCCAAGCATAATAAACGGATTAAAATCCCGTCAAAAGGGATGCATCAATACCCGTCGATCTAACATCGCCAAGTACCCTGCATTAGAAACAAAAATAAAACTACAAACAAAAATTATATACAAAGAAATGCCTAAAGTAAAATTAGGCCATTTTCACACAATATCAATAATAACAACCTCGCCAATCCCGGTAATACGAAACACTTGCTTCTCCTATCTAAAACTTAAGTCCAGAGCCGTTACCGCGTTTCTCCGAAAATAACATCAAAACAATCCCCGGTAACGGCGCCAAAAACTTGGTAGGGCATGAAACATGCTGCTACTTACACTCGCAAATATACGAGGTCTAAGTTTTAGTATAGTGTAATCGTTAAGATCGGGTTATCATATCCACAGAGATTGGTGTCATTACTATTAAATACCACGTTTGTCGTGACCTAATTTTATCTGGGCAAAAAATAAATATATTTAATTAATAAACTAATACTAATATAACCTAAATTAACTACACTAATATGCTAATATGTTTTAGGGTGAATAATTTCCTAGGGATTAACATGTTTACAAATACGTGTTCGATTCCGATTTACTTACGTTTACGTTGTTCGACCTATTTGACAACCTCGGTACGTAAAATCCACTGCCACCTCTTCCGAGTGTAAGACAGGGGAATACATAACTTCGAGCCAAAGAAGAAGTCCCCCTCAACGTCTTAACGACCTTAGGTCACGTGAGTCTCGCCCAGCGTCATTGATTGCACACAATCCAACTCCCTCCCGGGTTATTGGATCGTCGCATTGTATTTACCCTATCGACAATCTCTGTTCTAAAACTCCCTCGCCACCTCTTCCGAGTGTAAGACGAGGGATATAATGCGACTTTGAGTCAATGAAGAGGTCTCCCTCAACGTCTTAATGACCCTAGGTAGCGTGTGTCTTGCCCCACATCATCGATTGTCCACGATTCAAACCCCGACCTGGTTATAAAATCGTGGCGTTTGTTTATCTTTATCCGAATTTGGGGTTTGTCAAAAACCCTGTATTCTCTATTTATCAATCCAAGCATAATAAACAAACAATATGATAAATACAATCAAACTACGAAGAACAATCACAAACGAAACACTGAAATCATCCAAACAACGTATTTATAAATATAGTGTTAATCCTTACTACAATCCATATTTAACTCAAGGCCATAGCCGCATGTACAAGAAAATAACGAGCTAAACATGCTCACATACTCCTAAGATAAATAAATAAGGAAAAACGATCGAAGAACTTAGCCTCGTCCGAAGATAAACCGCTAAGAACGCTCCACGATCGATTCGCCGTCTTCTCCACTTTAGGATGTGAGCTCCACCACTAAAACTCCTAAATATACCCTTAGATATAGCCTAAGGGGCTAAAAAATCCATGGGGGCCAGAGAGATACTGACCAAGGGGGAGGAGAGGGGGTATTTATAACAAAAATATCTCAAAAATATCTAAAAATATCTCAAGACTGTGCAGGGAAAATCGGCCTAGGCGGAGTTAGGTCGGTTCAGTCTGATCGCCTAGGTGGTGAAGTAGGCGGTGGACTGGGAGAACATTCTGTTGGATTTTCGCCTAGGCGAAGAAAACTTCGCCTAGGCGAGTGGCTGTCAGTAGCCCATCTTCGTCTTCTGCTGGATTTCCTCCTAGGTGATGGAATTTTTACCTAGGCGGTCGTCTGTCAGTATCATTTTGCTCTTCCCAGCATCTTCACGGCTTAGGTGATGGTCTGGACGCCTAAGCGGTGGGTCTGCTTCATCTTTTAGCCTCCTAGCTTGTTTATCCACCATAACTTCGAACCGCTTTGGTTCGATCTTATCGTTTTAGCTCCAGTTTCCTATCTTTTTGCCCCACACACCTGATTTATACAAAAAGTATGAAAACTAATTAAAACATAATAAAATACTATATAAACATATTCGAAAACTAACAAATTCGGATTGTAAATAGATAGGTTTTTCACACCTATCAGTTACCTTGACCTAACCGTTTGATTAGGGATGCCCTAGGGTAGACATATGGTGGCATATACCCAAGTTCAAGCAGAAGTTTTGATCAAGGAATAATCGAATTGCGTCCCATTATTACTAATCATGGCCAGAGGTACCCCAAATCGACACATGATGTGCTTCCACTCAAAATCCTGAATCTTGGAATTAGTGATTTTGGCTATGGCCTTGGCCTCAACCCACTTGGTAAAGTAGTGGATCACAACAATAAAAAATTTCTTCTAAGCGGCAACTATAGGAAATAGGCTGAGAATATCTACCCCCAATTGAGCGATTGGTCATGGCTAATTCATGGGTAATTGTCCCATGGTAAAGACGTTGATGTCCAGCCTAAACCTTTGGTATTTGTTACACTTCTTCACCAGATCTCTTGTATGGGGTTCAATCGTCGGCCATAAATATCCTTGTCTTAATACCTGCTTTACCAAGGATCGTTCCCCCGAATGGATACCACAGTTCCATTTGTGGATGTCTTAGATAATGTAATGTCCTTTATTGTGGTGTAGACACTAGATAAGATGGACCATGAAGGACTGTTTATATAATACTCCTCGTATCAGTGCGTATCGAGATACCTGGTATCAAATACTTCTGGCTTTGTTCTTTTGGTCAGAGAGGATCCCATCGTAGAATTAGTTGAAGATGGGATCCATACAAATGGGTTGGTGGGTCACCATCATAGTTTCCTCCTCATCTTGGTTGCGACACATGCTTGACCAGGATAGTCCTTTGCTTGTTTGTTTCAAAGGCAGAAGTTAAGTTGGCCAATGCATCTGCATGTTTGTCCTCTTAACTTGGGATTTGCCCAATGGTGACCTTTAAGAAGCCTTGCATGAGTAGCTTTCCTTTGCTTAGATACGCTATCATTTTTGCCTCTTTAGTCGCGTACTCTACATTAACTTAGTTTGCTACGATAAGGTGTCACAGTAGAGTTCTACCTCGGTCGCCCCCGAGTTTCTTCAAGATCTTTGAGGAATAAATTAGTGCTTACTACTCGGCTTCGATATTTGTATATTTAAACCCAAGCCGCAATGCATACTCCAAGATATCGCCCTCAAGAGTACAAATTACCAACCCGTCCCTTGAGCTACTTTGGTTTGATAATCCATTGATAATAGGTGTAATTTATCTATTTATTCCCAAGCCAGTTTTGGTAGTTGGATGCATCCATTTAAGATGCTTACATCTGACTTTACTCGCAAGCGCACGAGGTCAAGTTTTACAATAATGATCATGAGAATGGATATCGTTCCACTGGGATAGTGTAAATTAGTTGAATACTGTAATTTGCATAGTCTCATATTATCTCGAATTTTCAAGAATTGTTTGTATTTTAATTAACAACTAAGATGAATGACAACTATTGGGTTAGTTCTAACTATATTGATTACCTAGGTAGTGATTTATTTCACTTAATACATATTTGACTTCATTTAATTAATAATAACGGTGTATATCCTATCTGCCAATCTTTGTATCTATAACTCGCTCACTCCCTCTTCCGAGTATAAAGAGAACAAATATATAACTTCACGTTGACGCCGAAGTCCCCCTCAAACGTCTTTTCAAACACATAGTCACATGAGTCGTGAACTAACGTCATGGATTGCACACTCTTTAACTCCCTCTCGGGTTATTGGATTGTCGCGTTGTGTTTACCCTAGTCTAAATCCGGAGTTACCTCTCCCGAGTATCAAACCTCGTATTCTCTAATTATCTAAACTAGCATAATAACAAGAATAACAATAAAAGCAATTGGATTGAGACAAATAACCATTAACGTAACATATATTCAATCAAACTAGCATTTACATGACTTACAGCAACACCTAGATAATATTTATCTAAACTACATAATCTTAGACATATAAAATACAAAACAAAAGTGATTCAATATCATTAGATATGGAAAAGTAATTACAACGATAAAAATAAAGGAAGAACGATTAAATATGAGAGTGGAATGCTCCACTATCGCTAAGGATCACTCCGCAAATGATTCGTCTTCTCCAAATGATGAACCTCCTCCTTTATCTCTCAAGAATGGCTAAGGAATACCATTATAAGGTTAGGAACGTTCAGAACTCTTTTTTACAAGTGGGGGAGAAGCTTTTATAGGCTCAAGGTTTAAAAAATATCTAAAAATATCTTTTACTCTATGTAGAGCTGACCGCCATAGCGGTGGGTAAGTCGGTTAGCTCACTGCTGTGGCAGTGAGATCACGCTACGGTGGTGGGCCAAAATCTTAACTCTCAGATATTTTATCACTGCCGTGGTGGCCTTCCATTGCGACGGTGGGATGTTGGGCTCAAATATCCCTTCTCTGCATTCTCACCGCCGTGGCGGTGGCTTGCTGTCCTGAAACTTTGTATTTTTCGATCGTTTCTTCATCGTTTTCCTACCATTTCACTCGTTTGTAGCTCGTTAATGTCCCTACACCTAAATTTCATAAAAACTAATAAAAACACAATAAAACATTAATAGAACACTCGAAAACTGGTAAATTCGGCTTTGAAGTAGATAGGTATTTTCAACCTATTAAATACCCCCAAACTTGGAATTTTGCTAGTTCTCGAGCAAAACACCCTAACACTAAATCAAACTAACTACACTAATTAGTTAATTTCTAAACTAAAAATAAATAAACATTGACAAATAAGAAGTAAACACATGTGAGTTTCAAGTTTAATCGAAGAAACCAAGTGGTTCTTCCCTTAACAACCCGTAATCAGATCAAGTTAAGGAATAACACACACCACGTGGTGTTCTAAAATTTCAACACTCCATAGCTGTTAAAACCATTCTAGATCTATTTGAAATGTGTGTGTGTGAGAACTCAAGTGTATAACTGATCAAACACAGAATTGGATTATTCAATAACTAAGTTCATGACTTAAACTTTAAAAGATTTAGGAAAGCCATACGCTTGACTGGGCTCAACTATCCACTAATGTAGGTTTGGAAATTCACAGATATCAATAGGTCTTGGTTAGCTTTGAGAACAGCCGAAGGCATCATAGTAAAAGAAAACAGAAAATCGTTGTAATTCATCGATACCCGAGGAACAAACGCTTGCTGCTAAATCTCTCTTGTAACCCCAAATATTGAAAATACAACCCTAAACAAGAATTTAACAACTTCGTATTCACTTGTCGAAAGAAACGGAATTAAAAACTATATTCACAGCTTTGTTGTTGTTGTTGTCGTTGTTGTTTTTCACTTTTTTTTTTTTTTAGACAAACGAGCACACCCCCAAACTTATTCGAATTTATACACTTTTAGGGGTGTGCCAATAGAACTAAAAGACTGACAAGTGAATACACTAATACCGAACCAATAACAATTCATCGGAAACCCAATCGCTCACTTTAAGTTAGCATTAGTCTATGCTACTTGATTTCACTCAATTTTGACTTTTAGGCTTAGCGACAATGGTTTGGAAAGATTTAATTGGCTAAAGTATAGATATGTGTTCAGAATTGAAAAGTTTATCGGCTTCGATAAGGGAACAAAGGAATAAATTATTCAGGTTAATTTCAAAAGGTTCAAGCGAAAAAATTGAAGGCCTAAATCATGCCTCCGGAATTACCTCACCTATAATTTTGCCTCAAGCCTCCCCCAATCAAGTTCTAGATTCCTCATTTCTGTCATGAACTTATTACTGAATAATCGGTGTCAAATCGTTCAAATAATTATACACTGAGTCCATACGATCGTGCGATTTTTAGGATCAAAATAATTTTTACCTAATCGACATGCTAAGCACACAAAACACATATGACTAGCATCACCCCCGACCTTGATATACAATTAGGGGATAATTTTCATCATTGAAAAATGGCCCAGACGAACTTAACAACTCAATATGCACATATGACTTCATTCATTAACATATCTACTCTAAATCTAAAAACTAGCATACATACACTAACTAAACATTACACATGCATAGACAAAGATTAAAATACAACTTAACTAGAAATTAAAATCTACATTATATATTAGAACGTCTACAAAGCGTAATTACGCATACACAAAACATCCAAATATAATACATTGCAAAAAAATTGTTAATCATTTTCTTCGAAAAAAACAAAAAAAAAAAAAAAGGATGAACACCCCCCTAAACTTAAACAAGGCAGTGTCCACACTGTCTAAGCAGCGAACCTAATTGAAATATAGAGCATTCATTGAAAAATATTGGGTTAGAACACATACCTAGGAGATAAGACATAAAAGTCTCATCTCCTACTGTCCTTCCGAGGGAACATCATTCCCATTGCCATTTCAACGGAAAGGAAATTGTGGCAGTTGAAAAAGGTAAGGCGGCATTTTTGGCATAGGCAGATAAGCGTTCATCTCAATGCCGAGGCCCTTGTAAATTAGCTGGTGCATTGATCTAGGTAAGTTCTGAGCTTGGATCAATCAAATCCGAACAACACAAACCAACATCATGAAACTAAACCGTCAAGAACACCACTCATTTGCAATCCGCACAAAAAAACAATTGTTTCAACACAATTTCAAAAATGTAGCAATGCAATCTATCTCCACACAATTCCACACTCCATAGAAATAATATTAATTACCAAGATTCAAGCAAAAACCCCAAAATGAAAAGAAAAATCAGGAAAATGGGGCCTAGGGTTTAGGACATAAACCAAAGGTTGGCATACGTTGCAGTGGCGTTGGCGCAGCGTCTGGCAGCGTTGGCACAGCAGGGCGCAGCATTGGCAAAGCAGGGCGCAGCGTCTGGCACAGCAAGGTGCACCGTTGGCCTTGCACCCCACAATGCCAATAATTCCATGCCCCTTCCAATACCAGCACCAGACGAGCCTTACCGACGAGTCGGCTAGGCCAGAACGGGCACGGTAGTCGTTATTTCAACCATTTTTGAAATGTAGATGAAAATCATCGTATAATTTCATCATAAACATGAAATATAAGTTGAAAAACACTTACTTGATAGAACAAATCGGATCAGACGGCTTGAAATTGGAAGAAATTGCCCTCTTGGTTTGCAAACCCTAAAAATTCAAAAATGGGGCTTGAATCTCAAACTTGGTGGATGATTTGAGGTGTAAATCTCTAATATGGAATGAGGAAGGTAGAATTTTGGGTTTTGGAATGGTTTAGTAGGAAGAAACTAGAGAGTTTTTGGAATATTAGGGATTGGAATTCGGTCAAATGAAGCGAGTATAGTGTTTTAATCGAACAGATGGATTCACCGCCTTGGCGTGGGATCACCACTATGGCGATAAAGCTCCTTTTTAATTTATAACATCCTGAAGTTTCACCGCTATGGCGGTCAAGTGTTTTGCTGAAATGGACCCATCCTGTATTTTTACCTCCGCAGCAGTGGATTCACGTTGCGACGGTGGATTCACGTCACGGCAATGGACTTCTACCGATTCTCTTCATTTTTCTCAACAAAACTCATCACTACTCGCTTCCACTTCGCTATTTCAACGATTTTTAGTACAAAACACAACCCTGAATATCCATACTCCCAGATTCACCACCAAACATGTTCCGAGACCATTCTGGCCTCCAAAAAGTAATTAATAGTAAGAATTGGGCAAGTTTCACACCCTCAGAGACATATCAAAAAGGTTTTCTTGATTTAACGTTCCTAGCTGGACCTGATTTGCTTGATTTAACGTCCCTAGCTAGACTTGCATTCCTTCAGGTTAGTTTTTGTATTACTTGGAAACTTTCCCATGGATTGATCCTTGATAGCACTTGCAATTTAACCGATTTGAGTTTTCAAAGATTTTACGGTTGTATTTGTGTTCGTACACATGGTCTCAATCACGTCAAGTCTCGCCTCATGTTGGTTAATCCGGCTACGCGTCTCACGCAAAATTGTCTGAGTCTCTTTCATTAAAAAACCCAACACTTCATCCAAGTTTGGTTTTAGATTATACATCGGGGGTTGTTGCATTTGATGGTTTTGTTGCAATGGAAATCCTTGAGCTTGAGTTCCATATCCGGTCGGTGGCCTTAACGTGTTCTGAATATTCGCATATGAAAAGTTTTCGTGATTGCAAAGACCCGAATTGTAATGAGTTGGAAAGTTTGTGGCGGGCCTGAAAGTATAGGCCCGATTGTTTACAAAATGGTATTCTTCAAAATCACTATCCAAACCGAGTTGAGAACCACTTGCAAAATTCTCCTTTCCATGACTTGACGAAGTACCCTTAGTAGACAAGGTGACCAATTGTTCTGAGAGTTTGGTGACTTGGGCCAATAAGGTTACGATGTGATCAGCTTCTTCAATGATAGCGACCCTTCATCCCGTATTCTGCTCATTCGGCTATTGATAATTATTGGCCGCCATCTCCTCCAATAACACGTTTGCTTCAATCGGAGTCTTTGATAACAATGATCCTCTTGAGGCAGCATCAATTGTGGTTCTAGTTTGGCCGTCTAACCCATTGTAAAAGAGTTAGGTTTGAAGCCAATCTTTATACTCGTATTGGGGACACTTCCGAAAAAAGTCCATGAACCTATCCCACGCCTCAAAGAGTATCTCGAAGTCTCGTTGGCGAAACTGCACAATCTCGTTTCTCAATTGCAAGGTCTTTGATGACGGGAAAAATTTGGTAAGTAACATTTGAGCAAGGTCCTCCCATGTATTAATACTACTCGGTTGGATTAATTGAAACCAACCCCTTGCTCGATCACGAAGAGAAAATGGAAATAGTCTTAACCGAATTATATCCTTCACAACTCTATTTATTTTAACAGTATCGCAGATATCCAGAAAGGTTGCCAAATGAATATTGAGGTCTTCATGAAGATTCCCACCATATTGGTTTCTATTGTACCATGTTGATCAGGGCGGGCTTTAACTTGAAGTTATTAGCCTGTACCGGCTGCCTCCAAATTCTAGAATAATTATCCAGCATCATCGGCCGATAATAGTCTCTAAGGACTCGTTGTTAATTCTCAAGCACCGGGGGCTACTGAGGAAGTACCTGCGGCACCGGCGGTTGTTGGGACACGTTTTGCATAAACTCTTCTCCACCGGTCATAGTTTCGGCATGGTTTCTTCTTTTTCTTCTTATTCGTCGCAAAGTTTTCTCAATCTCGAGATCTAGAGGAAAAGACTCTAAGCTCTTACTACATTGCATGCATTGCTCAGTCACAACAAATAAATTGAATAAAAATAAAACAAAAGAATTATCTTGATTAATATTCAACCACTTGGTCACAATATCAACCAAATTAACACATATCCCCGGCAGCGGCACCAAAAACTTGGATGCGTCCATTTAAGACGCTTACGTCTGACTTTACTCGCAAGCCACTGGGACAAGTTTTATTATAATAATCATAATATCGGATATCATTCCACTAGGGATAGTGTAAATTAATTGAATACTGTAATTTGCATAGTCTCATATTATCTCGACTTTTCAAGAATTGTTTGTATTTTAATTAACAACTATGATAAATGAAAACTATTGAGTTAGTTCTAATTATATTTATTACCTATGTATTGATTTATTTCACTTAATACACATTTAACTTAATTTAGTTAATAATAACGATGTTTATCCTATTCGACAATCTCTGTATCGATAACTCGCTCACTCCCTCTTCCGAGTATAAAGCGAACAAATATATGACTGTCCATTGATGTTGAAGTCCACCTCGAACTTCTTTTCAAACACATAGTCACATGAGTCGTGAACCAACATCATGGATTGCACACTCTCTAACTCCCTCCCAGGTTATTGGATTGTCACGTTGTGTTTACCCTAGTCCGAATTCGGGGTTACCTCTCCCGAGTGTCAAACCCCGTATTCTCTAATTATCTAAACTAGCATAATATCAATAATAACGATAAAAACAATCGGATTGAGACAAACAACCATTAACATAATGTATATTCAATCAAACTAGTATGTACATGACTTACAACAACACCTAGATAATATTTATCTAAACTACATAATCTTATCCATATAAAATACAAAACAAGAGTGATTCAACATCATTAGATACGGAAAAGTAATTACAAAGATAAAAATAAGGGAAGAACGATCAAATCTGAGAGTGAATGGTCCACCGTTGCTAAGGATCGCTCCGCAAATGATTTGTCTTCTCCAAATGATGAACTTCATCATTGATCTCTCAAGAATGGCTAAGGAACACTATTCTAAGGTTAGGAACATTCAGAACTCTTTTTCACAAGTGGGGGATAAGTTTTTATAGGCTCAAGGTTTCAAAAATATCTAAAAATATCTTATTCTCTGTGCAGAGCTAACCGCCGCGACGGTGGGTAAGTTAGTTAGCTCACTGCTGCGGCAATGAGATCACGCTACGGCGGTGGTCTAAAATATTAACTCTCTGATCTTTTACCGCCGTGGTGGTGGGACGTTGCACTCAAATAGCCCTTCTCGGTATTCTCACCGCCACGGCGGTGGCTTGTTGTCCTGAAACCTTGTATTTTTCTATCGTTTCTTTGTCGTTTTCCCACCATTTCACTCGTTTATAGCTCGTTAATGTCCCTACACCTGAATTACATAAAAACTAACAAAAACACAATAAAACATTAATAAAACACTCAAAAATTAACAAATTCGGCTTAGAAATAGATAAGTATTTTCAACCTATCAGTAGTTTTCGATTATTTTTTATTGCATTTTATATGTCTTAATATTTTTATGTATAAATCAAATGTTTGGGATAAAAAGGGACGAAACCGATCCATAAATGAGTAAGTCGGTGGAAGAACGATGGAGAAAACGAGCAAAAAGATAAATGTTCAGAACCTAAATCTATCACTGCAACGGTGAAAATACAGAGAGTTGTTGAATTCTCCATGGCTGCAGCGGTCAAAATGCAGAGAGTTAGCATTTTATTACTTCCATTATATGCTTGTTATGATATATTGGTTGGTTTGAGAATACAAGGTTTGACACTCATGAGAGGTAACCCCAAATTTGGACTAGGGTTTAAACACAATGCGATGATCTAATGACCCAATAGGGCATTAGAAAGTGTGCAATTCATAATATTGGGGTAAGACTCATGTGACTAAGTGTTATATAAACGCTCGAGGGGGACTTCAGCGTTGACACGAAGTCACTTATTCATTCACTTTATACTCAAGAGAGGTAGTGAGTGAGTTTACGATACCGAGATTGTCAAATAGATTGGAATGTCGTCAATGTAAATTAGATTGAAACGAACACGTTTAAGGGAACGAATTTAATCCCTAGGATATATTTTCCCATGAACATCATACTAATATATTAGTATAATTAGTTTAATTAGTGTAGTTTATAATTACTATAAAAACCTATTTTTTATCACCTAAATAAAGTTAGGTTATGACAATTGCGGTACTCAACGATAATCTAATTCAATCCCTGTGGATACGACAACCTTTACTCTTTTCAATCTATACTAAAACTTGACCTGTATACTTGCGGTAAAAGTAGCGACGTAATTTACGTACTACCAATTGACCTGAGCAGTCTATGCGTTAGTCACATGTTTGTCAGATACCGGGGCCGCTTCCTCTTCTGTTAGGGCTCCTTTCTTGGGGAAGTTGAATTTTGAGATAAATCAATTTACGTTTTTCCTTTGACGGTCATTCTCGGATGATACTCATTATGGAACTCATTGAGTTTGGTTAACTATTTGATCAATCACTTGAACGTTTCTGGTAGATACAGTATGACCTTCACTCGTTGGATGGTCAGCGCTGCCATGGGGTGAACTTGGAAGTAGTGTCGAAGGTTCTTCGCCAAGATTATCAATGTGTAATCTATCAACTCCGAGGATAGAATAACTCTTCTCTATTCAATGTGTAGCTGAAGTAATAAACAGGCCTTTGAATACCATGTTCTTCTACCACAAGTGTTGAGCTCACGGTGCTGGATAATGTCACTAAGAACATGATCATTTCCTACTCTGGCTTTGGGGTAGTAAGGATTAGTGGTTCCGATATATATTTCTTGGTACTTGGAATGATTTCTCACACTCATGTGTCCACTCCAAGTTTTTGCTATCTCATAGAGTTTTGAAGAAAACAAACACTTATCTGATGCCCGGGGGATAAAACGATTCAGGACTACCACTTGCTCGTTAATATTTGTACTTTCTTGACCGTTCTTGGAGACATCATCTTTAAGATTACCTTGACCTACTCTAGGCTAGCCTCAACTCTTCTATTCGTAACTAGATAACCGAGAAATTTCTCAATACTAACTCCAAACACACACTTACTCGGGTTCAGCTTTATCTCGTGCTTCCTAAGTACTTTAAAGCCTTCTTATAAGTCAGCTAGGTGATCATTGGATATTTTCTCTTTCACATATCATGGTTGTAAACTTCAATATTCCCTAGCAAGTCGATGAACATCTTGTTCACCAATCTCTAGTATGTCGTTCTGATATTTTTTAGCCTGAACGACATTACTTTGTAGCAGTACAGGCCCTTGTCAGTGATGAATACCATATTTTCTTTGTCGGGAGGATATATACTAATCTAATTGTACCTCGAGAAAGCATTGAGAAAATTGAGTGACTCATGGCTGGCAGTAGCGTCCATGATAACATCAATTTTCAAGAGTAGGAAATAGTCTTTGGGATAGGCCTTGTTGAGATAAGTGAAGTTTACGCATATACGTCTCTTTTTTGTCTTTTCTTCACCAGGACTATATTCGCCAACTAAAAGGAAAAATTAATTTCTTCAATTGTATCCACCACAAGTAGCTTCATTTTCTCTTCTTTGATCATGAGCTGTCTTTTCGGCCCGAACTTCCATTGCTTCTGCCGAACTGGTAGGTGAGATGGGTCAATATATAGCCAGTGCATGGAGATACTCAGGTCTATCTTGGATAGATTTGTATGTGACTAGGTAAACACATTGTGGTTAGCTCTGAAGAGCTCGACTAGTTTTTTCTTCAAACCTTCTGAGAGTAAAACTTAAATCTGCATGGTGTGATCTGACTTGGTCTGGTGTATTGGGATATCTTCTACTTCTTCATCAGGGTGAGGACAGGGTTAACTTGGTTGGTTGATATGGAGATCCATGATGTCTCCTTTCCAGGGGCACTCTGTCATGTCCCTTGGTAGGAAGTCTTCTTCAACCTCTTTGTCCTTCGATTATTATTTTGGGATCTTTATTTCAGTGACAAAATATTATCAAACCACCTTATGGATTTCCCACACCTCACTGACTCCATTCTTGGTCTAGAATTTAAGCATAAAATGATACATTGATGTGATAGAGTTCAATGTGTTGAGGCAAGGTTGTTCAAATATAGCATTATATGCTAATAGACAGTTCACTACCATGAACAGTGCATCAACTATTTAGTGTTTTAGCTCTATGCCCGCCATGAGTTAAAGCGTGATCCAACCAAGTGGCTTCACTTTTTTCTCCCTAAATTTGACCAGATGAGTCATTGTCGACTTCAGTTGGTTACGCTCAATTCCCATCTTGTTGAACATAGCCAATTAGATTATCTCCACTAAGCTGCCAATGTCAACTAACACTCCATCCCTTGTAGTTTGCAAATTGTAGAGTAACCACTAGAGCATCATCGTGGGGTATGTATATCTCACGTAGATTCTCGTCAGTAAATGTGATAGCCTCTCTTTCTTTAATAGGTTTCTTGGATACTTGATATACGTAGTCTTCAACTAGGAACTTTCCCTATGGCGCATGTACCTTATCCTCGGACTTAGTTTGTCCCCCCGAGATAAACCCACCATAGACTGTATGGATATCACTTTGAACTTTGGTTGTTTCTCTATCCTCATCCAGACGTCAATCTTCTTGCTCTCTTTCGGTGGTGAACCTCTTGAGGTGACCCCTTCGGATTAGCTGTTCAATATCATTCTTTAATTTATATTCGCTATCAGTGGTGTGGTCATGACCTCGATAGAAATTACACCACGGATCCAAGTTGGTCGCATTTTCTTGGTTCTTTAGTGGTTGGGCCCACTTGACCAGCTTCTTGTCCCGTATGTACATTAGGACTAGGTTTGTTGTAGTTAGCCTTCTTTTTTTCCTTTGAGATCTTATTCTTCCTTGGTCTTGGACCAATACACATCTTCAGACATAATGAATTTAATAGAGAGGGCGAAGGTAATGGCCAGAGTTCTTGAGGAGAGTAAAGTTCGTAAGGCGTATGGGAGATCCATTTTTCCATGGCTTTTTGTCATCTCCATCCCTCTCTATATCGTTCCTCATCTTCTTCGAGTGGGAGTTATCTCGACTGGGTTTACTGTAGTTAGCCTTCTTTTTTCTTTTGATACCTTCTTCTTCCTTGGTCTTGGACCAATACACATCTTCAGAAGAGATGAATTTGGTGGAGAGGGATAAGGTAACAGCCATAGTTCTTGGCAGTGCTCGATCCATTTCGAGTAAGAACGAACCCTATCGTACACCAGTTATTAGAGGTATTACTTCCATTCCATCATTTAATTACTCTAATTGATCAGATTCATGACAAAATCTTATGATGTAAGCTTCCAATCTCTTGTATTTCCTCTGTCTTATTGACATGAGGTGTGTCAGGTTTTTGGCCTGTCATTTGCCGATTACAAACCTGTGTTCAAAAACAAGACTAAGAGATTTAAACGAATTAAAAATACCTAGTTTCAGCGCCTTATTTTACTTCCTGGTTGTGCCAGCCAGAGTAAATTGGAACACCTGACATTTCTTCAAGTCGAACACCCCGCGCGGGTCCATATGAGTGTGATACATGTCAAGGTGCTCGACCGAATTATAATTTCATTGATACATTCCGATTTGGGATGGAAGCTTGAAGTTTGTTGGGACCTTTTCTCATAACACCCGGGAGGGAATGGTGAGGCGTTCCTCTTCATGATCTCATAAATGTTGGGCTCATTTTTCCTAATTTGCTCACACTTCTCATTGATAGTGTTGACTTATTCATATAGGTCCTTATTGACTTGTTGTTCCGGGTAGCCGCGTTGATTCCTCGGTCAAAATATGGAGGATGCTTCCTGTTAGCGATATTTTAATCTCTTTGAATTACTCGTAAGTGCATGAGGTCAAATTTTAATAATATAAAAAGTGAGTAGGGTTGTCATATCCACAGGGATTGGTTTAAATCGTTGTTAAGTACCGCGATTGTCGTAACCTAACTTTATTTAGGCGATTGAATTTTAAGTTTTTTTATAAAAATAACTAAACTAAAATAACAACAAATTAAACTACAATACTATAACTAAATTCTATAGGAATAGATTATCTAGGAATTAACTTTGTTTACTTATACGTGTTTGATTTAGTCTAGTATGCATTAACGATTATCAATCTATTCAACAATCTAAGTTTCTAAAACTCCCTCACTACCTCTCTCAAGTGTAAATAGAGTGAATATACAACCACGTCAACACCGATATCCCTATCTAGAGTCTAAATAATTACATGAGTCTTGCCCCAACCCCATAGATTGCACACGTTCTAATAATCACCTAAAATATTAGAACGTCGCGTTGTGTTTAAACCCTAGTCCGAATCTAGGGTTACCTCTCTCAAGTGTCAAACCCCGTATTCTCAAATCAATCACAATATAATAATAAGCATAATATGGAAGTAAAAAAATGGTAAACACAATCGAATACGGATGAACAACCAATAAAGAAACAATGATTTACTCAAACAACATACTTGTAAACTACATCAATCCCTAAATAATAAACGTTTAGCTCATGGACATAACTAAATATTCAACTAAAAATGATATATACATGATCAAATAACCAACAAGAGTTTATAAATAAAGAGAGAAACAAGGGAGAATAACTGATATCTGAAGAATGGATGGTTCTACGTCCGTAAAATTCGCTCTGATCTTGTTTTTTCTTCTCCAATTGATGAACTCTCTTGCTTGGTATGATCTTGAGCTCCAAAAAACCCCCTAAAAAATGTTCTAGGTTAAGAAGGAAATGGGTGGATACAAATAGAGATAAAAAAAAATATCTAAAAATATAGCTGAAAAATATATTAGCTGGTATTTGGTCACTGCAGCAAAAAGGAATTTGCTGCAGCGATGGGAAGTTAGTAGGTCTTCTGACCATTGATCGCTGCAGCGAAGAAGGGCTAGTGGCCCTGTGCCTTTGGTGCTGTAGCGAGAAGTCTCTCGCTATAGCGAATAGGTTGCAGGATCACCATATTTGATTTTGTTTTCAAAGTTTCTCCATCAACATCCTACTGATTAGCTCGATTTTCAACCGTTTTCATCCCTAACACCTAATTTACATAAAAAACGAATAAAAATAAATTAAAAAACTACAAGAACACTCGGAAACTACCACATTTGACTTAGAAATATATAGATAAAATCAATCTATCACTTCCACGGAAGGTAGCGGGACATTTTGGGATGCATTATGGGTCTTTCCCACTATTTGAGTAGGTTGTCCCTCATTTCTTCGCATGGGTGCTTCGTTCCTCCCACCCTCCGTGCGCGCTGATGATACCCGAGGCGCAATCACGAGTGCATATTGGGGGGTTTTTCTAATAGAGGTTCATTATGGCCTTTCTGGTTGTTTCGACTTCCTTAACATAAATCATATCTCTCCTTCTGGATTCTCTCCAATTATCAACGGAGGTCATGCTTCTCTCGACATCATTCTTCTTCTCGATGTTGTTCCCGCCGCGCTCTTTGTCCCTTATCTATAATGGATTGTACCTCACTGTAAGGTGGTACGTACACTGGTAGTGCGTGAATACGCCACTACTTTCACTCGCAAGTATAAAAGGTCAAGTTTGAGTATAGTTCGGGAGACTTAGGGTTATCGTATCCACAGGGATTGGTTTTGACTATTATTAAGTACCACATTTGTCATGAGCTAACTTTATCTAGGCAAAATAAATGTGTTTAAAATAATAATAATAATACTAAGTTAATTAATCTAATTAAATTAATTGTACTAATACTATAATGAGATGTTTAGGGAAAGTATTGCCTAGGGATTAACTTTTGTTTACAAAAACGTGTTTGGTCTCATTTTAGTTTACGTTAATGGCGTTCGACTTATCCAAAAATCTCAGTTCGTAAACTCCCTATCCATCTCTCCCAAGTGTAAGACGAGGGATATAACGCGACTTTGTGTCAATGAAGAAGTCCCCCTCAATGTCTTAACGACCTTAGATCACGGGAGTCTGGCCCCAACGTCATTGATTACGCACAATCCAACTCCCGACCGGGTCATTGGATCATCACGTTGTGTTTACCCTATCGACAATCTCAGTTCTAAAGCTCCCCCGCCACCCCTCCCGAGTGTAAGACGGGGGAATACATGACTTCGAGTCAACGAAGAAGTCCCCCTCAACGTCTTAACGACCCTAGGTCATGTGAGTCTTGCCCCAACGTCATCAATTGTCCACAATCCTAACCCTGATCAGGTTATTGGATCGTGGCGTTCATTTATTCTAGTCCGAAAGCGGGATTTGTCAAACCTCGTATTCTCATAACATCATTCTAAGCATGATAAACAAATAATTCGGCATATACAATCAAAATAACGAAGAACATCCGCAAACGAAACACAAACTCAACAAAACAACATTTTTATAAATTACATGAATCCCTAGACAAAAACCCGTTTAGCTCATGGCCATAGCCGGTTATACAATTACAAGTAAGCTAAACATGCTCAAACAACAATCCTAAGTTAAGAAATAAAAGAAGGAACAAGAGAAACTTAGCCTAGTCTAAAGATTAATCGCTAAAAATGTTTCGAGATTGCTCATCTTTTGTGGCAACGTGATCTTCTCCTTAGGATTTGAATGAGCACTCCCAAAACTTCTCTCTAAAATATACTAAGTCTATTTGAGCTCTAATGGCCGGAGGTGAGGAGAGGAAGAGGATATTTATTGGGAAAACATCTAAACAAAATATCTAAACTGTGCAGAGGTCACCGCCTAGGCAGTGGGATTCATCGCCAAAGAGGTGGGTATGTTGGTTTAAAGTTCACCGCGGCAGTGGAGAAGGCATTGGAATTGGAAAACATTCTTCCATTTCACCACCTAGGCGGTGAGTTTACAGCATCTATTACCCTTCTCTGCATTTTCACCACCGCGGCGGTAGTCTGGAAACCGCGGCGGTGGGGTTCTTTCAGAATATTGCCTCCGTGCTTATTTTTCCACCATTCTCTGACCGTTTTTGGTCCGAATTGATCGTTTGCACTCCGATTTCATACCTTTTTACCCATATACCTGTTTTAATACAAAAAGAATAAACGTAATAAAAACGTACTAAACGTACTCGAAAACTAACAATTTCGGTTTGAAAATATATATGTAATTTACACCTATCAAACACTTAGGGAACATGAGATGGTAGAGGTAATTGACCCTGATGATCCTGGTCGGTTAATTGTTAGACAATTTGGGAGAGATCACAAATCTCCCTCATCAGTTTTATCATAAGTATAGACGATTTTCCCAAAGGGCTAGATTCATGATCAATCATGCTAATCAGAAGTCTTTCATATTCGTGTCATTTTTCCTTATCTCAGATAGTAGAGTGACCATAACTATTTGTAAAAAGTAGTAAGAAATACAACTAGTCATTCCCGTCGACTGCGCCAATCTGATGAAGCCTAAAAATAGTTCACCAGGTATGTCACCATGAAATGTAGAACGCACGATCTCTCATAGCTTGGATGCTCCATCAGTTTTAGGTTCCTATAAAATAATGCATCGCTAGTAAACTTGTTGGCGTTGCACCTCCGGTGTGACATCACTCGAATATTTTGAAAAGAGTTTTAGAGAGTGTTTTTCCAAAAAAAGATGTGCGTACCTCTTTAAACCTCGACGCATGGGTATTTGTAGAAGTGAAAAGACTTTTTTGGAAAGTCTCCCCCTAATATCGGCCATTATAATTATTATAGCAAAAATGACAGATGCGAAATTAATGAGTCGTTACCTAATGAGTGGTGATGGTTTTTTTTTTTTTTTTTTCTAAACAAGCAGCACGCTTTGTAACTGCTTCCTCAGTAGAAGTAGTGGTGGTGTCGTACCCCTGGATCGTGGCTCTAGGTAGGTCGATAAGTAGAAGTCGGAGAGCCAACCTCCTCGAACAGAATAGTGTTCGGATTGGTTAGGGAGTGGCGTGGTGCATCCCAAGAAGGCGCTTATCGTGAGATAAGTGATAGGTTGATTTTATCTATCTATTTCCAAGCCGATTTTAATAGTTTTCAAGTGTTATTGTAATGTTTTAATATGTTTTAATTTGTTTTTATTTATTTTGGTATAAATCAGGTGTTTGGGATGAAAAGAGATGAAAATAGTTGAAAATTGAAAAAATCGGTGACACATTGGTGGAAAAATGGTTGAAAAGATTAAAGAAAGGAAATGCAGCCTCCACCGCTACAGCGATCAAAAGAACAAAGACTCTCTGCTTAACCACCACTGCAGTGATGGTCTCCACCGCTGCAGCGGTGCTTCCCACCGCTACAGCGGTCCGACACCAGGTGGCTTAGATATTTTGGATCCCTTCATATCCCCTTCTTTCCCAACACAATACACACGTTTTTAGGAGTATCTTGAGAGCTTCAAGACCATACCAACCATGAGGATCATCCATTTGAAGAGGAGAAAACGAGATTGGAGCTGACTTAGCGCACGTGAAATCACCTGTTCTTCATATTTGGCTATTTTCCCTTATTTCTCTCTTTTATTTTTAGCTTTGGTTAGTTGTTTTGATGATGTTTATCTCTTGTATTGTTGAAAATTGGGCTATGTACATATGTAGATAAACATCTATTGTCTAGGGAGTGACTTGTTCATGAAAACGTGGGTTGAATAAATTGATGTTTTGTTAATAGTTGTTTATCTTTATCCGATTGTGTTTACCGTTTTATTACCTTCCATCATATGTTTGTTATGATATATTGGTTGGATTTAAAATACGAGGTTTGACACTTGAGAGAGGTAACCCCGGATTCGGACTAGGGTTTAAACATAACGCGTTGATTTAATGACTCGGAAGAGTATTAGAAAGTGTGCAATTGATAGGTGTAAATTACCTATCTATTTCCAAACTGAACTTGTTAGTTTTTTAGTATGTTCAGTACGTTTTATTACGTTTTAATTCATTTTTATTCTTTTTTTATAAAACAGGTATTTGGGGTGAAAAGGGACTAAAATGGTCCTTAAGCGGTCAAATCGGATCAAGAACGGTAGAAAAACGGTGGGAAAACAAGCAAGGAAGCAATATTCTGAAAGAAGCCCGCCGTCGCGGCGTCTAGACCACAGCCGCGGTGGTGAAAATGCAGAGAAGGGCCTATAGATGCTATAAACTTACCTCCTAGGCGGTGAAACTGCAAGATGGTCCATGAATCCACCGCCTTCTCCACCGCAGTGACGATCACTGAACTGACATACCCACTACCTAGCAATGAATCCCACCGCCTAGGCAGTCACTCTACAGATAGTTTAGGATATTTAGGATATTTTGTGATATTTTTTAACCTATATATATATATCTTCTTTTCTCCTTCATTTCAAGAGTTAGACGTTTTGGGAAGTCTTAAGAGCTCCGAGGCCATTCGACCAAGGGAAGATCACGTTGCGAAGAAGGAAGAAGCGTTCTCGGAACGGTTTTATTGTTGGATATTCGGATAAATGGCTAGTTTCCTCGTTTCTCTCTTTCTCTCTTAGATTTGGTTGAATGTTTGTATATGTTTAGCTCGTTTCTAGTTGTATATAGGGCTACGACCATGTTTAGCTAAACATATATTGTCTAGGTTGATTGAATTCATGAAAACATTGTTTATATAAAATCGATGTTTTGTTAGTGGTTGTTCATATTTATCTGATTGTGTTTGTCGTGTTGTATTGTTTATTATGCTTGTTATGATATACCGAGAATACGGGGTTTGACACTCGGGAGAGGTAACCCCGAATTCGGACTAGGATAAACACAACGCGACGATCCAATAACCCGGGAGGGAGTTGGAAAGTGTGCAATAAATAACGTTGGGATGAGACTCACGTGACCTAGGGTCATTAAGACATTGAGGGGGACTTCTTCATTAACGCGAAGTCGTGTATTCCCCCGTCTTCCACTCGGGAGAGGTGGTGATGGAGTTTACGAACTGAGATTGTCGAATAGGATGAACGTCATTAATAAAAATAGATTGAAATGAACACGTTTAAGTGAACGACATTAATCCCTAGGCAATAATTCCCATAAATGTCCTACCAATATATTAGTATAATTAGATAAATTAGTATTGTAATATTAGTATTTATTAATTAAATACCATTTTTATCACCTAGATAAAGTCGGGTTATGATAATCGCAGTACTCGACCATATTCTCAACCAATCCCCATGAACACGATACCCTTACTTTCTCCATCTATACTAAAACTTCACCCATACGCTTGCGGTGAAAATGGCGATGCGTAATTGCAACCACCAGCAATCCTTGAGGTTGGGGAAAGACTCATGTTATCAGTGTCGTTTAAACGCTAGATGGGGACATCGACGTTGACGCGAAGTCTCATATTCATGCACTTTACACTCAGGAGAGGTAGTGAGTGAGTTTTCGATACCTAGATTGTTAGATAGATTTGAATACCGTTAATGTAAACTAGACTAAAACGAACATGTTTAAATGAACAAAATTAATCCCTAGATAATATATTCCCATTAGTATTATAGTTTAATTAGTTAATTAGTTTAGTTTTGTTATTAGTATAAAACCCTAAAAATTGGATCGCCCAGATAAAATTAGATTATGACAATCGCAGTACTTAACGACAATTTAATCCAATCCCTGTGGATACGACAACCCTACTCATCACTATTCTATTAAAATATGACCCGTACACTTGCGATAAAAGTAGCGATTAAATATTCTGCTACCAAGTTTTTGGCACCATTGCTGGGGATTGGTTTTTAGATTGCTGTTGATATTGTGATTATGTAACTTGAATTTAATTTAGGCATTTATTTTGTTTATAATTTTTGTTTTTAGTTAGTTTTGTTTTGCGAGGTAATTGGAGATGGTGCATCAACAAGTCCACTTAAATTTTTCTCAGCGGGATTCTGAGCCATTTTATTGTGCTTGTGATAATCCACCATTTGAGATCCACGTTGTGATTCCGACACCGATCAAATGCGAACATTTCTATGAGGATCCAATGTGGCTCGCTTGTCCTCCACCACTTCCAACTCCGTTCATCCACGCCTACCAATCACAAAATCCGGAGAAGAATCAAGTTAAGAGTATGGGCCAAACAATACCAAATCTCACCAATCTTGATCGCATTTTGAACCAAGACCCGTATGTTGTGTTGTATGACACATACTATAGGCAGAAGCCGCTCTTTGACGAACCCTTTTCCGTGTCAGTCCAAGGACATTAAACCAAGTACTTCTTGGGAGGCAACCCAAGTTTTCAAATAAATTAATCCATCACCTTCGACTTCATTCGAAGGAGAAATTGTCTCACCTCCTAGGTATGTGTTCTAAACCTCCTTAGTCATCATGCTTTATTTCAATTGTTGAGATCGATGTTGGGTCGTTGTGGACTACCCGTTTAAGTTTGGGGGTATGTGTAGTATGTTATTATGTCTTCTTTTTTATTAGTCATATAGTTTTAGTTAATTTATTGTTTTATTGTATGCATGTTTGTTTAGTTAGTGTAAGTTTGTTTGTGTTGGTAGTTTTTTTTTTTTCTGTGTTGAGCTTTGCACTTCATCTGGGCTATTACCCGATGATGAGTCTATTCCCTATTTGTTTATCGAGGTCGAGCATAATGCTCATTCATGTGTGTTTTGTGTGCTTGAAATTTTGTTTTAGTAAAAGTTATTGTGGATCCTAACTTGCACGAGCACTTAAACTAAATGTATTAGCTATCCAATTAATTTGACACCGATTATCCGTTAGCCAAGTTCATGACAATAGGAATTCTAGGACCCGATTTGGGGGAAATTTGAGGTGAAATCCTAGGCGCGGTAGTTCAGGAGATATGATTTAGGCATTCATTTTGATCGCATAAGCCTTTGAAGCCTACCATGCTATATGTTTGATCCCTCGTTACCCTGTCGAAACCTGTTAGCCATTTCAATTCTGAACACCTAACAAATACCCTGGCCAATTAAAGTTTTTCCAAACCATTATCGCTTAACCTAAGGCACAATTTGAGTGAAATCAAGTTAGTGTTTGTTATACTACTTGAAGTGAGCGGTTGGATTTTGGGTAAACTATTGATTGGTTCGATATTCGAGTACTCACTTGTCATTTTTTTATCGTATTCGCACACCCCTTTAATTGTACAAATATAATAAGTTTGGGGTTGTGTTTGTTGGTTAAAAAAAATATATGTAAATGTAGTTCTATTTTTGTTTCTTTTGACAAGTGAGTACAACGTTCTTAAATATTTATTCAGGGTTGTTTCGAATTTATCTATGGGGTTACAAGTGTATCTGAGCACCAAGCGTTGTGCCTCGGGTATCATTGAGTTATAACGTTTACCTGTTTTCTATTTCTGATATACCATTGGCCATTTACCTAAAACCGGACCAAGTCCTATTAATCTTTTTGAATTTCCAAGCCTACATTAGTGGATAATGGAACCCAGTCTGGCATATTGATTTTCTATACCTTTATGGTTTAAGTCATGAACTTTGATGGTGGATAATCTAATCCAGTTAGTGGATGATTGTATGATTGAGTTTTCGCACACATACTTGAACAGGATCTAGAATGGCTCTTATTGCTATTGAATGTTGAAATTCTAGAATACCACATGGTGCATTTTACTCTTGAAATCGATATAATTGGGGGTCATTGAGGAAAAACGTTTTGGTCAAATAGTTGAATACAAAACTCGATTGTCGTCCTGTTTAGTTAGATTGTGTTTTGTTTCTCATTTTTAGTATTTCAGTTCGTTAATTGTTGTGGTAGTTTATTTTATTATGTGATTATTTTGCTCAAGGACTAGCAAAATTCTAAGTTTGAGGGTATTTGATAGGTTGATTTTATCTATCTATTTCCAAGCTGATTTTGATAGTTTTCGAGTGTTATTATAATGTTTTAATATATTTTAATTCGCTTTTCTTTGTTTTGGTATAAATCAGGTGTTTGGGATGAAAAGAGATGAAAACGGTTGAAAATCGAGCAAATCGGTGGGACATCGATAGAGAAATGGTTGAAAAGATTAAACAAAGGAAATGCTGCCTCCACTGTAGCGATAAAAAAAACAGAGACTTTCTGCTTAACCACCGCTACAACGGTCAACTGTCTTAGATATTTGGGTATATTTTCTTAGATATTTTGGATCCCTTAATATCCCCTTCTTCCCCAACACAATACACACATTTTTGGGAGTATCTTGAGAGCTCCAAGACCATACCAACCATGAGCATCATCCATTTGAAGAGGAGAAAATGAGATTGGAGCTGACTTAGCGCACGTGGAATCACCCGTTCTTCATATTTAGCTATTCTCCCTTATTTCTCTCTTTTATTTTTAGCTTTGGTTAGTTGTTTTGATGATTTTTATCTCTTGTATTATTGAAAATTGGGTTATGGCCATGTGTGGATAAACATCTATTGTCTAGGGAGTGACTTGTTCATGAAAACGTGGGTTGAATAAATTGATGTTTTGTTAACGGTTGTTTATCTTTATCCGATTATGTTTACCGTTTTATTACTTCCATTATATGTTTGTTATGATATATTGGTTGGTTTTAAAATACGGGGTTTGACACTCGGGAGAGGTAACTCCGGATTTGGATTAGGGTTTAAATACAACACGACGATCTAATGACTCGGGAGAGTATTAGAAAGTGTGCAATCCGTGAGGTTGGGGCAAGACACATGTGATCAGTGTCATTTAGACGCTAGATGGAGACATCGACGTTGACACGAAGTCACATATTCATTCACTCTATACTCGGGAGAGGTAGTGAGTGAGTTTTCGATACCTAGATTGTCAGATAAATTTGAATACCGTTAATGTAAACTAGACTAAAACGAACACGTTTAAATGAACGAAATTAATCCCTAGATAATATATTCCCATAAACATTATATTATTAATATAGTTTAATTATTTAATTAGTTTAGTTTTATTATTAATATAAAAACCCTAAACATTGGATCGCCTAGATAAAATTAGGTTATGACAATCGCGGTACTTAACGACAATTTAATCTAATCCCTGTGGATACAACAACCCTACTCATCACTATTCTATTAAAACTTGACTCGTACACATGTGGTAAAAATAGCGACGTAATATTCTGCTACCAATAAGCGAGTTGCAGTCCACACTTCATTGTAGTTTTTTGCACTTGGGCGCGTGTTTGCGGACACGTAGCGAAATATCAAATTTTGCTTGATTTTCTTTCTTTAATTTTTTTTTGTTTATTTCAATTATATAGGAGGAGAGTGAAATGAGTAGAAACAATCAAATAATAAGATAGTTTCCAAGCATGGATTTACTATTTTTGTTTAATAAATATTGGTGTCAGAAATTGGTTCCACCAGCAGTATGGTCTGGTCAACCTACATGTGGAGAGTTGGTGATGATCTATAGAATGTATTCAAGCCTTCAAAACCTTTAACCTGCATTCATCTGAGCTAGAGAGGTGTTATCTGGCCTATCCTTCAGGTTGGTACTTACACATAGGACCTACCGGTTTGTTTTTGGCATATCATCTCTAGCGTGAGAGTAATAGCTCAGGGGGAAGAAAATGAGGTCCCTTGGATAAAATAAAGTTGTTACCTCTAGTTTAAAACCTTTTTATAGGCTTAGCGATACCTTCCTTTTATAGGCGAGGATGTCATTAGCATCCTGAAAATTAGGGTCTTAAGCTCGGTTATCCATCCTAATCAGTCTGGCGTGTAGAGAGCATGTGGAAGATTATATCTATAGGCTTAGGCCTTTGAAAAAGGGTTGGAGAAGCCCACGGGCCTGGCCATTAAGTTTAGTGGCCCAACCTGGACACTGAGATGGAGATCAGGATGGCTACACCTGTAACGACCCGATTTCCCAAGGCCGCCACATGGTTTTTTCCCTCAGAGAATTATTACTACAACTGAATAACCGATAATTTATTTCGTGTAAATCTAAGAAATTTTACAAACGAAGGCGATAATTAGAATTATCGAATTCATCAATTCAATTTTTTACAACGATAAATAACTACAATTATTACAAATAGAAATTCAAATAATAATCCTAGCACAGTTTTATTCACACCGACCTTATAATCAAAACTGTAGGGTTGTGACTCAACGCTCTGTAGAATTTCAACTCCTCTAATACGTGTATTTAATTAATACAACAAATAAAACACATTAGCATGATTTCCACATAATTTTCACACTATCAGAATTATCTCATGAAAATTAACAACTATAATTCAACAACGATAATAACATAAATTCCACAATAGAGAAATTAAATATATATATATTAAAAGAGTTAAAAATTCTACTTGAAATACGCAGCCGAAATCCGAATTCTGATTATTATGATCATCCATATATGTTGGTGACCTTCTTATCCATTATATATATATATAATAGAGTTTTTTTTTTCTTTTTATTATTATTATTATTATTATTATTATTATTATTATTATTATTATATACTTCTCAATTGATGCATATATTCTATATATGTTTGGTTTTAAATCAAATTCCTTTTTTGGGAAGGAAATTGATTTCAACCTTTTATTTATTTATTTACATAATGTTTCCTCTTAAAATAAAATATTAATTATATTTCAAAATTCATAAAAGTATACAAAATAGTACCAAAACTTTTAAACGTCAATTTAAAATTAACATTTAACCCTAAAAATTATCAAATATTATTTATACCATAAATTTACAAAACAATCCCAAAAAAAAAAATTGAACTTATATAAAATAATAGTTTCAAAAATATAAATTTCTCAGGTATTAAAACGCTGACCTGGCCCTCTTCCATGATATCTTCTGTTGTTGCTAGAGATTCCTACTTGGCGATCGTTAAGTCCTCCATGGGTACCAGCCTGAGGAGATGCGGGGATTTTATTAGCCAAGCTCATCATACCGTTTGGTGATGTAGTACTTTTGATCCAGGTGCCACACACGTGTTGGCTGGTTGATTTTAACCCAAATCAGGTGCCCCCCAAGTCTTAGCATAGAAATGGATCATGAGACGCTGAGAGTTCTGATCACGGTCTGCTAGAGGATGGCGTCCCGGGCTCAAGATGATACAACTCAGTATCACAAAATAGTTCGATATCAAAAATTAGTTCAGTTGGCCTCTACCTGGCTTCCTCGAGAAGTTTGATTGCGACTTAACCAAATACGCGACACGTGGTCTGATAGCGCGCAGATCGAAGCTCTACCCGTCGTCCAATTATTGCAGTGGTTTGTCTTCTTAGCTCACCTATAAATAGGCACTTTATTTCTCACATTTTATTTGCACTAGAGTATTCGTGAAATCCCCACCCAACCTTAGTGCACGACATTCTCTCTCTTCTTACTCAAATCATGTCTTCGTGTTTTTCGTTGTACAGCTCGTCCGAGTATGAAAGGACTAGGGCTAAATCTCCCATTCAACATATCGATCTCAACTCATCTTCCACTAAGGTCGATGCTCCAGAGGTCGAGTGGATGACCTTGTCATCCGAGAAGGCCCGCAAGTCAGCCAGAACAGGGACCTCCTAGTCTCTCGAGGAGGCCAACAGTCCTCGACATTAAAGGGCAAAAAGCGAAACGGGCTCTTCTGGGGGGCTCGGTGTGGAGCTCAGTGTGGGTCTTACCGTCGAGCTTGATACTCAGGGCCCGTCCATCACAGAGGCTGTAGCCCTTCCATTCACATAGGCTCGGGCCTTTGCGGTCAGCCCAAACTTTGAACGGCTCATCCACGAGGTTCCACATGATGCCCTGGTCTGGCAGGTGGAACCCAAGCTATCAGATAAGAATATGAATACTTTCTGCTCCAAGTACGCCTTTTCCAACACAGTGGACCTATCAGTTCTCATGGAAGATGATCGTGTTTGTGTTCCTCTAAAGGAGTACATCACGGTAAATGAGAAGCAGTTTTTGGTCAGCCTATACTTCCCAATACATTCCTAGGTATGTTCTATTTGTTGGGACCTCAAGCTGTGTCCTTTTCAGCTCGCTCCCAACAACATACAGGTGGTGGTGGCGGTATTCCACATCATTTTCCTGGTCGAAGGCATTGAGCCAACCTTGGAGCTGTTCCGGGCTATTTTCTCGATGAAGTCGATGCCAGGTGAGAGGGGCTAGTTCTACATCACAGCCTAGAAGAAATTACTCCGCTGCTACGACGACTCTATCAAGGACTAGAATCCCAACTTTTTCTTCCTCAGAGGTAAAGAATGAGAGTTTGACTCGGTTGCGGATATGGATCACTCGGCTCAGATACATTGGGGGACTGTGGGTAAGTAACAACCTGGTGTTAGTTTATTTTTCTTCTCAGTTGCTTTATCTTACTTGTTTCTTTTCTACATTCTCAGCCTAAAAGAAGAATAAACCAAGCCCAGAGATCAGGTGGTAAAGACCAAATTTAACCACATCAAGGTGCTGCTCACATTGTGCTTGTATGACATATACTTTTGGAGTAATCCATCCCTCCCCGTGTCAGTCTTAAAAAGGATCTCGGAGTACAGTAAAACACATTACCCCGGCTCAATTGTTTTTTTGTACTTAATAGTTTTTTGTAATTCTAGTTCTGATCTAAAAAAAAATTATCATACAATTATGGACATTGAAGCGATGCGGAGGTCGGCCATAGAGAAGGCCGAGCGGGAAGTAACTGAAGAGGGCCTTTAGCAGACCAAGTAGGATGCAACTGGTCAGGGCTCATAATAGGAATCTCATCCTAGTGGGGCTACGAGATCAACATCAGCAGGTAAGCCATTGACACTAGAAAGAAAGCCTTCAACCCCGGCGGCACCCGTGCCCTTGAATGCAAAGAGCCCAGCCCTTGTGGAGAGGAGAGACAAAGGAAAGATAAAGGTGAGCACGGTCAAGGTGGAAACCGAGCCCCAAAAGAGAAGTATGAGAGAGGTCCAGCAAAGATAGACCAAGACGTTCATTGCTAATACCGGCCTCCACCTCAACTATCGCATCTTATACACGCCGGAGATCCTCTCGAGCTTCATCCACAAGATCACTCCCCCAAAATACTAGAGCTGAATTGTTGGGAAGTCCGACGGCAAGCGCGTCTCTGAGCTGTATAAGGACGTCTTGTCAGTGA
This sequence comes from Eucommia ulmoides, assembly GCA_016647705.1. NCBI lineage: Eukaryota > Viridiplantae > Streptophyta > Magnoliopsida > Garryales > Eucommiaceae > Eucommia > Eucommia ulmoides. Next base: position 24,376,868 of record CM028330.1, on the reverse strand, counting down.
GTTTTTCATCTCGGTAAAATTATAGGACTTATAAAATTTCTGATTTTTCATTCTTGCTAACTTCTTATTTATGTAGAGCCTCTACAAGGCCACGGAGATGGAGTTGCGCCTCCACCGGGCTAACGAGGAAGCCGGTACTTGAGAGGATAAGAGGATGGAGTTGATCTCGAGCTGCAACACAATACTAGAGAGGTCACGTAAGCTGGAGGAGATGGCAGAGAAGTACCCAGCTGAGGTTGAGTAGCTAAGGAGAAGCAACGAAAACCTAGAGAAGGACCAGGAGGCCCTGGATAAACTGGCCAAAGACTACAAGGGTAGGGTCAACATGACGATCGAGTAGTCCAAAACAACAATCGAGTAGCTCGAGAAGTGTGCTGTCGACCAAGCGACAGTGGTGGAGTAGGCCAAGATCGGAGCCGTAGAGGCTTGGAAGAAAAGCAAAGACTTCAAATACCTTGAGGTCAGGATCGGCGTGTTAGTGATAAAGATGGGCTTTAATACTGCCATTAACTCCTTTCGACGTCAGTACCCTTACATAAACCATCTAAGATCAAAATGGAGTTCAACAGACTGCAAGTCAGAGGTGGCCAGGGTGGTAACGCCGAGCCTAGTGTTGGTACCGGAGACCAGACCAATGCAGCTCCTTGATCACCCCTTCTTATCCCAAAAAAAATCAAAAATTGTAAATTTTTCTTATTCCTTCTTTTTGTTTTTAGTTCAGCCTAGAATGGGCTTTGTATTGTTGGGCTTCAACCCCACTTTTTGTAAAAACTTTTTTGAAATGAATGAAAAGTTGTTTTTTCAATTCTTTTGTCTACTAAGTAGTATGGTCGACTTATCTTACACACTTGCACGATTTAAACATAACAAAATATCACAAGCTGATGAAAGCGACCTTAACCAATTAATTATAAAACCGTGAACCAGTTAGGGCATCGTTGAATACTTCAATAACCAGACAACTTAATCAGCTCCGTCATAGTGAAGAAATAGTCAAACCGGCCTCAAATATTCTGGGCTCAATGTCTTTGTTCAGCTCAGTGATCTTCGGTCACTTAGGTCTTTTTGCCATGGACTTGGGCGCCCTTTTAACTGAGCAATGTTGTAGAATCGACTTGTGGAATTAGGTTAGTGAGTTGCTTTAAATCAACTCTGCCACTTCTAAGCACTAGATAATGAATTTTTTTATTCAAATGCCTAAGCGTAAAAAAATTTAAGAACCGGGCAGGATCTTACCTCGTTCTTAATTTCATTACTGAGCTATTTTCACTTATAAATTTTGGACTTAGGACTACTCCAACCATGGTCGCAACACCAAGAGGTCACACCTCAATCAAGCGAAGCACCAAGAAGGATTTAACATTTTTCATCATATGCCTCACCAAGGAGACATCGTCTCACTCAGGTACGGAGAAATCAGGTCGGTCCACCAATAGGATCTCTATTTAGCCATGCTCGTATGGTCGGATTATTGGTGAGGGTGTCCAATCTGAGTTGGGCCCTCTCTATCCACGAACTTCAACACCTTGGTGGATTCACGTGGCCAGTCATAGATTAGTTCTCCGTAGTCAGTCTTATTCTTTAGGACACCTGAGCTTAGCTTGGCTATGAGAGAGTGAATGCTTAGCTGTAGATCCTAAGACCTAGTTGATGCAACACTGTTAGTGGATGATAGGGGTCAGTCCTCAGGCTAACACAACCGACCTGTGTAGAGGGCTAGTCATCACCCTCGACACTATGCGTCGGGATGTTGTTTCTTGTTGGAGATCGGCTGGAGGGCTAGCCGTGCTGGTCTATTATGAGACAATGGGCTCATCATCTCCGCCTTCGCATTTTATTTAAAGATCGGCTAAAGGGTAGCTCATCTCTATCCGTGACGGGTCGAAAGGCTGCTCAGCTCCGCCATAACATTTGTGTAGATTTTGGAGATTAGAGAATACTTTGAATCGAACACCCTTTTCATTGAAATGAATATTTTATTACAAGCTTCAAAAATCAAAATTTCTACAAGTTTAGGGAAATGCTTCCTCTCATGGACAATAGCGTTTCAGGTGCTCGGTGTTCTAGGAGTGCCTTAGTAGTATTCCTTGGTAGCGCAAAATTACGTCGCTACTTTCACCGCAAGTGTACGGGTCAAGTTTTGGTATAATGGGAAGAGTAAGGTTTTCGTATCCATAAGGATTGGATTAGAATTGCCATTAAGTACCACGATTGTCATAACGGAATTTTATCTAGGCGACTTAAATTAAGATTTTTATAATAATTATAAACTAAACTAATTATACTAATATACTAGTATGACTTTTATGGGAAAATATTGTCTAGGGATTAACTTCGTTCACTTAAACGTGCTCGTTTCAATCTAGTTTACATTAATGGCATTCTAATCTATTCGACAATCTAGGTATCGAAAACTCACTCACTACCTCTCCCGAGTGTAAAGTGAATGAATATGTGACTTCGTGTCAACGCTGAAGTCACTCTCGAGCACCTATACGACACTTGCTCACATGAGTCTCACCCCAACCTCACGGATTGCATACTTTCTAATGCCCTCCCAGGTCATTAGATCGTCAGGTTGTGTTTAAACCCTAGTCCGAATTCAGGGTTACCTCTCTCGAGTGTCAAACCATGTATTCTCAATATATCATAACAAGCATATAAATGTGGAAGAATGGTAAACACGATCGAATAGACAATAAAAACTGTTAACAAAACATCAATTTTATACAAACAACATTTTCATGAAGTACATCGCTCGCTAGACAATATATGTTTAGTTACACATGGCCATAGCCCTATATACAACTAGAAACAAGCTAAACATATATAAAACAACCTACCAAACTAATAAATAAAAGAGAGAAACAAGGAGACTAGCCGTTATCCGAAGAACCGACACTAAAACCGCTCTGAGAACGTTTTCTCCTCTTAGCCTTGATGATCTTCTCTTGGTTGCATGTGTCTTGGAGCTCTCAAGACTCCCAAAACCGTTCCCCAGTGTTTGGGGGAGAAGAGAGGATATTTATAGGATCTAAAATATCAACAAAATATCCTAAAATATCTAAACTGTCTGGCGCCTGACCGTTGCAGCGGTGGAGAAGTCGGTGGCTTTCTACCAAATGATCGCTGCAACGGTGGAGCTCTCTGCATTTTGACTGCTATAGCGGTACGGTAGAGCTCTCTGCATTTTGACTACTATAGCGGTAGAGAATTCAGCAACTCTCTGTACTTTAACCACTGCAGCGATGGATACAGGTTCTGAATATTGACCTTTTTGCTCTTTTTCTCCACCATTCTTCCACCGACTTCCTCATTTATGGACCGTTTTCATCTCTTTGTGCCCCAAACACCTAATTTATACATAAACAAATAAAAACATATTAAAACACTATAAAAATACTATAAAACTACCAAAATTGGCTTGAGAATATATAGACAAAATCTACCTATCACCCCTCCTTTGGTTTCCAGGTCGTACATACCAGGTCGAGCTACTCGTATGACTCGGTAAAGTCTTTCCCAAATGGGAGCAAGCTTGTCGACATTCTAGTCCTTGGTGTCCAGGGTGACCTTCCTGAAGACGAGGTCTCCGACGTCGAAAGATCGAGGTCGAACCCTTCCGTTGTAGTACCAGGTTGCTCTCTGCTAGTAGGCAGCCTGGTGAACTCGGGAATTCTCTCTTCTCTCTTCCAATAGATCCAAACTCAAGGCCAAACCCGCTTCATTTCCAGCTCGGTTGAAGGAGGTCGTGGTACAAGGTGAGGGCAGACTGATTTGCACAAGGATTACGACCTCAGACCCAAAGGTCATTGCAAATGACATCTCACTAGTTGGGGTCCGGGGTATAGGTATTCCACCCACAACCCCTTTGACTTATCTAACCTTGTCTTCAGATTTTACAGAATGGTTCTGCTAGTGACCTCGACCTGACTATCAGCTTGGGGGTGGCTAGGGGAGGAAAAATGTATGTTAATCCCCAGTTCAAAGCAGAGGTGGGCAAATAGGTCGTTGTCAAACTATTTCCCATTATCGGAGATGATGGATTTGGGGATGCCAAATCGGCAGATTATGATTTTTCACACGAAGTCTTGTATTTTCTCCTTAGTGATCTTGGCAAGGGGCTCAGCTTCCACCCATTTGGTGAAATAGTCGATAGCAATGACCAAGAATTTTCTCTAGCTAGTACCCTGCGAGAACAGGTCGAGAAGGTCGATGTCCCATTGGGTAAAGGGCTATGGGCTGGTCATCGGCACCAGTTCGGTTGGCAGTGCGTAAGGGTGGGCGGCGAACTGCTGGTACTTGTCACATTTCTTCACAAACTCTCTCGCATCTTCTAGCATTCTTGGCTAATAGCAACCGTGCCAGAGCAACTTTCGGGAAAATAACCTACCCCCCAAGTGGTTTCCATAAATCCCTTCGTAGACTTCTTGCATGACGTATTCGACCTCCTCAGGTCGGAGACATCTGGAGTAGGGACCCGAAGAATACCTTGCAGTTCAGTATCGCATCTTTCTTGCCATAGCTCAGTCTTCCGGTAATGTCCTATCGGCAAGATAGCTCTTAATCGAATCCATCCAGGTCGAGTCAGAGCTGAGAGCACATATAGTCGAGACTTCATCCGGAGTGGCGATACTCGGCTCGGAGAGGCACTCAACGGGCACCGTCCTCTTGAGCGTGTATTCTACCGTTGAGGTTAGGTTAGCCAAAGTATTGGCATGCCTATTTTTTTCTCGGGGTATCTGCTTCACTTGCACATTCTCGAATCCATTTTATCAAAGCCTTCACCCTCTCGAAGTAGGCTATCATGCTCATGTCGTTGGCTAGGTAGTCACCGTTCACTTAGTTGACCACGAGCTGGGACTCGCACAAGACTTGGAGAGTCTTTACATTAAATTCCCAGGTTAATCTTAGCCAGGAAAAAAGAGCCCCGCATTCTGCTTCGTTGTTTGTAGCTCGGAATCCCAACCTAAAGGCATATTTTACCTCCTCCTTATCTGGAGCCACGAGAATCGTCCCAACCTCAGAACCATTCTGGTTGGAGGATCCATCGGTGAAGAGCTTCCATAAATCTAGCCCCAGGTTAGTGGCCACAACTTGGGTTTTATCGGTCTCATCGGTTGGTGGAGAGGTCTCTTTGTTTGCTCCCGGCTTAGCGCCGGGCCGGGCTCTTCATCCGTGAAGGTCAGCTCGGCAATGAAGTCAGCCAAAACCTACCCCTTTATCACCATTCTAGGCCGATATTCTCTGTTGAATTGGCCCTGTTCGAGGGTATACTACATTAACCTCCCAAAAACATCAGGAGATTAGAGAATTTGCCTCAAAGATTGATCCATCAGCACGACGATGGTGTGAGCCTGGAAATACTGCCTTAACTTTCTCGATGCAATCAACAGGGCATAGCTCAGCTTCTCAAACCTCGTGTACCTTGTCTTGACGTCAATGAGGACTTTGTTGGAGTAGTAGAGTGTACTTTGGACACTGTCCTCTTCCCTAACTAGGCCGCTCTTATCGCCGTGGTGGACGCCGCAATATATAGGAATAGGTTATTCATTCTCCTTGGAGTGCTGAGTAAGGGGCTGAGAAGAAGTATTTCTTTAACTCTTGGAATGCATTATCTTATTCCTCGGTCTATTTGAAGGCCTTGTTCCCTCAGAGGATTTTGAAAAATGTGAGGCACTTCTCAGAAGACCGGAAGATAAAATAGTTGAGAGCTGCAAGCCGACCTGTGAGCATCTAGACCTCCTTCTTGTTGTAGGGTAAATCCATACTGAGTACCGTGTTGATCTGGTGGGGGTTGGCATCGATGCCACGCTAAGATACCATGAAGCTAAGGAATTTACCAACGAACACCCCAAAATACATTTTCTCTGGTTGTGCTTCATCCGGTGAGCCCGGAGCTTGTCAAACTAGACTTAGAGGTAATCGAGATAATCTTGAGCTTGGCTACTATTGACCAACATGTCGTTGATGTACACCTCCATCGTCTTCCTGATTTCTTCTTAGAACATTTTGTTCACGAGTCTCTGGTAGGTCGCCTTAGTATTACGAAGGCTGAAGGGCATGACCTTGTAGTATTAGCTACCTCTATCCGTGTTGAATGAGGTTTTGTTCTTGTCAGGTAGATACACTAGGATATGGTTGTAACTGGCACAGGCGTCGAGAAAAGTCAGCTAATTATATCCGACTGTGGCGTCGATCACGATGTCAATCCATAGAAGGGGGAAGAAATCATTTGAGCAAGCCTTGTTGAGATCTTTGAAATCTATGCAAAGACGCCATTTGTTATCAGCCTTAGGTACGAGGACCACGTTGGCTAGCTAGTCCGGGAACTTGACTTCTTCCACGACATCAAACTTGATCTACTTGTTCATTTTCTCTTCAATAATCTTTTGTTGGTCTGGGTGGAACTTTTTTTCTTTTTTTGGATAGGAAGGAAGTGCACATCGGTATAGAGCCTGTGAATAGCCACACCGGGGTCAATCCCCGAGAGCTTGTTATGAGACCAAGCAAAAATATCATAATTCTTTTGCAGCAGCTCGGTGAGCTCAGCACGCTGTTCCGGGCTGAGCCTAACTCTTATTCTTACAGTTCTTCCTTCGATAGTCGGGTGGATGGAGACTTAAAGTAGATTTTCATGGGGCCAAGGGCTGGGCTCTTTATCTCGAGGATCATTAATTGGAATGAGCTTGATCTTGTCATCAAAGGCCATGAGCTCGGGCAATGATAGGCGAAGCTCCCTGATAGGTGTAAATTACCTATATATTTCTAAACCAAAATTGTTAGTCTTTAGGTACGTTTAGTACGTTTTAGTATGTTTTTATGTGTTTTTGTATAAATCAGGTGTTTAAGGTGAAAATATATGAAAATGGAGCAGTAACGATGAAATCAGAACAAGAATAATGGAAGAACGGTGAAAAAACATGCACGGAGGCAATAATCAAAACAGCAACCCACCGCCGCGGCGATGAAAATGCAAAGAGGGCCAAATCTTGTTAGACGTCCACCGCCGCAGCAGTGAGATCCGCCGCCATAGCGGTAAAACTACAGGATGGTCCCTGAATCCACCGCCTTCTCCACCACTACGATGAAGATCAAACCGACCTACTCACCGCCACGACGGTCACCTCTGCACAGATTTAAGATATTTTTAGGATATGTTTGCTATTTAATCCTTTCTCCTCTCTCTATTTTCAGCCCTTTTGATCTCCAACACTCCTAGAACAGTTAGAAAATATTTTGGGTGGAGATTAGAGTGTTTTTTAGGGAGAGTTCACAATCCAAAGAAGGAGAAGTTGAAGGAAGCGATCGTTGTACAGCATAATCTTCGGACTAGGCTAAATTCTTTTGTTTTCTCTTTTATTTCTTTAACTTAGGTATTTGTTGAGCATGTTTAGCTCGTTTGTATTGTAAATATGGTTATGTCCACTAGCTAAACATGGATTGTTTAGGGATTAACAATACATTTATAAATATGTGGTTATTTTGATTTCAGAATTTCGTTAATGTGTGTTCTTTATAATATCGATTTTGTTTACCATTATTCTTTGATATTATGTTTGTTTAGATAATTAGAGAATACGGAGTTTGACACTCGGGAGAGATAACCCCGGATTCGAACTAGAGTAAACACAACACGACAATCTGACCCAGGAGGGCATTAGAAAGTGTGCAATCAATGACATTGAGGTGAGACTCACATGACTATGTGTTCGAAAAGACATTCGAGGGAGACTTCGACGTCAACGTGAAGTCATGTAATCATTCACTAAACACTTGGGAGAGGGAGTGAATGAGTTTTAGATACCGAGATTGTCAGATACCCGAGCACCATTAACGTAAGTCAAGCAAGATCGAACACGTATTTGTAAACAATGTTAATCCCTAGACAATTCTTTCCCGAAAACATCTCATTATATTAGTGTAGATAATTTAGTTAATTAGATTAATTAAATTAGTATTAGTATTTAATTATAAATACCACTTTTGTCGCCTAGATAAAGTTGGGTTATGATAATTACGGTACTCGACAATATTCTCAACCAATCCCAGTGGAACGATATCTGACCGAAACGTCCATTGTATTAAAACTTGACCCGTACGCTTGCGGTGAAAGTGGCGATGCGTAATTGCGGGCACCACTCCCTAAGCTAAGGCCCATGCAGTAATTGTTGTCGTTTCTCCATTACCCTCATTGAATAGGCTCGGGCTGTCTCCTGATCTCCTCTAACCTTCTCCACCCCAGAACTGGTGCGGAACTTCATCATCTGGTGATAGGGGGAACATAAGGCCTTTAGGGTAACTATTGTCGGTCGCCCCATGACTGCATTATAGGGCGAAGGTCTATCCATGATAAGGAATTTTGACCATACAGTAGCCGTTCTGGGCCTAGATCCCATGGTAATAGGCAGAGAGACCTATCCTACCGAGCTCACAATATCTCCCCCAAAACCAACGAGATGAGCCTTCACAGGCTGCACAATATTGGAGTTCACGTTTATTTTGTCGAAGGCCCACTTGAAAATTATGTCAGCAGAGTTGTCCCCGTCGACCAGAATCCTTTCTGTCTTGAAATGATTGATCATGACAGAAATAATCAGGGCATCATTGTGGGGATTGTGTACCCCCTTGAGGTCAGCCTCACTGAAGAAGATAACGTTATGCGAGGCGGCATTAACTGTGCCAACCTCATACACGTCTTGCTCAGCCTTTCTCTTAACCTTGTGCCCATACATCTTCTAGGAAGAAGAGGTTTCACCCTCAAAACTCAGTATGCTATGGATGACGTTTATTTTTCTGTCCATGATAGGTGTGAAAAATCTATCTATTTCCAATCCAAATTTGTTAGTTTTCGAATATGTTTATAGTTATTTTTATTATGTTTTAATTAGTTTTCATACTTTTTGTATAACTCAGGTGTGTGAGGCAAAAAGATAGGAAACTGGAGCTAAAAAGATGAGATCGAACCAAAGCGGTTCGAAGTTACGGTGGATAAACAAGCTCGGAGGCTAAAAGATGAAACAGACCCACCGCTTAGGCGTCCAAACCACCGCCTAAGCAGTGAAAATGCAGAGAAGAGAAAAATATTACTGACGGACGACCGCCTAGGCGAAGATTCTATCGCCTAGGCGGAAATCCAACAGAGGACGCAGAAGGGCTACTGACAGCCGCTCGCCTAGGCGGAAATTCTACTGCCTAGGCAAAAATCCAACATAATGTTCTCCAGTCCACCGCCTACTTTACCGCCCAGGCGATTAGACTTAACCGACCTAATTCCACCTAGGCACAATTTCCACCGCCTAGGCGGATTTGCCCTGTACTGTCTTGAGATGTTTTTAGATATTTTTAGGATATTTTTGCTATAAATATCCCCTCTCCTCCCCCTTGGCCGGTATCTCTCTTCATTCTCTTGCATTTTTTATCCCCTTAGGCTATTTAAGCCAAGGGTTAGGAATTTTAGTGGTGGAGCTCGTATCCCGAAGTGGAGAAGACGGCGAATCGATCGTTGAGCGTTCTTAGCAGTTTATCTTCGGATGAGGCTAAGTTTTTCGATCATTTTTCATTATTTCTTTATCTTAGGAGCATATAAGCATATTTAGCTCGTTATTTTCTTGTATATGCGGCTATGGCCCCGAGTTAAATATGGATTGTAGTAGGGATTAACCTAATATTTATAAATACGTTGTTTGGGTGATTTCGGTGCTTCGTTTGTGATTGTTCTTCGTAGTTTGATTGTATTTATCATATTGTTTGTTTATTATGCTTGGATTGATAAATGGAGAATACAGGGTTTTGACAAAACCACGGATTCGGATTAGGGTAAACAAACACCACGATTCTATAACCCGGTCGGGGTTTGAATCGTGGACAATCGATGACGTGGGGCAAGACACACGCTACCTAGGGTTGTTAAGACGTTGAGGGGGACCTCTTCGTTGACTCAAAGTTGCGTTATATCTCTCGTCTTACACTCGGAAAAGGTGGCGAGGGAGTTTTAGAACGGAGATTGTTGATAGGGTAAATACAACGCGACGATCCAATAACCCGGGAGAGAGTTGGATTGTGTGCAATCAATGACGCTGGGCGAGACTCACGTGACCTAGGGTCGTTAATACATTGAGGGGGACTTCTTCGTTCACTCGAAGTCATGTATTCTCCCATCTTACACTCAGAAGAGGTAGCAGTGGAGTTTACGTACCGAGGTTGTCAAATAGGTCGAACAACGTAAATGTAAGTAAATCGGAATCGAACACGTATTTGTAAACACGTTAATCCCTGTGCAATTCTTTACCCTAAAACATATTAACATATTAGTGTAGTTAATTTAGGTTATATTAGTAGTAGTTTAATTAATTAAATACATTTATTTTTTGCCTAGATAAACTTAGGTCACGACAAACGCGGTATTCGATAGTAACGACAACAATCCCTGTGGATACGATAACCCGATCTTAACGATCACACTATACTAAAACTTAGACCTCGTATACTTGCGAGTGTAAGAAGCGGCGTATTTACGCGCTACCAGTCCACTCTCTGATCATCGTCATCACCAAGGCTGTTGTCGCGAGGTGGAGGTCGGTTGTTGTTCCTCTTTCATCGCTGACCTCGGTGCTCGTTCTGGCGGTTACCACCCCCATATTCAAGTTCTCTATTCATTTTGCCCAAGTAGTTTCTGAGGTAACCTCTCTTGTTGAGGTCTTCTATTTATTCCTTTAGCTAGCCGACCTACCCATAGGTTTCTCCCTCAGGGGAGGGATAGGTGAGAAGATTTTTCGGTGAAGATTGTGGCGACTGAGGCTGTCAAGAAGGTGAACTTGTGTTGGCAAGGCCCTAGGGAAAGATGAGGTCTCTAATCCCCAGGTAGGGGTTCCAATTTCCTTTTAACCTGAAGCCTTGGGATCGGTTCGTTCCCTCTTCAACCCGACCCTTCTTCTTCTAAAGTCCTTCTCTTTCTCTATTCACCATGTCAAGGAGGTCGGCTTTATAGAAGCTGATACCACGGTCCAAGGCATCGCGTAGGCACAGAGTTGTCCGTGAACTCAGGTCATAAAATAACCTTTTATACCTGAACCTGTCGATGAAGGCGTTTAAGGCCTCATCATCTGAGACCCCTTCACAGGAAAGTGACTCCTTCCAAAACCTATCTACGTAATCACCCAAATTCTCATTGACCTCCGGTCTGATGGTAATGATCTAGGTCACAGTCTTTGTCCTACGTCGGGATTGACTGAATCGGGCGAGAAAGAGTTGCTCGTGCTGGAGGAAAGTTGATATCGAGGTCGGAGCCAGGTCATTGAACTAAATCTGAGTTGGACCAGTCAAGGTAAACAGGAAAAACTTGTACCTCACTACCGTGGAGGCAATGTGTATATCCATAAACGACACAAAAATAGAAAGATGATCAATAGGGTCGGTAGTCCCATCATACTGGGCTATTAGGGGATTAGGGAATCTGTAGAGCATAGGCTTATTTACAATTTCATCTATAAAAAAAGATCTTACCTTAGTAGGTAGTCTAGTTGCACCTCTAGCGCCTTGTATCTAGTTGAGCGCGGCCTCTATCTCGGCCATACGATATTCCATAGTTGCTTCCCCTTTAGGCAATGCTACAACCTAGCTGATAGCGACCTGGGCTTTATGCCTCTGGGCTGGTCGTAGAGAATAAGAATCCACTTCCCGAGTCTGGCAGGACCAGTGCTCAGATCGGGCCACTCGACCGGGCACCCTAGCTGGTGGCAACCCTGGCCTGTCTTCTGATTGGCACCCGTGGTTGAGATAAAGATGTCAACGTAACAGGGGGTCCAGGTCCCTCTCCCTGACTGCTTGATTGCGGGGCCGAGGCCGGGCCTGGGGCACGTGTCCGTGATAATAAATCACGCAATCTTCGGACTTTTGTAGTCGGTCTCTTCCCCTGGTGATCTATAGATTCGGTCCCCCTTGCACGAGAGTTAGAGGCAAGCGAGAAATAAGGACTTGGAAGTAATTTTGGAACTCACCAATCTTGCGCTCAAAATTGTCAATCCTTGAGGTGTCAACAACCCCGGATGCCTAGCCTACGAAGACGCCTAATAGTGCATAAATACGTCCCTACTTTCACTGCAAGTGTACGGGTCAAGTTTTAGTATAGATTGGGAAGAGTAAGAGTTGTCGTATCCACAGGGATTTGATTAAAATTGTCGTTAAGTACCGCGATTGTCATAACCTAATTTTATCTGGGCGACTTAAATATATATTTTTGTTAATAAATACTATACTAATCTAATTACCTAATTATACTAATATACTATAATACTAATATGATGTTTATGGGAAATTATTGCCTAGGGATTAACTTCGTTCACTTAAACGTGTTCATTTCAATCTAATTTATTTTAACGACATTCATCCTATCCGACAATCTCAATATCGAAATCTCATTCACTACCTCTCTCGAGTGTAAAGTGAATGAATATGTGATTTCACGTCAAGTTAATCAAGCCTTAGACAATATATGTTTAGCTACAAATGGCCGTAGCCCTATATACAACTAGAAATAAGTTCAACATATACAAAACATTCAACCAAACTAAGAAATAAATGAGAGAAATGAGGAGACTAGCCATTATTCTAAGATCTGATGCTAAAATCGCTCCGAGAATGCTTTCTCCTCTTGGCCTTGATGATCTTCTCTTGGTTGAATGATCTTGGAGCTCTCAAGACTCCCGAAAACGTCTACCTTCGTTTGGGGAGAAGAGGGATGATATTTATAGGATTCAAAATATCTCAAAATATCCTAAAATATCTAAACTGTCTGGCATCTGACCGCTACAGTGGTGGGATCTGTAGCGGTGGAGAGGTCGGTAGACTTAGCAGGTGACCGCTGTAGCGGTGGAGCTCTCTGTATTTTGACCGCTACAGCGGTGGAGCTTTCAGCAACTCTCTGTATTTTCACCGCTGCAGCAGTGGATGTAAGTGCTAAATATTGTCATTTTGCCTTTTTTTTCCACAACTTGCTCTTTTATGAACCGTTTTAGTCCTTTTTCACTCCAAACACCTAATTTATAATCAAACAAATAAAAACATATTAAAATGCTATAAAAAAAAATACTCAAAAACTACCAAAACTGGTTTGGGAATAAATAGATAAATTAGACCTATCAAATACCTCAAAACTTAGAATTTTGCTAGTTCTCGAGCAAAAGACTCACACTAAAATAAAAAAACACAACTAAATTACTAACACATAAACTAAACACTTATAAAAACATAAACTACCTAAACATAACTATATGCAAGTTTTGAATTCAGCTATCGACCAAAATATTTTTCCCTCAATAACCCCCAATCATATCGAGTTCAAGAGTAAAACGCACTATGTGATATTCTAAAATTTCAACATTCTATAATGGTAAACGTCATTCTAGATCCTTTCAACGTGTGTGTACGAAACTCAATTATATAACTATCCAACGACCGGATTGGATTATCCACCAATGAAGCTCATGATTTATACCATAAAGGATTAGGATATCCATACGCCTGACTGGGTTCTACTCTCTACTAATGTAGGCTAAGCAGTTCCGAAAGATCAAAATGACTTGGTTCAGTTTGGAATATTTGACCAAGAGTATATTGGAAATATAAAACAAGTTAACGTTGTTAACTCAACAATACCCAAGGCACAACGCTTGGCACAAAATCACACTCGAACCCCCATAGATAAATTTGAAACAACTCTGAACATACATTTAAAACCGACGTACGCACTTATCAAAAGAAATAAAAATTGAACTATATTTACATATTTATTTTATTTTATTTAACAACAACCACACCCCCAAACTTATTCGATTATTACAATTTCACGGGTGTGGTTAAAACGAAAGAAAAATGACAAGTGAGTACTTGAATACCGAATCAATCACAAGTTCGCCCTAAACCCAACTACTCACTTCAAGTAGCATACACGAATGCTAACTTGATTCACTCAAATTGTGCCTTCAGTTCAGTGATATAGGTTTGAAAAAAATTCAATTGGCTAGGGTATTTGTTATGTGTTTAGAATTGAAACAGCTTATAGGCTTCGACGGGGTAACGAGGGATAAACATATTACAAGTTAAGCTTCAAAGGCTCAAGCGAATCAAATGAATAACTAAATCATATCTCCTGAACTACCTCGCCTAGGATTTCACCTCAAGTTTCCCCCAATCAGGTTCTAGAATGCTTAAAATTATTATGAATTTGGATAATGGATAATCGGCCTCAAATCAATTGAATAGCTATACATTGAGTCTACGTGCTCGTGCAAATTAGGATCCATAATATTTTTAATCAAAACGCATTGTCAAGCACACAAAACACACATGAATCGACATTACCCTTGACCTTAACAAACAACCAAGGGATAATATCATCATCAGGTAATAACCCAGATGAACGCAAAACTCAACACATGCACAACCTACAAACATAAACACATTTTACACTAAACAAACATGCATACAATAAAATAAAACATACTAACATACTACACATCACCCCAAAACTTAAAATGGGCTATTTTCACAATGACCCAATCATCAATCTCAATATTTGAAATAAAGCATGCCAACGAGGGGAGTTTAGAACATATACCTGGGAGGTGAGAGAATCTCGCCTCCGAATTAAGTCGGTACTGACGGATCTAATTTATTTTAGAACCTTGGGTTGCCTCCCAAGAAGTGCTTGGTTTATAGTCCTCGGCCTAACATTGAGAAGTGCTCGTCAAAAAGCGGCTTTCGCCCACAGTAAGTGTCATACAACACTATGTATGGGTCTTGACTTAGAACGTCCTCAAGACTGGCGAGATTTGGCTCTATTCGGCTCGAGCTCTCAACAAGACTCATTTACATCTCATGTGCTTGGTGGATATGAAAGAACGTTGCAAATGGAGGCGAAGGACAAGTAAGCCACATCGGGTCCTCGTAGATGTGATCGTCTTGGATCGGTGGTGGCATCACAATTTGGATCTCCAATGGTGAAGAATCAAGTTATTTACTCACAATATCAACAACAATCTAAAAACCAATCCCTGGCAACGACGCCAAAAACTTGGTAGCGCTTAAATACGTCACTACTTTCACCGCAAGTGTACGAGTCAAGTTTTAGTATAGATTGGGAAGAGTAAGGGTTGTCGTATCCATAGGGATTGGATTAGAATTTTCGTTAAGTACCGCGATTGTCATAACCTAATTTTATCTAGGCGACTTAAATTTATATTTTTGTTAATAAATACTATACTAATCTAATTAACTAATTATACTAATATACTATAATACTAATATGACATTTATGGGAAATTATTGCCTAGGGATTAACTTCGTTCACTTAAACTTGTTCGTTTCAATCTAGTTTATATTAACGATATTCATCCTATTCGATAATCTCAGTATCGAAATCTGATTCACTATCTCTTCCGAGTGTAAAGTGAATGAATATGTGACTTCGCGTCAACGCTAAAGTCCCCCTCGAGCGTCTATACGACACTTGGTCACATGAGTCTCACCCCAACGTCACGAATTGCACACAACTCCCTCCCGGGTTATTAGATCATCACGTTATGTTTAAACTCTAGTCCAAATCCGGGGTTACCTCTCCCGAGTGTCAAATCTCGTATTCTCAATATATCATAACAAGAATATAAACGTGGAATAACGGTAAACACAATCGGATAAACATGAACTACCATTAACAAAACATCGATTTTAAATAAACAATGCTTACATGAAGTCAATCAAGCCCTAGACAATATATGTTTAGCTACACATGGTCATAGCCCTATATACAACTAGAAACAAGCTAAATATATACAAAATATTCAACCAAACTAAGAAATAAAGGGAAGAAACGAGGAGACTAGCCGTTGTCCGAAGATCTGATGCTTAAACCGCTCCGAGAACACTTCCTTCTCTTGGCCTTGATGATCTTCTCTTAGTTGAATGACCTTGGAGCTCTCAAGACTCCCAAAAATGTCTACCTTCGTTTGGGAAGAAGAGGGATGATATTTGTAGGATTCAAAATATCTGAAAATATCCTAAAATATCTAAATTGTCTGGCGCCTTACCTCTGTAGCGGTGGGATCACCGTTGCAGCGGTAGAGAGGTTGGTAGGCTTCTGGCAGGTAATCGTTGCAGCGGTGGAGCTTTCACCAACTCTCTGTATTTTCACCGCTGCAGCAGTGCATGCAGGTTTTGAATATTGTTATTTTTACCTTTTTTTCTCTACCGTTTTTCCACCGACTTGTTCGTTTATAGACCATTTTAGTCCCTTTTTACCCCCAAACAGCTAATTTATAACAAAATAAATAAAAACATATTAAAATTCTATAAAAATACTCGAAAACTACCAAAACTGGATTGGGAATAAATAGATAAATTATACCTATCAATGCCTGAGGCTGCAATAGCTGGATCGACCTATCCTACTGGAGAGACATTCTTTTCTTCTATGGGAACATTGGCTGTCACCCTGGTATCCGCTCTGGGAGCTTTGGACATGTCTTAGGTGGTGGTGGTGTTCACTGCAGCGTTTTGATCTCTCTGTCGTATAGAATGACTAGACCTTGTGATCATCAAATCTTAGCTGCGTAGGGGGGTGATGACTTAAGGAATGATTTTTGTGTGCTTCCTATAGACAGCGCCAAACTATTGGTGTTGGAAATTGGTTCCGCCAATGGTATGGTCTGGTCAATCTACACATGGAGCGTTGGTGATGATCTAGAGAACGTATTCAACGGAGCTGGAGTCTTCAAGCCTTCATAACCTTGATCCTGTATTCATCAGAGCTGGAGAGGCGTTGTCCGGCCTATCCTTCAGGTCGGTACCTATACATAGGACCTAACAGGGTATTCCCGGCGTGTTCCCTCCAGCGTGAGAGTAGGAGCTCGGAGGAAGAAAATGAGGTCTTTGGGATAAAATAAAATTGTTACCTCTTATTCACAACCTTTTTAAAGGCTTGGCGATACCTTCCTTTTGTAGGCGAGGATGTTATTAGAATCCTAGAAATTAGGGTCTTAAGCTCGATTATCCGTCCTAATCAGTTTTGTCATGCCCTACCCTGGGCGCCCGTTACCCGAGGTCAAGCGTGACGTAGACCTGACGTCACCAGACCAATCCATGAGTATCCAAACATACATATACCTGTCCTAAAATTAACCACAACCAAAACTACTAAAATACCTGAACCTTTCACAGTTCACGTTCGACCGACTCACCTCCAACACGACACTACCTCCGGACTCTCCCTAGTGCCAGTAGTGGACCAACTCCTAGCTGTGGTACCTGAAATCAAAAAAATTTATCAGTGTACTGTCTTCATAATAAAAACGTTTTATATGGATCAAGTATAAGAATTTAAATACCACTTTTCAAAATAATAAATGATAAACACCATGTTTCGAAATATAATATAATATAATCATGTACCCGGTTCCACTGCCACCACTGTAAAGAAATACTGTATTTAAAACACCCAATACCAATATAATATAATCATATATCACACAGAAACTCAGATTTCCTGTTACCACAAAAATAAACTCATATATGTATAACACCTTATACAAGTAGCTTAAATCAACCCAACTATTAGATATATTTATACGTCAACCATTTTAAAGTAGTATATATATACCCAACCGAATCAATCCAAACAGTTCATTATATACGACAAAACACCACACCACCCTCCAACTAGCCATAGGATCATTTTAACCTCACGATCGGGAGTTGTAACAGTACCGTACCACCCACAGGGTTTGCATTCCTAGACGGGTCAATCCACATCCCTTACGGGAAGAATATCCACATCCCTTACGGGAAGAAAATCCACATCCCTTACGGGAAGAATATCCACATCCCTTACGGGAAGAATATCCACATCCCTTACGGGAAGAATATATTATGACATAGTCGGACCAACCATCAATTTCCACCTAAAAAACAAACGATTCGGTCCATAATCATTTTCCACCCTTTTAGAAACCAACTAAATTCAACAAATCATTTTTCCACAAACACCCAAAACAACTTAATCCACATCCCTTACGGGAAGAATATACTATGGCATAGTCAGACCAACCATCAATTTCCACCTCAAAAACAGACGACTCGGTCCATAATCATTTTCCACCCTTTTAGAAACCAACTAGATTCAAGAAATCATTTTTCCACCAACACCCAAAACAGCTTGATCCATATAAGTTGCAAATTTGTCCATTTTAAATAAACACATTTTCCATCATATATACGAAAATACAATTTATAATTTACATAGAAGAAAATACACTCACCTCGATATTCCTTTTGTAAAATTGCTACTGACCACACTCTATCGGGACTCCGGTGCCTGCGAAACAACAGTCACCGTCGAGCATCCAAATTTTGCTAATCGACCTCATCTTCGTTGATTCAGCTGGTATGGTAAACCTCTATACACCGAAAAAATGCTCCGATATTACTGTCCGCACCCACCGCCGATGATCAACAGGAAACGGTCCACAATTCCTCTCTCTGAATTCCATTACTTGACCTCTCTCTCAAACCGGACCGACGATCCTCAATGTCGGCAATCACACCCCCATGCACCTCCGACACCCTCGCCGGCTATCGATTCTCACCCAACGCCGGTCTCTCTCTCTTTCTCTGATTTCTGATTTTTTTTTTATTTTCTAAATTCCTTCTTTTGAGGTGTTTAATCACGATCTGCATAAGTTTATATATGCATGCTTATAGTGATTTTGAGAATGGATTTCCCCCTGCCACGTCGCCCTGTTTTTTCGCTCGGTCTCCGGCTGTCTTCAAGGTCACACACCCATGAATGCATATATATATATATATATATGTGTGTGTGTGTGTGTGTGTGTGTGTGTGTGTGTGTGTGTGTGTGTGTGTGTGTGTGTTTATATAAAATCTTTTATTTTATTACTCTTTTCTCCCCCTAACTTCTTTAACTCTCATTTTTAGTTTAATTTAACACTTATAATTTTTCTTAAATCGCAATTTGATCCCTAAATTTTTAAATTTTAAATTTAATTGACAATTTGCATCCCAAGTTTAGAATAAATGTTTCTAAATTTATAATTTAGCCCAAAATTTTTAATTTGGATTTTTAATTAACTCAATTTTACCCCGCAATTTTCTAAATGCTCTAAAATGCAACTAAAATCGTGTACGTGCGAAATCGGGGTCTTTACAACCCTTCCCTCCCAAAAACAATTTCGTCCCAAAATTTTTATTACCTTAATCGAACAAATGCGGGTATTTGTTCCTTATCTCGTCTTCTCGCTCCCACGTCACTTCCTCTACGGTGTGACTGCGCCACAACACTTTCACTAATGGAATCGTTTTCGTCCGCAACACCTGGTCCTTATGGCTTAGGATTTGGACTGGTTCCACAACGTATGACAATTCTGCTTCTAATTTGATCGGCTGTTAAGTCAATACATGCAAAGGGTCTAGTACATATTTCCGGAGCATCGATACATAGAAAACGTCGTGTAGTTGAGATAATTCTAGTGGTAAAGCAAGCCGATAGGCTGTCGCACCAACCCGATCTAAAATCTCATATGGTCCGATGTACCTTGGACTTAACTTCCCTTTCTTCCCGAACCTCATTATGCCCTTCTACGAAGAGATACACAAAAACACATGATCCCCCACTTCGAACTCCAACTCCCGCCGGCGCTTGTCTGCATAACTCTTTTGTCGACTCTGAACAATTTTTAATTTTTCCCGAATCACCATGACTTTGTCTGCAGTTATTTGGGTAATGTCCGACATCAACAATTTCTTTTTCTCTACCTCAGTCCAACAGAATGAGGTTCTGTATCTCCTACCATACAACGCTTCATATGGGGCCATCTCGATTGCCGAATGGTAGTTATTGGTGTAGGCGAATTCCATCAACGGCAAATGATCATCCCAGCTACTAGGAAATTCCATAACATATCCCCTCAATATAACCTCCAACGTCAGAATTGTACGCTCCAGTTGTCCGTCCGTCTGAGAATGGAAAGCGGTGTTAAATTTCAGCTTGGTACTCAAGGCAGTTTGGAGACTCAGCCCGAACCTTGAAGTAAATCTCGAATCTCTATCCGACACTATGGAAAAAGGTGCGCCATGCAACCTAACGATCTCATCAATATATAGTTGGCATACTTATCAAGAGAGTATATCATCTTTATGACCAAAAAATTAGCAGACTTGGTAAGCCTATTAACGATCACCCAGATGGAATTATACCCTTTTTTTAGTACAGGGTAATCCCAAAATGAAATCTATCGTGATATGCTCTCACTTCCACTCTAGAATAGGTATAGGCTGCAACAACCCACTTAGATGTTGATGCTAAATCTTAACTTGCTGACAAACAAGACACCTGGTAACAAATTCTGTAATTTTCCATTTCATTCCGATCCACCAATAATGCTTACGCAAATCGTGATATATTTTGGTACTGACTGGATACATCGTATATGCTGAGCTATGCGCTTCCTCGAAGATATTTCTTTTAAAATTGACATCATTAGGCACACACAGTCTATTCCCAATTATCAAGGCTTCATCACTATCCCTGACATGATAATCAGTTCTGTGACCATTTTTCACTTTGTCCCGAATCCTCCCCAATTGTATGTCTGACTTCTATGTTTTTAACAATACGGTCAATCAATGTCAACCTCAAGGTCAAAGTTGCAAGCCACGCTGCCGTCTGACCAACCGCTAACTGAACTCGCAACGATCTCAACTCGGCATATAGATTAGTATAAACAAGTTTAATGTGTGCGACCGAACCCGCTGATTTCTAACTCAACGCATCTGCTACAACATTAACCTTCCCTGGATAATAGTGGATGGTGAAATCGTAGTCTTTGATCAATTCTATCCAACACCTATGCCCTAGATTTAGCTCCTTTTGAGTAAACAAATACTTCAAACTCTGGTGGTCGGTGTAGATTTCACAAGTCTCGCCATACAAATAGTGCCTCCAAATCTTCAAGGCGAACACAATCACTGCCAACTCCAAATCATGCGTCAGGTAATTACGCTCGTGATTCTTCAATTGCCAAGATGCATATGAAATTACGTGACCATGCTGCATCAGAACACATCCCAGCCCTTGGTGTGATGCGTCACTATAAATCACAAAACCACCCCCTTTTGTTGAGAGAAACAGTATTAGCGCTAATATCAACCTTCTTTTTAGCTCTTGGAAACTCTGCTCACATTTATTAGTTCACTCAAATTTGGATTCCTTGTAGGTCAATCGATTCAACAAGGCAGCTATAATAGAAAATCCTTGCACAAACCGTCGATAGTAACCCGTTGATCCTAAAAAGCTTCAGACTTCAATCACATTTTTCGACCTCTTCCATTAGACAACAGCTTCAACTTTCTTCAGGTCCACCTGAAAACCATCTCCTGAGATAACATGCCCCAAAAATACCACATAATCTAACCAAAATTCACATTTGCTAAGTTTCGCATACAACCGCTTCTCCTGCAACATCTGCAACACAATCTGGAGGTACTTCACATGCTCTTCTCTACTTTGGGAATAGACCAATATGTCATCAATGAACACGATAATAAATTGTTCCACTTACGGTTAGAAGATACGGTTTATCAAGTCCATGAAAGTAACAGGGGCATTTGTCAATTCGAAAGGCATAACCAAAAATTCATAGTTTCCATATCTCGTACGGAACGTCGTTTTTGCCACATCACTATCTTTGACTTTCAATTGGTGATACCCCGATCGAAGATCTATTTTGGAAAACACTTTAGCCCTCTGGAGCTGGTCGAACAAATCATCAATCCTAGACAACGGGTATTTTTACGAACTGTCACCTTATTTAATTGTCGGTAACCAATACACATCCTCAGCGTGCCTTCCTTCTTCTTTACAGATAACATCGGGGCTCAATAGGAAGAAACACCAGGTCTAATAAAATCACGGGTTAACAGATCTTTCACTTTCTTCAACTCAGTAGGTGCCATATGATAGGGTGGAATTAATATAGGAGCAGTTCCTAGAAGTAACTTGATAGTGTTCACTGACAACCCTGACAATTCTTCTGGGAATACATCGGGAGAATCCCTAACCACTGGAATATCCACCACCTGAACTTCGTTCCGACTGGTGCCAATCGCATGTGCGAGGTATCCCTGACATCCCTTCTTTAACAACTTCCTAGCCTCCTGGACCAAAATTAGATTGACTGAGATAATGACTACATTTCCCAAAAAAAAATGCAAGCTCTGACTAGCCTAAAATTCGAAAAGTAATTTTCTTTTTACAACAATCCACCGTGGCATGATAATCGAATAGCAAATCCATACCCAGTATCACATCAAAATTGTGAATACTCAAGGGTAGTAGATCTATCAACAATTTCCTATCACCCATACGAAGCGGACTATATTTATACGCACTAACTATCAACACGGACTCACAGTTCTCGGCTACCTCCTACATATCATTTTCTATTAATTTCATTGTGTTTTCCCATTCTGCATTACTTGTCAACCTAAAACATATTTCCAATTAAAGCTTTTTTAGATTAGTCTACAACTTGCTTCTTCTGTTTTTACCAAAACAGAAGCAAATCGGAACTAAACATTGAATTTTTACTTCTATACTACAGAACAATCATCTTTCTTATTCCAATAATATGAACTCCCCCTTCAATAGCATTACAAACTTTCCTTAGTATTGCTCAGAAGACAGTTTTATACACACCTTGGATGTCGTTTAATAATCCAACTTAAGTGTGCTCTGTCACACTATCTATTGTTTTAACAACTAAATATTAGGTGCTACTGATAATGAATCCCAACATCAAGTAATACGAATATGATTATCTATCGGTTATAATGTAACATTCCCAACCACTAGCAGTCCACAATCGTGATCCACCCATCACCACTACCAACAACACTACCCGAACCACCAACTTCCAGTATCACAACTTCATCGCACCCACTAATTGCCAACAAGGCAAATAACCATGCACGATGCCAATGCACTATTTAGTGCAATGTAATAACTATCACTCATGTGTCGAACCCACCTATCGACACCCTATCTCATGGTCCACCACTAACTCGACACCACCTATCGACACCCTTATCTCATAGTCTACCACTAGCTCGACAAACTGACATGTCTACAGAACCTATAAACTAGGCTCTGATACGACAAATTGTCACACCCCACCCCGGGCACCCGTCACCCGAGGTCGGGCGTGACGTAGACCTGACGTCACTACACCAATCAATGAGTATCCAAACATACATATACCTGTCCTGAAATTAACCACAACCAAAACAACTAAAATACCTGAACCTTTCACATTTCACGTTCGACCGACTCACCTCCAACACGACACTACCTTCGGACTCTCTCTAGTGCCAGTAGTGGACCAACTCCTAGCCGTGGTACCTGAAACCAAAAAATTTTATCGGTGTACTATCTTCATAATAAAAACGTTTTGTATGGATCAAGTATAAGAATTTAAATACCCCTTTTCAAAATAATAAATGATAAACACCATGTTTCGAAATATAATATAATATAATCGTTTAAATACCCCTTTTCAAAATAATAAATATAACTAGCCATAGGATCATTTTAACCTCACGATCGGGAGTTACAACGGTACCGTACCACCGGCAGGGTTTGCATTACTAGACAAGTCAATCCATATCCCTTATGGGAAGAAAATACACATCCCTTATAGGAAGAAAATTCATATCCCTTACAAGAAGAAAATTCACATCCCTTACGGAAAGAATATCCACATCCCTTATGGGAAGAATATACTATGGCATAGTTGGACTAACCATCAATTTCTACCTAAAAAACAAACGACTCGGTCCACAATTATTTTCCACCCTTTTAGAAACCAACTAGATTCAACAAATCATTTTTCCATAAACACCTAAAACAGCTTAATCCATATAAGTTACAAATTTGTCCATTTTAAATAAACATATTTTCCATCATATATACGAAAATACAATTTGTAATTTACATAGAAGATAGTACACTCACCTCGATATCCGTTCTACAAAATTGCTACTAACCACACTCTATCGGGACTCCGGTGCCTGTGAACCAATAGTCACCGTCGACCATCCAAATTTCACCGACCGACCTGATCTGCCCTGATTCAGCTAGCACGGCAAACCTCCATACGCCAGAAAAATTCTCCGCTGTCACTGTCTGTACCTACCGCCGATGATCAACAGGAAACGGTCCACAGTTTCTCTCTCTAAATTCCACTACCTAACCTCTCTCTCAAACCGGACCGACGAGCCTCAATGTCGGCGATCACACCCCCATGCACCTCTGACACCCTCGCCGGCAATCGATTCTCACCCAACGCCGGTCTCTCTCTCTCTCTCTCTAATTTTTGAATTTTTTTGATTTTCTAAATTCTTTCTTTTGAGATGTTTGATCACGATCTGCATGAGTTTATATATGCATGCTTATAGTGGTTTTGAGAATGGATTTTCCCCTGCCACGTCGCCCCGTTTCTTCGCTCGGTCTCTGGCTGTCTTCACGATCACACACCCACGAATGCGTATATATGTGTGTGTGTGTGTGTGTGTGTGTGTGTTTATATAAAATCTTTTATTTTATTACTCTTTTCTCCCCCTTAACCTCTTTAACTCTCATTTTTAGTTCAATGTAACACTTATAATTTTTCTTAAATCACAATTTGATCCCTAAAATTTTAAATTTTAAATTTAATTGACAATTTGCATCCCAAGTTTAGAATAAATGTTTCTAAATTTACAATTTGGCCCAAAATTTTTAATTTGGATTTTTAATTAACCCAATTTTACCCCGCAATTTTCTAAATACTCTAAAATGCAACTAAAATGACGTACGTGCGAAATCGAGGTCTTACAAGTTTGACACATGGAGAGCGTGTGGAGGATTAGAATTATGGTCCTAGGCCTTTGATAAAAAGGCAGAGAAGCCCATGGGCTTGGCCATTAAGTTCACTAGCCTGACCCGAGAACCGAGATGGAGGTTGGGATGGCTATGCTGACCTGATCCTCTTCGATGATATCTTCCGTCATTGTTGGAGATTCCTGCTTGGCAACTGTTAAGTCCTCTATAGGTACCGACCTGAGAAGACGCCAGGCTTTATTAGTCAGGCTCATCAAACCATTTGGTGACGTGACACTTTTGATCCAAGTAGCAGACACGTGTTGGCTAGTTAATTTTAACCCACATCAATAAATATTTTAAATCACTGTTTCATCAGATCATTTTAGCTTTTAATTTGTATGCCAAAATATCTCTTTTAATTACCATTATTATTCTATTTCCACAAAAAAAAAAAAAAATTGTTGCCCCATGCAAAAGAAACAAAAAATTATGATAATTTTACGAAAAAATTACTGGCCAATCCCAATTTTAGCGTAAAACTACCAATTAAACCAATATCTTTGAAAATAAACCAAATAATCTTAATTTACAGATTTTTGAACCATCTAGCCCCAAATTTTAAAAAACACAAAAATTATATGACAAAATTACCCTTGC
The DNA here is from genome assembly GCA_016647705.1 of Eucommia ulmoides. Lineage (NCBI taxonomy): Eukaryota > Viridiplantae > Streptophyta > Magnoliopsida > Garryales > Eucommiaceae > Eucommia > Eucommia ulmoides. The sequence goes on along the minus strand of CM028330.1, from coordinate 24,351,286 downwards.
ATGATTCTCCCATTTATAGCTTTCTTATTTGAAGGTTTCACACAAAATAATTTTATTCAAATCAAAATAACTTTTACTATTTATATTTTTTTTTACGATATAATTATATATTTAAATTCGTCTCAATAAGATCTTCAAAATGATATCATATTCAATATTTTTTTTTATTAGTTTCTAATTCGTGTTACATTCAATAGAGATGTTATATGTAACATTATTATTACATAGATGTTACATGTAATATTACTATTACACTATGTTACATGTAACATTTACACTCGTTACAATATCTGATTCAACACAAGCAATGTTACATTCTATATACAATATACTTTGTGTGTGGAATGTAATATTGTATGTATTGCCTGTAACATTTTTTATTTACTGTCAACACAGATATCTTATTTTGCGTGAGAATGTAACATTATCTGTATTAAATCATATTTCTTATAGATGTTACATGTAACATCTTATAATTTGTAGAACACTAAAAAATCTGGAAGTATTCATGTGGAAAGTAATATGAATGTGAAAACTGAAAATTAATGAAAAAAATAGTGAATTTGATATAGTTTTGTGTGCGGAATGTAACATTTCTTGTATTGCCTGTAATATTTTCTATTTACTATCAACATAATTATTCTCTCTTTGCGTGGGAATGTAATATTATCTGTATTAAATCGTATTTCATGTAAATGTTACATGTAACATCTTATAATTCGTAGAAAACAAAAAAATCTGGAAGTATTTATATAAAATGTAACATGAATGTGAAAATTGAAAACTAATTAAAAAAATAATGAATTTGATATCGCTTTGAAAATCTTATTTAGACGAATTTAAATATATAATTATAGTATAAAAAAAATTGTACAACAATAGTTATTTTCATTTTAATAAATAGTTATTTTAAGGCATTTTCGTCATGGAAATAACAAAATGACCGTTTGGTTCATGAAAAAAGTAACGGGTGTAATCGATAGTTTCCAACCGTTTTTTAGATCTCCCGGTGAGCGCTCCTAATTTTATTGACATGATTAATTTAAATTTTGTATTAAAAAAATATTTTTAGATTTGTTTTGTAGTTTTTAACGTTAAATTTAAAAATTCGTTACCAGTCCATTATAAAATTGGCGGGAAATTAATGTAAACGAGGGCAGAGTGCGGGAAAAAGTTTGACGGTCAAAATCACTCATTATCCAATCTGAAAACAAAACCCTAGAAAAATCCCTCACTCTCTCTGCCACGCACATCTCGCCTCTCCGTTGCCGAACCCACTCCCGAAGTCTTTTATTCCATGGATAACGACGGAGACCCTTTCGGCTGGCTAGTGGAACGGTGCCAACCCACTTCCTCTCAGGAGGAGGATTTCCGGGACCGTCCTTTTGCCCGAGAGTCTGAGGTGTTCCCCGGCGAAGGTTCGTCTTCCTCTGATTCCGAAGGGTTCTCGGTCGAAACCACCGGGATCATCATGGTGTCTCCGCCGGAGAGTCAAAGTGACCGAAGCACAGCGCACGGAGAGGAGGAGGACTTCCATACCCCTCCCGAGCACTCTCGCCATAGCTCCGAAGAACAAAGACCGGCATCCGCAGCCAATGATTTGAATGCCGATCGGCGAATTGACGGCGGAGTCGATGGTCAGGGTACGGAGATTCTGGCCGTTGATGGAGATTTCATGGACGCGGAGGGAGCTGCCAATTTAGGTAACGACTCTGATAATCTAGGGTTTTTGGAGCCAAATCGATCCCCTACAATCAACAGAGACAAGCATAATTCAGGTTCCAATCCTCCTTCTTTAGCCGATTCAATTACTTTTGCTGAAGTTTTTGGTGGTATTGTAGAGGAATTTAGGGTTATCAAGGAGGAATTGAGCAAATCCAAGAGAGAGAAATTAAGGGTTTCTGAAATTCGTCAATTAGCATCCCCAAATGTTGGTTCAGGCCAAACTGAACGAACGATTATCGAAACCGATTCCAATGAAAATGTCAATATCTCAGTTATCCAAACTGAGATTGCGGATATTGACGATGGGGACACCATGAATATTGATTCAACGGTAATGGAATTGGGAGAAAATGGTGGGAGAAATTCAGGTAACAGGAATATCGATGAAATTGATAAATTCAAATATGTTAGCACCGGTAAGAATAAGATTGATCATCATGTGAAGAAGAAAAATAATGACGTGGGGATTGGAGGAAAGCGCGAATTGCCACTTTCGCTCAAGAATCAAAAAGAGAAGGGGAAGAATCTGGAGGAGAAGTGCAAAACCAGGAGTGATTATGTTAAGAAGAATCTAATGTTGAATGATCTTTTGGATAGTTTGAAGATTGTTTTTGGGGAGATTAAGAATGATGGTCCAGAGAGAGTGGATTTCTTAGAGATGGCCAAGAAACGTGGCATGACTTTTCCTCGGCCTAGGTGGTGGCCGCCGGAAGGTTTTGATCATTAAGCCTTTTAATTGAATATTAGGGGGAATTTGGGGATGAAGATTTTGGGTTTTGAAAATCTTGTTTTTTGAAAATGGTTTTTTGTTGTAAAGAAATAACCATTTTTTTGGTGTAAATATTGGTGTGGAAATCTCAAGTTTTTAGACAAAATCACAATTGGGTCTCTATACTTTGTTGGTTAGTGATGTTCTTGTTTTAATCCATTGCATGCTCCTTGGGTAGTGTTTGGTTGTGGGGAAATGGAGTTTAGGAATTGGAATGGGAGAAGAACTTATGTAAAAACCTTAAAATTCGCGTGTCATTTCTATGACCAAATCCAAAGCTCCAATTCTGTGCTTCCAAACACTAGCTAATCATTTTTCAGTCCTCGAAAACTCAACTTGTATAAATCAACTAAAACAAGGTGAACTTGTGCTATATGTTCTATTTCTTTTGGTATCAGAAGAACATCAATATATATATATACACACACACGCACACAAAGGATTTTTTTGTGGCGGAAGACACTATATTAATTTTTTAATTTATAAATATACAAAGATAGTATATATTCGTCAATTAAATGGAAATATAAAATTTAAGGATTACCGTATATAATTAAATTCAATTGTGTTGTAAGTAAGTGAGAGAATAAAATTTTGGGGCATTCGGTGAGAAGTTTTTTGTTTTACCTTTAATTTTAAAAAAGTCCTAGAGGTGAAAGTAACTTATGTTTTAATCCCGCCTATTTAAAAAAGGCGAAAGCCCACTACACGCTCCTGCACACTTGCGATTATATGTAATAATTTTGTGTGTAATGTTTTGTTAAATGTAACAAATATTACTGTATTTTGTAACATATAATTAATTTGTGTGTAAAAAAATTGTTAGATATAACAAAAATAATATAAAATACTTACATGTAACTAAATGTACACAAATAAATGTAACTAATATTAAACTAATTTTTGTGTGTAATATTTCTTAAATATCACGACAAATATTATACAGATATATATTATTTTAACATGTAACTATAATATTATATAAGTACATGTAATTAAAAAAAATACACAAATATATGTAAAAATATAACAATTATTAAATTGTAATTAATATTCGTTATATGTAATTAATATTCACTACAATATGAATTTACTTACCAAATTCTTTTTACAATCCCTGCAATACGGAACTAAAACTCAAGAGAAATCTAATTTAAGAGACTAAATCAAAACTTATATTTTAAACATGAGTTTTTTAAAATTAAGTCTATTATTTGGGATTTCCGGCCAATTATCCCTAAAATTTTTAGGCGGGATTTTTTTCTCAAAAAATTGGTAATCTAATCTCAACCATATATTGCTCTCAAATCATATAAAATCCTTGAAGAAAAGACATTTCGAAAAACCTGTCTGGACTTATAAGGGAAAATGACTTTTATGGTTCTTCAAGTTTGGGATGGATGTTTAAGTGACCTCTGATGTTTAGCACTAGACACATTTGGTCTCTGAACTATTAAATTAATTTCAATGTGGTTCAATTTCTCTATTTTATCCTTAAAATTAATTATAAATATTTTCTTATGAACTTTTTATTTTACATTTTTTTCCCACATCTAGTTTGGCAAAAATTACCGTCGGTGTGACCGTCGATAATGACTTAGGCGATTCTCTCTCGGCAAAAAGAAAAAAGAAAAGAAAAGAAAAACATAATACAATTAGAAAAATGAAATTATATTCACAACTTCCACTCTCAACCCCCTTTCCCTGCAATTTATGGTGCCACATCACCTCTTCCGACTCCGCTGCAATTGTCGGCCATCCCTGTCCCACTATCCCACCCCGTACAGGGGAAAAGAAAGAAAGGAAAAAAGGATGATCCTGGCCAGCAGTGACTCCATGAAATACAACGATGGAATGAATTACAGCCTTGCATGTGTGTGCATATTCCTTATTCATCAAGAAAGCAAAATTAGCAAATTAAATCAATAATGCCAGAAATCATAATTTGAACTCTGATTAGCACGATTAGCATTAAGATCAAGTGGCGTATCATCGTCCTTCTCATTCTTAAACCTCGATTCTCTTGTCCATCGGAAGAATTCTGCAACAAAGCCACTTAACGATAAGAAATATAAGTCCTATTTTATCTTTTTTTTGGTTACATTTATAGCAGAATTCCATAAATCTGACCTTCAGGATCGGATGAGGAGTCGGGGTCATCTAGTCCTCGGTGTCGGCATCATTGTCGGAGTCCTTTGCATTGATATTCAGTCACTTGAGCACAAGGCTAGAGCCCCAAGATTTAGGCTCACTCATTTTTAGATTCGACGTTGGATATGACCATTTTTTTTTATAGCCAGTCTAGTCCTACCCGACCATTTAACACACACACACACATATTTATTTATGTATTTATTTATATTTATACATTAGAAACAAATTCTTATTTTCACTTTTATTCCATTGTCAACTAGACCTATATTTTGAACAACCTAATTGTTGATCCAAAGATTTACCCAAAAGGAAAGGTAAAATTGGGTAGTGACAAAAAATTAAATGATTTAAATCAAACACAAATTATCAATTTTTTTAATTGATTATTATATCGTTAAGCACAAAAAATGTGTTTAACTAAGTGCACACCAATACAATCAGAAATAAAGTAACGCAATACACAACTATTTATCCTAGTTCAATAAACTATTATTACCAACGTCTAGTCCCCTGAGCTCCACAGGAATTTTGTAATCTACTAACCATTTGATTCTTTTCTCAGGTAGGAATCTAACCTTTAGAATCCTTATTCTTTTCGTATGCTTAGATTCAACTTTTACAATATTGATTTTTTTTCATAAGTTCATAATCAACCTATCACTCTCTCACACTATTACACTTATCATTTTTGCAATCAAAACCTAATCTTTTTAAAAAGCTAAAGATTAACTTAATCTTTTTCGCAAGCCGAAAATCAAACCCTAATCATTTCCTCCAGTTAAAGATTAAGCCCCAATCTTTTTTTCAAGCTAAAGATCAAAACCTAACTACCCTGATTAGACATCGTCCCAAACGTGTATAATTCACTAAAACTCGCAAATACAAAAGATTTATCAGTTTCTTCCCGCAAAGAGTTTCTACCACCTCAAAACAATTAAGCTCAATTAATGCTCCGATACTACGTGATAAAATCTATGTGAGGCACAATATGACTTAATCAATTTAACGCACAAATAGTAAATAATCAATTTTCACAAATAAAAACAGTTTTAAAAGATTTTCACGATATTAGATTTGAAAACGATTTTTCTCAAAACACTTAATCCAAATAATTAAACAAATAATCTAATAAATGAAATTAATTAACTTGGAAAGATTTCACCGGGATTTCTTGAAAACGATTATAATAACTCAATGAAAAACACAAACCGGTGATAAAACTTTTTCGCGCTTCGATCAAGAACTCTTTTTGATAAAATTCTCTTATAAATTTCAGCGTAAAATTTCTCTCTTATAATAGCCAAAAACTAAATTTTCTTAATTGTTTTTTATGAAACCCGCATGTCACAATTAATAGATTTGGAACTAGACCTATAACGGTTAGTTTAAAAAAAAAAACATATTATTAAATGACGCGCTAAGACTCTACATATCATATACTTTCAAAATAAGTATGTTTCATTTAAAAATACGTTTAGAAAAACTCGATTTGGTCCCCAAAACGTTTTCAATTCAAAATCCTTAAGGATAAGAAGTAATTTCATCAATTCAATTAAGAAAATAATTAAATATGTGGACCAAATAAATAAGAAACATAATATATATATATATATATATATATATATATATATATATAAAAGTAAAACATTTAATTCCCTTTAAAAAAATTATTTAAAATCGTAAAAAACGAGGAGGTTTGACTCAAAAACCGAGTCAGACAAATTGTTTGACTGTGGACTTCGGTTGACCGAGCTCTCTACCAGTCGACCACCTTTTCCAAAGGTCAGTATTATGACCCTTCGCCAACCTCTGGTCTATTGACCGACCACATGGTTGCTTGACCAATTGGATCTGTATGTTTTTTTTTTGTTTTTTTTTTTATTTTCAGCTATTGGAATGGTTAGTCAACCAACCCTACCTATCAGCTATCCGAATTGGCCAGTAAGTCACCCATTTCATTTTTTTAAGCTATTGTTTTGGTTAGTCGACTGACCCCTTTCGTCGGTTGACCGAATTAACCAGAAAATCCATCATTTTAAGTGTTAAAATCATTTTTTCAATTAGACCCTTAGCCAAAAATATTTTTATGACTTAACACTTTATAAAAACCATATTAGGATCTTAAACTTATGACTTCTTACTAAGACACACATAAAATTTATTCATTTTCAAGTATCATGCGTGATTCTAATTCAGGTTGTATTAAGAGTATAAAGGCAATGAGTTGTTTTCACGTAATTGTTTTCAATACTATTCAAATCTTCGTTATCTTCATCTTGTATACATCATGAATTCTTCAACAATTATTCTTTTCGACTAATTCTTTTTCTCATTTTAACCTATGAAATTTTGAATTTGAAATCACTCAATAAAAACATTAGTTTTATAAATTATCAATATTTAATTGTCTATCAAAACAGTTCAACAAAAAATGATTATATTTTATAATTATTCTTTACTATTTTAGTGATTCTTTGCTTAGGATTGGGTTTGGGTTTCAGGCATTTTATATGTTTAATTTATTTATTTATATTTTGACATCACCTATTGAAAACGGAAGGTGAAAGTAGACCTGGGTGTTGTGGATTTTATGCTTCTTTTGGGCCAAATTGCAGATGAGCTTAATTTTTCATGTACGAAATTAGTAAAGTTTGTTATGCCTCAATTTATTTGTCAATTGGTTGGTATTGATCTTATCTACAATTGTTGTTTTCTCCACATGAATTGTTTTCTGATTCTCCATAGACAACCTCCATGATAAAGGGTATAAATGGAATTTAAATGTTTATGATTTAATAATTAGTCTAATTTTTATTGAATTTCTAAATATTTGTATATAAAATAATTTTTATTAATTTATTCCTAGTCTCTAAACAGGTCTTCTAGATTTTCCTAGCTGACAAGTCACCAATTTTTATCCTCTATTAATTATTTTTTGTCTTTCAGATAAATTTTAGTTTTTTATTAACACTAATTAGGTTGAATCTATTGAATTAATGTTGATTAAAATTGAATCTATTGAATTAATGTTGATTAAAATTGAATTTGTACTTGATATGATAATTAAGTATAGATAAGAACTAAAAATATGTTAAAAGAACCTAAAAATAAATTGTTTTATAAATAGAATAAAAAAATAAAAAATTATATAATAAGAAACCTAAAAATTATATCAAGAGACCGAGAATAATTGCATAATTGACAATGAACTTTTTTTTTTTTTGGTTTTTATCAAACTGCAAACAAAATGTATTCTTATGATGATTGTATTTGTCTGTATAATTTCAATGGCTAACAAAAATTAAAATGTATGATCATAATATTTTTCTTAGGAACATCATATCCTTTAAATACAAACACCATAATTCTAATTCTATTTTGAGATATATAGTGATTTTCTTAAAACATGTGAATTGTAATTTTTTATTCTCGAGTGGTTTTTTTTTTTTTTAATTGAGTTAATATCAACTAAATGTGAAATTTATGTTTGACATTATAGTTAATATTAACTAAAATTTTGATAAGAATTAAAAAATAAATTGATAAAAAATATAAAATAAATTGTTCTATGAATACATTAAAAAAGAAAAAGAAAAAAGGAAGCATAAAATAGAGGTGAAACCTTTCACTCTTCACCATCCCTTTGGTTCCTATTGTATCACTATGGGTCTGTTTGTTTGGATGATAAAATGGATGAATAAGAAAATGAAAAACAACTTATGATAGAAAATGAGAAAAAAATTTGTTTGATATAGATGAAAAATCGAAAGAAAAAAATAAGAAGAAAAATGCACAATTTTTAAGTAAGTAAATTTTTTTCCTTACTAATTTGGAAAGAAAATGAAGAAAAATGAAGGAGAAAATTTTCAAGAGGAAAAAAAAATTACAATATACTCTTAATAATAAAATTTTTAATTTATTTTTACAATACATGACGGTAAAATAGTAAATTATATTAAAATAAATTATTTTCACTCCTTTTTTTTTTTTTTTTTCCAAATAACACTAGAAATAAAAATATTATCTTCTTGTTTGGTTTTTTTTTTTTTTTTTTTTTGTTTTTTTTCAGCGAATAAACATGGGTCTATTGGTCTAAACTGACATTGATTCAAAATGTTTTACTAAATTTTAATTGGATGTTCTGGATTTATGAAGGTAAGTATCCAAATGTCCTCTGTCAATCTTGACTTTAGATTGATAATGTATTCTAATTTATTTATTTATAATAATAACAAATAAATAAAAAACTCCATAAAGGTTAATATATAGTCTTTCAGCAAAATGACTTCCTCCTTGACTTTAGATCCTCCTCTTAAGTAATTGGCAAGACTTCCCCATCAATCTTGCAACAAGCTAAATCCACCATTTTTTTTAATGATTAGTACTATTTTGGAAAAGAAAAAAAAATCCAACCTTTTCATTTGATTGAATATTGATTTCCCATTTACCTTATCTACTCTTATTTTTACATATATCAATTTTTTATTTTTTTTTACCTCTCATATATCTTACATTTATTTTTACTAAATTTCGCTGCCTTAATATTTACATATTTTCAACCTTAGACATATAATTTAATTTGAATTTGGATGTATTAAACAATTAGACACAAAACAATATACATCAAACACAAAAAATCACTTGCCTTTGGGTAAGAGTTTAATAAATCCATAGAATTTGTAAATGATAGAATTTTAAGATTTTAAATTTTGAAATCTAATAATTTACAAATTTATTGTTTGAATAATTTTTTTACATAATTAATTTTTATATTATTAAAACCTATTTTTAGTAATTATAATTTTACTAATACATAATTGAGATTTTTTATTTTTTTACATATATAATTTTATTATAAAATATAAAGATAATAAAATTTTGAGATTCATACAATTACAACAATAAAAAATAAGATTGAAGTGAAATGAATGAAAAATTAAAAAAATAACAAATTCTCCATGGAATCTTTTTAAAATAACATGTGTTTTAAAAGGATTTGCAAATCCATCTTATTTTCTTATTTTACAAATAAAAATAAGGGTATATGTCATTAATCTCTCATGTCATTTTACATTATACCAGATACCTGCTATGTCATTTTTCAATTATCAGAGACCTCCTCTGTTTTTTTACTCAACACATCACTTACCTCTCTTTGGACAAAATTGTCCTTAGGTTATTTTTTTTAAAATTCATTAGCACCCCTATATTTTTAAAATTATATTTTTTACTTTTAATTTTTAAATAATTATATTTATCTCTCTCACTAACACTCAACTTCTACCGCACTGTCACCGCCCAACTCCCACCACCCATTGCCACCGCCGCTGCCACCCACTACCCACACCGCCCAACTCCTGTCGTCACTTCTCACCACCCATCGCCACCTCCTACTACCTCTCACCTGACTCCCCCGCCACTACCCACCTCCACCGCTACCACCCACCGCAGAGAGAGAGAGAGAGAGAGAGAGTGGTTAATTTTTTTTTTTTTTTTTTTTTTTTTTTTTAATGAAATAGTTAATATATATATATATATTTATTTATTTATTTATTTATTTTTTTAAAATGGGGATGGGTAGCGGCGGTGGGTGGCAACGACGGTATGAGGTGGTAGAGGCGGTGGGTGCGATAGTAGGAGGTAGCGATGAATATATATAAATTAAAAGGTTCTTTATGTATTTTTTTTTTTTATTATTTAATTATTTTTAAAATAGTCAAGGATAAAATTGACATTATAATAAAATAAAATAAAAAATTATTATTTTTTAATCAATAAGAGAGATAAGTGGTGTTTTAGCAAAATGATATGGGATATTTTTTATATTTACAAAATGACAGAAGAGATATCTGATGTAGTACAAAATGACAGAAAAGAACAATAACATATACCCATAAAATTAACATGTGTCTTGAAAGGATTAACAGATCCCTCTTATTCTCTTATTTTAGAAATAAAAATTACATGTGCTTTGAAAAGGATTTACAAATCCCTTTTATTCTCTTATTTTACAAATAAATAGACTTCATAATTTTTTTTTTATAGTACCCAAACAAAAAATTGCTAAACAGAATTTGTGAAATCGTTTGATTCCAATGAAACCTCGAGAACAAGAAATTTACATCTCCAGGATCATTCCAAATAAAACACCAACCAAAATACATCAAATTCAACATTATTACCTCGACTTAAGGGTATTTCCTAGTCCGGGCTTACAACTAAAAGCTTCCTTGATCGAGGAAATACCAGACAACTCTTTAGTTTGCAATCTGAACAACTAGTTTCAAGCTTTCCTGCTTCAAAAAAGACAAAAGAGGCACGTTGACCGCGTCTTTCAACTTTTTAAAAGTTGAGTAAACAAGCTCAAAAAATAAAAATAAAATAAAAAAAACCCTCCAAGAGGTAAAACCCTCTTCTCCATTTTATCTATAGATTACAAGCTTTTAATGTTTACACCTATACAAAAAAGAAAAAACGAACCACATTCATCCCTTAGGATTAGAAGTTCTATGTAGTTCAACTGCAAAGAACTGAGACACATATGAAGGCAACGATCAAACCTCATTTGCGAAGACGATTTTGGTACATTGAGCTGCTATTAGTGCTTGCTTGAGGTCCAAAGCTAGAACTCGGGAGGAGTTCTGCCTGAGGGAAGAAGCCATTAGACGGAACATCCAAAAGCAAATCTTGATCAGGATTTTCATCAGGAAAATGCAAGGAATCTAGCATTGAGGAAGTACTATCTGGTGGCACTTGGAAGAAAAGGCTTGGTGGACTCAAGCAAGAGCTGTCCTTTTCGATTCTTGGGTTTTGCTCGAAGTTGGATTTTGTTGTTACCCTTTTGGGGATTTTCATTATCGCCTTTGCTCCTAAAAACAACACAATAAGATCTCCAATAAGGATTCCAAAAATAGGTTCTAATGGTTGAGATTTGCACAATTCAATATTATGCCCTGAAGGTTCAATTAAATTAGTGCTCCCAAAAGATTGGAACAGAAACAGAAAAATTGAAGGGGATTTTGGTGGGAGAATGCATTAAAAGATTCAAGCGCCTCAAACATTCTGTCGGAAATGTTTTTTTGGGCGAAAACACCTCCAGCCCATGCCGTGAATGTTCAGTTTCATATTGCAAATTCATAATGTTAAATAAAAAAAAAAAATGAGGTTGAATGCCGATAAAGAAACCAATAAAGTGATAACCATTGAGTATGTAACGCGAATGGTTCATTCAGACATAAAAAAGGCAGCCCTGTGCTACAAAGCTCTTGCCATGCGCGGAGTCTGGGAAAGGGTCGGACCACTTAAGTCTATTGTACGCAGCCTTACCTTACTTTTTGTAAGAAACTGTTTCCACGACTCGAACCCGTGACCTCCAAGTTACATGTTTAATTCAGACATATATCATTTAAAAATAATGTTTCATGTGAGGGACAAAAATAACAATTTACCCAAAAAAAATAAAATGATTCGTCCTATTATGTTTCCAGATATGTAGAACGAACTAAAGAGAACAGAAAAGTAACAATGAACAAGATAGGTTCATTATTACAATCACCATAAACATGTCCAAACAATCTATAAACCTTTTAGTAATTGCTCTAGAAAGAATTAAGTGAAATTATTTCCAAGAATGTAGTTAAGTAAGAAATTCTTCTAACCTGGATAGTTATGAAACTGATCGTCTCTTGATGTCTTTGCAGTTGTGGAATGACAAGATACAATTGCGGCAGTTGCTGCTACTAGAGGCCTGCCGGTACTATTTTCAGTTTTTACGTCCTAAAAAAGAAAATTAGATTCAGTATTGCTTTAAGAGATCTATGAAAGTAATTTTGCAATATATGTTATCGTTAATTTTCTTTTTTTGCTAATAGTTCAAACCTTGAGTAGATTATATTGTTCCACCCATTTGGATTTTGTCGAATTGCATAACGCGAGCTTCTTTAAAGCTTTGTATTCTTCATTCCTTACCCCCGATAGAGTGCGATCGAAAACACCTTCCCCAAGAAGTTTTTGGAAGGAACATATATTTTCCTTCAACTGAGAGCTACCAAACAAGCTTTTTAGGCTGTAGATATTGACCAATACAAAAATACGGTCAACTTTTCAAAGTTTGAGGCACGAGAGAAACAAGCCGAAACATGCTATTTAAGATTATCAAGAGAATCGATATGCTCTATTTTTATAAACTTCAAATTTTGTTAGTTTCCAAGTTACCACAATTCACTAGAACCCCCATCGAACGGTGAAGATTCAATTTTCTTTTTAAATTGAATATATAAGGCCCTGTTTGGTTGTCCTTCATTTCACAAATTGGACTATTTTATAATTAGTCAATTTATGAAGTTAGTATTTTGTTGGTTGTAAAAACTAAAAACACTCAAGTTAGTGATCATATAGCTTAAATGATCTTTTCTTGTGTAATTGTATTACGATATAGCCTAAAAGTTAATTTCATTTTAATTATATGAAGATATATACAAATCAATTCATTATAAATAAGATAATTTCTAAAAGAGGATAATTCAGACAACCAAACGGTTTAGTTCATGAAAATTACTAAGCACACCTATATTAAGAACCAAATTACCGATTAATACTAATTGGTTTAATCCCAATTTTAAAAAGGTCAAAATTTCCATGACAAAATATCCTTGAAAGATCTGCGGAATTTAATAGTTTTTCTTATTAAATGATATTAACAACAACAAAAAAACAAAAAAAAACAGTTTCCATAAATAACAACCCAAGAGATTTTCCATTTTCACTGGCATTCAAATTTCAAAATCTGAACCAAATATTGAAAACAAGGAAAACATATACCTTATTTTTACAAGGAGTTCATGTTATATGTAACATCAACACACAAATATACGTGGAACATGTGCACCGCCACAGTAAATTAATGGTATATTCAACATCCAAACAAAAGACGAGGACTATTATTGCGGGCTTCGCGGAAGACATACATCCTATTTTTATAAACAGTTCATGTTATTTGTAACATCAACACACAAATGTAACAATGTATTTTTTCGTTTTTGTAACGCATACTATGTTAAATATAACATGGATTTCTATCTAGTGCCACAAAAAAACAATTGGCATATCATTTTAAAGACAATGAAACAGAGATAATTCATGTATAAATGAATGATTGATCAACGAAAATGGTAGGGGAGATATCTATGATTTTTCAGAGATGCTTTTTCCGCGCAAATTGCTTAGTAACTATTCGGCAAATTTAGAGAGTGTATATACAGAAATACTGACTAGTTTGGAATAGAGGATAACGATACATTAATAGGGGCAAATTGTTAATAGGATCCCTTGGTTCATTAAAATACAATTGGGTTCATTCAGTAATTTAGATACCCAACTAGGATCGGGTGGTAAGCGCCCCTTTAGTTTATAATTTTTTATTGGTGAGTGAGAAGTTAGTATGTTGCAATTATGCTTTGTCATTTAGCTTCATTAACACTTTATATGAAATTAAAGTTTTACCTCATTGTAAAATCATTTAAACATATTTCCACGCATCAAGAGATATAGAAGGCTACCTTAAGCATCCCACGTTTCAGGGTACACGGTAAGCCATACCCTAAAGTGAGTCGAATGATTTCTTTATTTTTTTTCCTCACAATGATTATCTAATATCAATCAAAAAGTGGATTTCTCACATTTTTAAATGGACACGTTGAGGTGAATAGGTAAAAAAATTTGCAATGGAATTCCTGATAATGGTTTCTATAATCTTTGTCATGTTTCGATGTATTGATTAACTCATTCAATGATACATTCTTGGAGCTTAATCACCATAAATGAAAAACAATTCAATTAACAAAAGACAAATACCTATCGGGTAGTCCGGAAGTATCAACGGAAGGCAAATACTTCAGCAGTTGCTTCTGTTCGTCATTTGTCAAATGCCTCACCCATTCATCATAGTTGAGAATATCCTACACCAAGTGTGCACTATAATCATCAGAGCTACTAAATCTTTCAAAAATAACTTGTCAAATGACGCCAAATCTTTTGGAAGATATTCCGGAATTTTGAGGAAAATGTAGAAACATGAAGCTTACTTTTATGTCTACATAACATAGCGGTGAGTTATGATCCCCAAGAAACTGTAGCTTTTCTTGTTGAGCCTTGTTCCTGAAAACTCTTATATTAGCTAAAAAAGCGGAGAGATATAATATCAACTAAGAAATTAGAAGATTCATAATTATCCAAAAATTGTAGAATTCAAATTTCTCGATATCAGTGCCGAGTGTATTCCCTCCAAACCAAACACGTATGTTGTGGATGTGTTGTAATATGGGTCGTCCATTCTCGTATCTCTTGTAAATTATTGTTTTTCTACAAACAATTGAGAAAACACTCCGTTTGATGTTGCCCAAATTGGGTGAACCATATAAATCTTGTCCCACTTGTGTGTTTGACTGTGTGATTGATCTCTTTTTTTTTGTTTTGTTTTGTTTATTGTGTCTTAGCGGCCCTAGTATCATAGGTGGCATTTGATTATTTTATTTATTTATTTATTATTATTATTTTGGTCTTGTTCCTAGAAAACTTGAAACAAAAACAAACAAGATATGTTTCACTTCTGATCCCAAAAATTTGTTCTACAAACAGAATATAAACATATTTTTTTGTTTCTGTTTTTTTTGGGTTGTCGTTGTTGTTTCTATTCTCATTTTCTAGGAATAAAAAATAACAGATACACTAATCAAACAACACCTTATTATAAGTAACCTAGGTGATCATTCGTAAAATACTATATCATGACCACATTAATTGTAATGAACTTTTAACTTTTTTTTTTCCTCTCACAAACCACAAAAACAGTTTTTCTCCCTGTTCCGCTCTTTGGCGACATGTTGTCTTTACTAGCTATGATTACGGTACTTGTGTATACTATGAAAATTTGAACAACATCACATATTTTCACATTTCAAGCCAAAAAAAATAAAAAAAGGAGTACCTTTTAACATGTTGTTCCATCTCCTGTCCACTAGGCTTCTTGATCGTCTCAATCACAGGACAAGGCAACTTGAAACACTTGTTCTCGCTTGCCAATCTCGAATAAGCCTCGCTCCCTTGTTGTTGCTTGTGATCAAACGAAAGAGAGCTAGCTTCAGACTCCTCTTCTCCTCGAGCTATTGCACTAGGATGCCTAATAAGAACACTCCCATGTCCTATCTCAACGGAAACCATTGGCGTATTGCTCTCGAAAAGCAACTCCTCTTCTGAAGATCCCGAGAAATATGAAGATTGTTCATGCAAAATGGTGTACAAATCTTTGGTAAGTTTTTCAACTGGAGATTGCTTGGGACGACCTACACATGTCCTCTTCCTGGAAGGAACTGTTGTATCGAATACAACTGATTGGGATGGGTCTGAAAAAACAAGCATATTGTAAAGCACTTTTTTCGAGTCCTAAATAACATGAAAGGAACAAAAACAAGTTAGAAAGAAGAACAAGAAACTAAAGAGGGACACCTAGTGCACAAGGCTCCAACATTGAAGGTCTGGGACGGTCTGATGACTCAAATGGAAACAGTCTTCTCCTGTATATAGAGAAGTTGTTTCCATGGTTTGAATTCATGACGCCCATGTCACAATAAAATTATCTTACGGGTACGTGAAAGCCACCTCCTTGGCAAGGAGAAAATTAGAAAAATATAAATTTTGCACATTATCAATGATATTAAGTAACTTTGATAGCCTTTTCCTTCAACTTCCTAAAACTAGTGACAAACAAACTTAAGAGGATAAATAAATTTTTCGTTATCAATAAATGCATTAGGAAGCCATTTTACAAAAATAAATCATTTTTAAGTATGGCGGAAATTTCAAAGAAGAATATCAAGACAACTCTCCTGTCATGTATAACAAAATGGGTTGTGCTCATTCAAATCCTTTTACCATGTCTCTCCACTACTAATTTTCAAGGATTAGTTATCAAGCTTTAAGCCAAAGCTAGAGGAAAAACTGAGGCAGCATAAACTCATCAAAACCCTTTAAACCATGTTTCCCAACTTCTCTTTTTCAAGAATTCAATTCCAAATTGCAAGCCAAAGCCAGGGGTTAAGGACTAGTTTGGATATGCTATCAAATAAAAGTATATATATTACAGTATAAAGCTACCTGTTAAATCACTTGCATCCGCACTTCCAAACTGAGCACAACTCTCAGAGTTAGATATCGCAGATCCAGAACTCGACCTATTACTCATATCTTCATCGATAATTTTCCGATAACCCTGGTTATTATAATCAGGGTTAACAGCTCCAACTACTGGTGCATTTTCGGGATTTCGCTTTCTTTTCACCCATTTTGCCTCTTTGTTCTTAATAGGTGTGCTGCTCTTTATTTTTGATACCCTATACTCCTCAAATTCATCGGGTTCAGCTCTAGAATGAAGAGGTGTATAGTTCACAAGGGTTCCTTTTGTTCTCCACCGGGATCCACATGCATTGCATAGTACAGGCTTATCCGGAGGTCCATTACGCCAAAGAGGAGTACCTGTAGTGTAAGTTTATAGTAAGCAAGAAGGTAATGTTTGAAACCCATTTGGGATAAGGTTTAAAATTCTCCAAAAATGCATTTTTAAGGCCTTACATCAATTCAATTTTTGTGGTTTCAAACCACTTTTAAACAGTCTGCCAAACGGATACTAAGTGCATATATGCAAGGTTTAACATACAATTCATAACAGAATGTGATCGGAGGAACCATTGGGGTGCCTGTGGTATTAAGTTTATAGTCAAACAAGAAGGTAATATCCGAAGAAATGGACAATGCCCCTAAAACCCTAGTCAGAAAGCCTAAAATCAATTGATTTCTGTGATCTTAAACAGCTATTGGATTCCACCAAACTGTCTGCCAAACGGGTGAATTATGCAAGATTATCATACGGATCAGAACACAATTCCATGCACATCATGAGGACAAATTAGAAAGAAAAAAAAAATTAAGAGGATAAATTAGAAGAACCACCAAACGTGGACTATATAGAATTGATTCCTAGAGAGATTAACGCAGGGGATCAAGCTAAGGGCTAAGTTCTACTCATAAAGAACCGAAAGAACCGAGAAACAAGTGTTGAGAAATGCACATTTGTCCATTGGGATCAGAAATTTTAGAAAATTGGGAGCGCAAGGAACTGAATTCTGACTAATCAGTGGGATTCAATTCAACTGAAAGACGTGCAAAACAGTGTCACAAGCCGATTTTCAGTAAGCCAAACACAGCTTCAGAGAGGCAAACAACAGAATTAGCTCACACAAGAGGAAGACGAAATGATTGGCAAAAGGAAAACAATTTCAAAAACAATCCCAAACTTAAATCAGCAATTGTCATTTCAAAGATTCAAGGGCAATTGAAGCTGTTTCACGCACCAATAATAAGAAACAAATTAATTTATAAAGGAACAAAACTATTTTCTATTTCATTTGTCTTCATTGTTCCTTTGAGACAAACCTGCATATGGGTATTGGGTATTCTCCTCCATGATTGAACAACTAATCTAAGCATATTAAACAATTCAGACAACATAAAAAAAATCGAAGAAAAAAAATAACATCAAAATGAAACGATTTCTCTAGAAACATTGGAGAATTTTATGAAAATAAAAATTGAACAAAAACTCACTTGTAACACCACAGTGATAGCAAGGTCCTTGCTTTCCCATACGACTTTCTAGTTCTTTCTTTTGCCTTTACTTTGAAAGAAGAAAAATTCAGAGCAAAATGGAAGGAACACGGCTCCAAACCAACAATAAACAAGTGTTTTTTTTAGTTTTTTTTTTTTTTTTTTTTTTTATAGCAAAAATGCAAAAATTAATATAAATTACATAAATAATTATTCTGTTCAGTCTTCAACCCTTTACGGTACATATTCTACTGGCTGTAGAAGGATTTTCTGCAAGAGACCCAGAAAAGTTCCTGCAGAAAATCACCAAAAAAGAGAGAAGGAAAAAAAAAAAAAAAACCCAGAAAAATTGGTATCTTAAATTCTCAGAAAGGCGAGTGAGGAGCATAAATCAACAAGAAATGAACCGATTGAGATGGTTTTTTTGGTTCATCCGAGAATTTGTACAATCCAATGGAGAAAAAAGAAAAGACTATTGGTGGAATCTATTAAATGGGTTGGGGGAAAGGAAGGTGAAATGGGAAGGGGGGATGTGCTTGTGTATGACCCTCCCCTCTCTTGTTGTTAGTGTATATTGTATTGTAGATGTGAAGTAAATGTTTGAGCTTTATATTTTTAGGTGTTAATTGTAATATTTTCAAAATTCCCCTTTTTTTTTATTCTGGCCATAAAATTAATTTTATTTCAAATATATAAAATATATAAGGGTTCTTCTAGGGATAATATAGCATAATTCCTGTTGACTAAAAGACTTCTGATATATATAATTTTTTTTTTAATAATTATTATCACCATCTATATCCTAAGTTGAAAAATGACCCTTGGATTACTTTTTACCCATTCATCTCGCTAACTTACAACCCTAGGGAATAATGATTTAAAAAAAAAAAAAAAAATTAATTGCACTTTATCCCCTTAATTATATGCACAAGGCACTTTGTCCGCTTGAATGAAAAAACCGACACTTAATTGCCCTCTTACTCATCTCAAACTGCAACCTGGATGCTAACTCAAAAGCAGTTGTATTACAATTGCCTGTTAAAACTAGTGAATTAGCTTTCTTGCCTAATGACAATTATTTAGGACCATTTCACCCGTTATCTATTCTATTGAAGAATATACAAAAAATAATTTTTGAGATTTTTGGACCCGATTATTTAAAAAAAAAAAAAAAAAAGAAGAATACTTGCACTTTGCCCCTTAAGTATATGCACAAGGCACTTTGTCCGCTAAATAAATAAAAAAGATACTTAATCGCCCTCTACTTCATCTCAAGTTGCAACATGGATGTTAACTTAACAACGATTATGTTTGCCCATAGATTTACCCAAGAGGAGGATGAATTATGTAGTTATAAAAGTTTAAACAAATAAATTATTTATCAAGCAATCACCAATTTCCTTAACCGATTGTTATTTTGAGTTATACTGGAAACTTGTTTATCTTAATGCATAACCAAACATATAGGGATAGAGAAATTGAATACATAAATTTATCCTAGTTCAGCAAACTACTTTTGTCTACGTCTAGTCCCCTGATCTCTTGCAAATTTTGCAATCCACTAACCCCGATTTCTTTCTCAGTTAGGAATCAGGCCCTCATAATCTTTTTCATAGGTGCAGGACTAATCTAATTCTTTTAACAGGCTCATAACCAAACCTTTACAATTTTTCTTTTACCAGGTTCAAGAACAACTTAATTTTTTTACAGGTTAAGAATCAAACTTAACTATCTTTTTACTAGATTAAAGACTAACTTAATCCTTTTACATGCAAAATCAAACCTAATTTTTTCTAGGCTAACAATCAAACCTAAACCCTGATTAGATACTAACCCAATGTATCTAATCCTCGCACACTCACAAAATACGAAAAATATATATATGTTTTCCACATGAGTTTCTATCACCTCAATACAATATATTTTCAATTAATATCTATATTATAATGTAGAACTACGTGAGAATACAAATATGATTTTACTTAATTTAAAGCACAAAGATAATATAAATAAGATTTCGCCGGTAAAAATCGTTTCACAGGATTTTCAAGATATTTTAAATAAAAAACAATTTTTTCACACAAAAATACTACAAGATCAATCAAAAGATATTAATCAATTAAAGCACAATTAATTTTAGCAAGTAAACAATAATAATCTCACCGGGATTTTTTTAAGATCAAACGTAAGACTCAAACCCGGTATTAGCGAGAACATAAATTTCTTCAATGCAAATTTTTTTCTCTTGGAAATATTTTCAGTAAAATAATACTCTCTTTATAAATATGACTAATTTAAACTCTTACTCTTGATGCATATGTATTCAAATTCGCATGTCTATATATATATAAATTTAAAACTATGCCTATAACAATTATTTTTCATAACATAAGACCATTAAAGTCATATATATAGATCCATACAATATACTCTTTTAAATTAGATAAATTTGACCTAAAAATACTCTTCAAAAAGCTCAATTTAGTCCCCAAAACTTTTTTTTATTCAAACCCCTTAAATATAGAAAGTAGTTTTTTCGGTTAATCGCATAGAATCAAGTAATATAAAGACTAAATAATAAATTTTTTAAAATATATGATAGATATATGAAATATATTCAAAACTAATTAAAATTTGATTTTATATCGTTCAAAACCATAGTATTTGGGTTGAAGATCTCAAAAAATGTCTTGGTTAAACATTTTGAAATATGTATGATCGGTTGATCGACCATCTATGCGATCAACCAGTTGTCCTTCCAATGGTTTATTTTTCATCTGTTGGCAACTAGTCAATCGACCGGATGTTAACCGCCAAAAACATCATCTTGAATCTCCCAGTCAACTAGCCTCTTGTTGGTCGTCCGTTCAGGTCTAAAATTGATTTTTTTAATCCTGAATCTTCCAATCGACTGATCATATTGTTGGTCGTCCGTCCAGGCTGAAAATCACTTATTTTTCATGCGTGATCGTAATTGGGTTGCGTTAAAAGTATAAAAAGTATTGAGTTGGTTTACCTAAAATTCAAAAAAGAAAAAAAAAGAAAAAAAAAGAAGCCTTTTTTACTCTAAAAAATCTTCAATGTCTTCACTGCAACAATCTTGAATCATTTGTCAAATATTATCTTGAAAACCATCATCAAGTATTGTCTTTGAAATTTATCATTTTTGTCATTTGCTCAATTGGAACTCAATTCTGAAATCACTCACTAAAAACATAGTTCTATAAAATATCAATACGAATTTGTCCATCCAAACATCTAGGTTAATTGATTGTACTTTAGTCGCCTACTAAAGCAAGTGACTTTGACTTTCCTTCCCAATGACAACTATTTATGACCATTTTACCCATTATCTCTTCTATACATTAGTTGGTGTTATACAAAAAATTGATTTTTGAAATTTTGGACTCGATTATTTATGTGATGCAATTTTTGATTGGGATATCAATAGATTCTTATTGGTGAGGAGATGAAAGTGTATTTATTAGTGAAAAATTATTTACAAATGAATAAATATTATCACTTAAAGTACTCACTTATAGTTGTTGATTGATGAATTGTGGGAGATATCCTACAATGGTTTTGAATACCCTATAAGTTGACTAAAATCTCACTTTGCTCCCTATGGTTTCAATCTAAACATATAACATATTAACGTTTCTTAATCATCCCAGTATAGTCCAAGTTATTATCCTTGTTAAAATATTAGACAGAAAACAGTTATTTGTCACGCATCTGAATATTTTTAAGAGGTTTATATGTGTGTGTGTGTGTGTGTGTGTGCACGTGTGTGTCTATATATATGTATTTATGTATAATTTTTTTGTCTTTTGTAAAACAATTGTAAGGAGGAAAAGAAAAGGTTGAACATACCCATAAGTTTTCTTAAAAATCATTGGGTGCACGATAATTGATTGGTTATTGTCGAAAATTATAATGGAGTTATTGATTTAGACTGCGATGGGATGAGCAGGAACTTCAGGGTATTATGTGTTCAAATTTTAACTATGGAGGCCAAAGTAAAACAATGACCAGACTTCAAGGGTACAAAGTATGAAAACCCCTAATAAAACCACATGCACGCGAATTGCCACCATCCACCTTTTAGCTGCGTTGTGCTTGAGCTTTGGTTCTAGCTCGGGGCTTGTGGCTTTGGGATTGGACTTGGGGTCTTGGGGAATGCTTGGCCTTCCTATCTTTTTATAAAAAAAACTTATAATTGTTAATTTAAGGGTTACATTTGAAGTTTATTCAATGTTATAAGAGTAAGCATTCTTTTGGATATAGACATACAACCATAGCTCATTTTCACCCACAAAATTGATCTAAGTCATTGTTCTTGACACATAGAGTTTTTGAACTATTATTGTTCACTGAACTACTGGTTTATAGTGCTACTTTGAGTTGTGATCTTTGTACCTAGGAGATAGATGCTCAATCAAACCATCAGCACTGTAGCATGTGCAAAATAAGTTGATATCGTAGTACGATAGACTCGATCAATCGATTCTGGTATTATTTTATGTTTTCCTCTATAAATGCAATATGTGGTCTCTAATGATGGATATAAGTCTCATAGGCAATCCTATTTTACCTCATTTAGTGGCATTTTCTGTAAAAATTACAATTAAACAAAATTTTAATATTATTTCATATCATGTTGATGTAAAATCCTGGATATTAAGTTAAAAATATCATAGTTTTTAATGGTGACTAAAAGGAGTGGGATCATAGACGTTTTGGCAACCTATGTCCTAAATATTCCTAGTTGGGTTGGATTGTTAAAGAGAGTGTTTAAGAATTCAAACTAATTTGTAGGGTATTTTCTCTTTGAGAATATTGAGTCTCAATCATTAGTTTGAGACACTAGAATAGCCATTAGGGGAATTACTATTGTACTAAGGGTCTTGAACCTGATCATCCTAGATATTCTTGTTGGATGTGAGCTCTATAGTCAATCTTATAATCTTACATTCAAGACATGTATCTGTAAAACATTTTAATTTCAAGTATTAATAAAAGGCATTTCTTGATATTATTTTTGTACTTATATCTTTATCGCTTTAGACCTCGAATGTTGAATCAAATGTATGATTATTTACTATAATTAAGTAGGAGGAGGTCAAAGATATTTGGTACCTCGATATTCTAAACTATTCCAAGTTGGTATTGGATTGTTGAAAAAGGTCTTCAACAATCTAGATTAGCTTGATCCGATGGTCTCTCTTTGAAAATGGTAAGTCTCAATCCATTAGTTTGAGATACTAGAACATCTACAAGGGAACTTATTAAGTGGTTGTAAGAGGCCGAAAATGATAATCCTTGATATCCTACATAGTAGTTTTTCTTAAGTCAAAATAGGATATCTGAGGTGTGACGTATTCCATGAACGTTTGTTACTTGAGGTACTGTATATTACATGTTTACATTACTATACTTTGATAATGCTAAAAATTGTTCCCTAACTAAAGGTCTTCAAAAGTATTAATTGAGTATAGTGGGATATACAAGGCAATATACAAGTATACATGAAGAGATCTATCACTCTTAGCAAAAAGAGATGTGACCCATGTGATTCAGTTCAATATAATTTATCCAAACCTTTAACCAAAATAGTGTGATGATTGAGAAGAGATTCTAATTAGGTATCACAAGGAATTATGTTATCAATCAAATACATATGATTAAACTAAGGATTTTTTACCTAACATATCATGCTGGTCTTTGGGTAAACAGATAGAGAGATTGTGGAATACACATATTGTTGAACCTAATGTTTTGATGGACAATTGAACGTTGATCCTTTATGGAACTAATTGTTTTATTGAGTGATTTTATATTAAGATCGATATGTTAAAATAAGAAAAAGAATGAATCAAAAAGATTAAATTGTTGAAGATTAACAAGACGCATAATTTATGAAGAAACTTAAGACGGGTGCAAAGTGAAAATAATGAAGATTTTTGGAGCATTGAAGATTTTTAGGTAAAAAAAAACTCACTACTTTCATACTCTTAATGCAACCCGAATTAGGATTACACACGACATTTTAAAATGCGTAATCTTATGTGTGAGTTCAAGAGCTTGAACAATGTTTAAAAAGGCTTGACTTTCGTTTAGAGTTCGATCTGGTTTTCATCATTGTTGACCAAAAGAAAGGAATCATTTTATTCCTTTCTTTGATGACTAAATCCCATATTTCTCAGATACATGCCGACATTTGACCTTTGTTTTGTCTTTGAATTAGCCTAAAAGTGCAAGAGTAGGCCCGAACCGCTCCCCTTTTTCCATTCTTTCACTGACAAAACCTACCTTTCAATTTGTGTCATAATTAGAAATGAAAATTCAAGATCCTAAATGATTTTTGTAAAGTGTTAAAATCATAAAAATATTTTTGATAAAGAGATGAATGGAGAAATGCTTTTAATATGATGAGTTTCTGGTCAATTTGTTCAACCGACGAAACAGGTCGATCGTCTATTGAAAAAAGTAGCTTAAAAGAGTAAAAAATGTAAAATTCACTGACCAATTTGATCAACCGACAAGGGAGGTCAGTTGACTTAAGCAATCGGTTGCTTAAATGAAGAAAAAGAGGAAAATCCACTAGTCAAATCGATCAATCGACCGAGGGGGCGGTCGACTAATGATAGGCGGTGCAATGGTTAGAAACTTGACCTTTCAAGGAGCCAATCGATTGAGGCTGGCAGAACAATCAATGTTGACTATTTCAGTTTCGAGAGATCTTTTATTAAATCCTATGGTTTTGAACGTTTGAAAAAGGGATATTTTGGGGATTTAAGTATTTTACTATTATATATCATATATCACTAAGATCCTACCAAATTGACCCCTATAATAATTAATTCTTTGAATTAAATTAGTAAAACTACTTCTTATCTTTAAGTGTTTTGAATCTAAAAAGTTTTGGGGACCAAATCGAGCTTTTCTAAGAGTATTTTTTCTAAAAATGAAATATACCTATTTTGATAATATATGATATATGGGGTCTTAGAGTAACATTTTAGGTCTTACCTTTTGAAAACTACTGTTATAGGTCTAGTTTGAAGTCCCTTTATATTGAACTACGAGTTTCACAATTTGTAAGCAAGAATAATCAGCCCTTGCTTAGAAAAAGAGAGTGATTTATGTTGAGAAATTTATAAGAGAGTTATATTGAAAAAGTTCTTGATTGAGGCACGATTTTTTTTTCATCACCAGTTTGGTTCTACACTGAGTTATCATAATTGTTTTCAAAAAAATCCCCGATGAGATCTTTTCAAGTTAATCAAAGTGATTTCTTAGATTATCTATTTGATTACTTGGAATATTTGTTGTAGAAAAAATATTTTCCTATTTGAAAATCTTGCATATTTTAAGAAACGATTTTTTGTCTACGAAATCTGATTAAATATTATTTGTGCTTAAATTTATTAAATCAGATTTATTTCTCACGTAGTCCCATCATATAGTTTTTGGGACATTAATTGAGCATAATTGTTTTAAGGTGGTAGAATCTTATGTCAAAAGAAACATGATTTTTTGTATTTGTGAGGAAAAGTGGATTAGTCATTTTAGGACCGTGTGTAATTATGGTAGTTAGGGTTTGATCTTTAGCCTATAAAAAAAAAAAGGTTTACTTCTTAGCTTGTTTGAACGGATAAGGTTTTGATTCTTCTAGTAATTGAATTAGGCTAGTTTTTAGACTGAAAAAAGATAAGATTATTTCTAAGCCTGTGAAAATGATAAGTATAATAATGTAAGAGTGTAAATGTCTGATTCTGAGTATGTGAAAAGAATTAGGTTAATCCTGAAGTTGTAAAAAAGATTGTAAGGGTTTGGTTTTTACCTAAGAAAGAAATCAAGGGATTGGACTGCGAAAGACGTTGTGGAGCTTGGGGGACTGGACGTAGGTAAGAGTAGCTTACCGACCTAGGATAAATCGTTGTGTGCTGTTGTGATATATTTTCCTTGTTTGGGTGTGTACTCAGTTAAACATTTTTTCACTACTTAACCAGATAATAATAAATTAGAAAAATTGATATTTTGTGTGTTAGAAATTTAATTGTTTAATTTTTGTTACTACCCAATTCACTCCCTCTTGGGTAGATCTTTGGGCCAACAGATATCTTATCTAAGGGTTTTTTTTTTGGTTAAATTATTTCTAAATGGACATGGTTGTGATAAGTGGGTAGACGTGACTTTCAGATGAAGTAAATGCCTTAAGGGAAAATTATGTTTTCTTGGAAAGGAAAAATTAGAATTGTTCCAATTTTTTATTGATTAATAAATTTCACCATCCAACTTTTGGTATGAACCTCATAGGTCACATACAAATAAGGAATTGAAGTTATAAGAGTCATTTAAAAAAGAATGAGTAGTAATGTTAAACTTAAGAAGTTTAGGGGCCAAAGTGTAACTAAATAAAAGAAGGGGTCAAGGGTTGTGAACCCTAGATAGTATAAGTCAGGAGGGAAAGCTAAATGGCTGCCCATGTTTAATAGTTTCGGCTTAAACCATTTGGCCGTCTCTCTATCCATTGTTTTCCTTATTTTCTGTGTCTGTATGATGTGTTTTCCATTTGGCACCATTGTTTTAAATCCTAATATCTCCTAGATTCAAATGAGAGCTACCTTAGATGCTTGGGATTAGATTTGATCTTAGAAATCCCAATAACGCTCTTTGTGGATACTGTTAGAGATGAGATATTTGTGTCACTTCTAAGAGAATCAGTCTCCTGTAGTTGTTTTGTTAATGTTCAGACACTCTTAGAAGAGCCTTCTCAGATCATGCCTTAGGAACTGCTAGCTATGAGAGTGAAGCCCTAGAATAGGTAAATTTAAACTATTTATAATATTACTTGTATGATTATTATAATATTAATACTATTAGATCCACTTAAGGAATTATATATTAAATTATATTTTTTTTTTTTTATATTCTACTGCATAGAACTGGTAATTCTAATATATGATACCTTCATATGGTATCAGAGCCACCTCCGTAATTAACTTAAAGCAAATTTGGTTATGTTTTATGAATTGTTGGATCGTAGGAATATTGATGTTTTCGATCTCTTGTAAATTTGAAAGTATTTTTCGAAATTAATTTTATAAACTATTTTAAAAATAATTTTGAAAGAAAAATCCAAAAATTTGAGGGAATAACATCGCAATTAAAACCAAGATGTCGGTGGGAGCCTAGGGCACTATACGACAGCGACGGTGGTGCAACTACCGCACACTACTATGGGGTGCTACTAGTAGCGTGCTGCTACTACAACAACGCTCGTGCCACTATTGAGCTTCGGTGTGGCAGTGGCATTGCCACGATGGTGCCAACTACTGCGACGTCGTTGCACCACGGTGATTCCGAGGTGTAGTGTTTCCTTTTTTCATTCCGACAAAATTTAAAATTGTCCGCGATTTAATAGATTCTTTAAGATTTGGTCTTTTAGATATTTGGGGAGAGTAAGTCAAATTTTGACTAGGCATTTTAATTTAAATTTTAAATATTGCCTGTATCAGATTTTATGTCTTTTAAAAATTATTTTGAAAAATCTATCAACTCAAATTTTGTGTTTTATTTAAAATTTAAATTTTAAAACTTCCTTAATTAAATAATTAAATGATTATTTTAAATTATTATTAACTGATAATTTATAAATAATAATTGTTATTTATTATTTAAAATTTTTAATTATCCATATTTATTTCTAAAAAAACTTTTTAAATTTATTTAATGGATAAATATTTTAAAAATTCTAAAGATGGGATAATTTTAAAAATTTTACACATTTATTGAATAATTCCATTTTAATATTATGATATTAATTTATTAGACATGAAATTTGGATAATCCAATATTTAAATTTAAATTTTATTTTAATTATTTTGCGATAATATTTAATTGACATAGAATTTAATTTAATATGAATCATTATCCTTATCTAATTTAATTAGAAAACGTAATTATTTATCGATCCAATCCGATTTCATAATAGGATTGACCAATTATTGTATATTTTACATGCGATGTATTATGTGTTAGATAGTGGATGATCATAAACTAGTACCGTTTGTCCTATGTGAAGGGTTTGTGGAATGGTTGTAATTTTGTAGATTGTCTTTTAAATCTAATCAAGATTGTAATTAATTTTTAGGGTTTTTTTCAAGGGTTTGCATGCTCTTCCTCATTTTTTTTTGGTTGTATTGATCTCTTTTTGGATACCCATTTATCCCTCCAAAATGTATCCCATTATTTTCATTATTTTTCTTTGCTATTACAATTTTGAGAATACGAAGATAAGGCCCCACAATGATAGAAAATAGAAGAGTCCAATTTGCAGTATTAAGCAATAGAGGTTGAGAAAATGAAAGCCCAATAGGGAGGCCTATTTGATAAGTCATCTTTAGTTTAATTCATTACATAACTAAATTAAACCTAAAAAATTGGCTCAGTGGCTGGGGCCAATCTACCTGCAAGTCCATGATCATTCCTGTTGATTCTAAGATTTTGATGGACAATTAATGTTGATATTTTTTGTGGAACTAATGAGTTTATTAAGTGTTTCAGTGTAAAAGTTCTATTAATGATTTTATCATGAATAAATGATTGAAGATGGTTAAGGATGCAAGAGACGGACAAGGAGACAAGCATTAAGAAACTGAAGACTTTGAAGAATTTAGGACAAAATAACTCAGATTAATTTTAACTCTTAATGTATCCAAATTAGGATTACACACAACACAAAAATGAATTTATGTTTATGTGTGTTTTTATTAGGATCTTAATTAGTTAAACATATTTGCTCCTATGTGAAATTGAAGAAGAAATATTGATTTAAGAAAGATTAGTAATTAAAATTGATTTAAAGTGTCAATTAAGTTAACCGAGAAAAGAAATCAGTTAAAGGGGCAAAAACGTTGAAGATCAGAGTTAAAATTAATTGAGGAAGAAGTATTCCAGCAGGATAGGTCAACCGACCAATAAGGATCGGTCAACCAATGAAGAAGTGGTTGGGAATGGTGCACTCTTTAGATTGATCGGTCAACTGACCAAAGAGTGATCGGTCGACCTAGGCCGAAATCTAAACTCTCTGAATTGATCAGTCAACAGATCATGAGGGATAGGTCGACCTAAGGCCAATACTTGAACTCTCTGAATCGATCGGTCGACAGAGCTAAGATAATCGGTCGACCGACCATAACTGATAATTGGCCTGGGGAGCATCCTGAATCGATCGGTCGACAAACCATAGAGTTCCAGTCGACCGACTAGCGAGAACTTTTTGTCTTGGGCTATAACCTGAATCAACCGGTCGACTTATAATTTTGATCGATCAACTGATGGTTCAGTTTCAGATTTAGAGAATTTCGTGGATTTGATCAAAAATTAGCCGTTATTAGCCATTTTATGGTTAAGATTTGAGAGATATATTAGGAATTTGACGTGATTTGATATATGTGATTGATATTTTGATATCCCTATAGATATGATTCATATAATTTGATTATTTCTCAAATTGATATGTTTAATTCTTTCTATCTTATCTTATTGAGATTGAGAAATATTTGAGGGATTAAATTGAATGTTTTAAAAGTTATAATTGAGTAAATTAAACCAGGATTGACTCATATCGTATAAAGGGTCTATAAGAGAAATTAAGTGTTATGACAAGTGAAAACTAGCCATTGGAGGGTTTGTTTTAAATCCATATAAGTAGACATGCGTTTTTCAATTAAGAGTGATCCTAATCAATCAATTTTCAACAACTATTCAGTTCCTGATATTTTTGAGAGTGATTATTCTGAATTCATTCCAAGTCTTTGTTCTTAATTGATATTTGATATTATTATTTGTTACTTGGAATTTTGATTTTTGAAATCGTTTTTTTGAACTTTAAATTGCTTGAAAAATATTTTGAAACCATTTCTTGTGAAAATCTGATTACGTGCTAAATTGTATGCTACCTGCTTTTATTAAAATCATACTTTGAAATTCTCACTTTCTATCACTAGTAATGGGACATTAATTGATTTCAAATTAATCTAGGGTGGTAGAAGCTTCGAGTGGGAAAAAGTTTATCAATTTTGTAATTGGTGAGTTGTGTGCGGATTAGATATTATTGAGAATATCTAATCAGGGGTAGTTTCGGGTTTCAATCTCTTCCGGTAAAGAGATTGAGGTTTCATCTTTACCTAGTGTGTAAAAAGATTAGATTACTCTTTTTCCGTGAAAATAGATAGGTGTAATTTTTTCTGATTAGAATTAATTTTGAATGAATTTGTAATGGTTCAATCCTTACCGAGTAAAAGAATACTTGGAGTAATTTGGTGAGATTTAATTCTTCAGCCTAAGGTAAAAAAAGAATTAGATTGTGATTCTTCTTGTAATAGAATTAGGTTAATCTTGAGCCTGAGAAAAAGTTAGAGGCTCTTCCTTAGTCTGTGAAAAGGAAAATTGTAAAAGTTGATTATGAGCCTGTGAAAAGAATAACTTTGTAAGGGTTTGGTTCCTAGCTGATTAAAGGGATCATAGTGATTAGTGGGTGCGACACTCTGTGGAGCTCGGAGGACTGGATTAGCTAAGAGTATCTTAGTGAACTTGTATAAATTTTGGTGTGCTGCAATTTTTACTTTATTTATTTTCAGCTGTTTGGGTGTGCACCTAGTTTGATAATACATATCCGCTGTTATAAAGATAATAATTAATTTAGAATAAAATTAATTATTTGAATTTTTAAGTGTTATTTATTTGATAATTTTCATTACTACCCAATTCACCCCCCTCTTGTGTAGCTCACTGGTTCAACAATCCCAACCCATTTATATGCGTGTTTGGGGTATATATTTATTTTGTTGCATGTGTATGATGCATGTTAAGAAAATTAAATAATTAAAAGATGAGATTGAAATAAATATCCCTAAAAATAAATATTAAGTTAAATCTTACTCTCGAGGTAAGAGGTAAGATGTTGGCTCAATGAGCTACCCAAGAGTGGGGTGAATTGGGTAGTTACCAAATTTAAAAAATTAATTCTTTTAAACACAAATAATCAATTTTCCTAAATAGATTATTATCTTTATACACAGTGGATATGTGTTTAATACTAAGTACACACCTAAACACAAGATAGAAAATAAATCAATGCAACACATAAGAATTTATTCTGGTTTGGCCAAACTAGTCTTGCCCACGTCCAGTCCACTGAACTCAACGGAGATTCACAATCCACTAAACCCCTTGATTCTTTTACTAGGTAGAAACCAAACCCTTACAATTCAAGATTCTTTTACAGGCACATAATCAATCTTTACAATTTACCATTTTCACTAGTCAAGGATGAACCCTTATTTTTTTTATCAGACTAAAGAAAAACCTAACTCTCTCTCACTTATCCTTTTCATAGGAAAAGATGATCCTTACAAAACATTAAAAAATAATTCAATTGCAGGATGAAACAAAACTTAGTTATTTTCAAGAGAAATTAATAACCTATTTTTTTTACCAGAATAAAGATCAAATCCTAATATTTTTCATAGAAAAAGATCGAAACCTGGCTACCTTGACTAGACACCGTCCCAAATGTGTCTAATACACTTAAACTCACAAATACGAAAAAAAAAATGTAAGTTTCTTCCCACAAGGAGCTTCTAACACCTCAATATGAATACACTTAATTAATAACCTAAATAATTACTACGTGATAGATACAATGTGAAGCAATTCAAACCTAATTGATAAATAATATGGGTAGCACAATTTTAGCATGTAATAAGATCAACAGACAAAAAATACTTAAAAAGATTTTTAGGTTTTTAAGTTCAAAAATGATTTTTCTAGCAATCCTAATCCAAATAATCAAGATAAATATAACTTTAAACCAAATAATATAACTTGGAAGGATGTACCAAGAAAACATTGAAGACAATGATTGAATAACAATTGGAACCCAAATCGGTGTCGCCAAACAATTAGCACTTTAGTTCAAAAACTTGAATAGAATCTCTCGAAAAAATCTCAGTGTAAATCTCACTCTTAGAAAAGATCAAACTGATTGGTCTTGATGTATTGAACTCCATTCCCATAAGTTTATATTAATAGACCAATACTTATCCCTTCAAAACTAGTTTTTCAAAGATATGCCTTAAAAATGACACTCTAAGACCCCCTATATGATTACATTTCATTTGAGGTGTATTCCAATTAAAAATAACTTACAATTCTCTCATTTAAGGTCATAAAACTATTCTCAATTTAAAATCATAGAAATAAGAAGTATTAAATCATTTTAAATTAGGAGAATCTCAAAATATATGGACTATATCTTTAGGGATAACATAATAGGTTGTTAATAACTCAATTATATTCAAATCCCCCAAATCCCTCTTTTGGAATCATAAAAAATAGATAGTTTTTTTACCAATAGACCAAATCAGTCAAAATCTCAGCTGGTTCAGTTGGTTGATTGATCCTCTTAGTCGGTTGACCGACCTATCTTGCTTTCAATATAACCATTGGCACAAAGCCAGTTGGTTGACCGACTACACCCAGTTGGTTGACTGATTTGGACAATGTCTTCCACTTTTCCAACATTTCATCTACTGACTCAAATGGTTGACCGACCCTCTTCATTCGGTTGACTGATTGGATCAGTGTGCTCACTTCCTTAGCCAATTTAGCTACTGTTTCAAATGGTTGACTGACCAATTTTATTTAGTTGACTAACTGGATCAGTAGCATCCCGTTTTAACTCCAAAACTCACTGTTTGATTCAATTGACCACTTGCTTTTCTTAGTTGACAGAATTGATGCCAAAACTTAACTTTTTATACTTTAAAACATATTTTTCAATTAGGTCAATTATAAATTTCAATTCACATAAGGAGCACATACAATATCTCATCTTAAGATGTTAAACTTATCACTTCTTGTCATAATACACGTAGAATTAACTCATTTAAAGTGTCATGTGTGATCTTAATTTGGTTTGCATTAAGAATATATAAGTAAAGAGTTGTTTTCACCTATTTTTTTTCAAGGTCTTCAAAACTCTTTACATTTTCATTACGTCCATCTTGCACCCTTTATATTTTTTTCATTAGTTTTTTTCTTAATCACATGCATGGAACTATAAATCTGAAACACTCAATAAAAATATTAGTTCTACCAAAAATATCAATACTTAATTGTTCATAAAAACCTTAGATTCAACACAAGAGTTAGCTATCTTTGGGAGTGCTAGTTCCTTAGCAAGCTAGGGTGGGCATTCCAGTAGATACATTTAGAATGTAACCGTTCCTCCATAGAAAAACGAGATTCAAAAAATTTAGTGGAAGTGCATTTAGATTCATAAAGACATTTGATCTAATATTATGTACACTACTTTTCTGCTTAACTTATACATTGTACCTACTTTATATATAGACTTCATTATGTCGAAAACATTACAAAATGTTCTTGAGAAAAATACTTTGATCGGGCCAAATTTTCTTGATTGGTTAAGAATCTTTAAGCTAGTTTTGGTTTCTAAAAAATTAGACTATATTCTGGATGGTCCAATTCCTTTGGCATCAGATGCCAACTCTGAGGAAGAATATGTCACGATCTAGAAATGGATAGATAATGATAAGAAGGATCAATTCTATACGATAACATTGATGAGTAATGATCTCCATAAACAATTTGAAGGAATGAGGAGCACATATGTGATTGTTCAACACTTCAAATCTCTCTTTGGCGAGTATAATCGTACTGTTAGGTACAACATCTGAAAGGAACTTCTTAGATCAAAGATGTTGATAGGGTCATCAGTTAGAGACCACCTCCTTAAGATGATCAGTTAGGTTAAGGGACTGGAAAAGTTAAGATCGCCTCTTAATCACGACTTAGTAGTGGAATTATTCTACAGTCACGTCTTGAATCTTTCAATAAGTTCGTGGTGAACTTCAACATGTAAAAATTACAAATCATATTTTTAGGGCTTCTTAAAATATTGGGGACCCCCGAGGGGACCTTGATAAAGTCTAAGAGATTACTACTTGTAGTGGAGGGGCCTTTGACCTTAAAAGGAAAGAAGAAGAAGAAGAAGAAGAAGAAGAAGAAAAAGAAGACAAAAAAGAAGACGAAGAGCAAACCCACCTCATCTTTGAAAGTGAACCAAAAGTTAAAAAACGAAATTCAGTTCAATAAAGGAAAATACTTTCACTATGGCCAACAAGGGCATTGGAAAAGGAATTGTCCTCAGTACACGAGTTCTATGGACAAATCTTATGATACTATGTCAGATTTAGTTGTTGTTATTAGTTGTTCGACAACATGTTATATTTCAGATTGGATTTTAGACTCTGGTGTTAGTTTAAATATTTGTAATACTATGTAGGGTCTAAAGGGAAGCAAAAAGCCGACTAAAGGAGATACCTCGCTACTTGTGGGAAATAGAGCAAGAGTTGTTGCATTAGCTGTGTGAGACCTTCACTTAAAGCTACTATCATCTCATGTTTTATATCTAAAAGATTATTTGTTTATGGCTAAAGTTTTCAAAAATAATATTTCTGTTTCTTATTTAATTCAGGATGGTTAATCGATTGTTTTGATAATAATAAATGTATTATTTATTTCCATTCAAAGTTGGTTGGTTTAGGTAAATTTTATAACAATCTTCATTATTTGAAAACATGGGGTGAAATTAGCAACATAGCCAATGAAAGTATAACAAAGAAAAGTTTGAGAGATGAAAATTCTAGCTACTTGTGACATTTAAGGCTAGGTTATATTAGTGGGAAAAGAATCTATTGGCCCAATGAGCTATCCAAGAGGGGTAGAATTTGTTAGTTACTAAATTTAATCAATTAATTCTTTAAACACTCAATATCAAATAATCAATTTTCTTAAATTAATTATTATTTTAGTTACACAGTGGATACGTGTTTAATACTAAGTGCACATCCAAATACAATATAATAGAAAGTAAACAATACAACACATAAAGATATATCCTAGTTCGGTAAGCTACGCTTACCTAATCCTATCCCCCTACCTCCACAGAGATTCATGACCACTAAACCCTTGATTTATTTATCAGGTAGGAACCAAATCCTTATAATGATTCTTTTACAGGTATAAAATCAACCTTTACAAATTTAC
Organism: Eucommia ulmoides; assembly: GCA_016647705.1. NCBI lineage: Eukaryota > Viridiplantae > Streptophyta > Magnoliopsida > Garryales > Eucommiaceae > Eucommia > Eucommia ulmoides. The sequence continues at coordinate 24,315,837 of CM028330.1, read as the reverse complement.
CCTCTTCCCATGCCAATGATGAACTCTATCTTTCCACCAAGCTAAAGCCTAACCTAACCACTCTCTCATTTATCATTTTCATAAGTTTAGGAAGAACCCTTACAAATCACTCAAAATAACAATTTAATTTCAGTGAGAATCAAAGCCTAATTCTTTTCAAGGGAAAAGGATAGCCTAACCTTTTTATAGGACAAAGATTAAACCCTAATTTTTTTCGCAAGAAAAAGATTGAAACCTAGCTACCCTAACTAAACACCGTCCCAAACATGTCTAATCCACTCAAACTTACAAATACAAAAAAAATATGAGTTTCTTCCCACAAGGAACTTCTACTACCTCAATACAGATATACTCGATTAATGTCCCAAAAATTACTACGTGACAGATACAATGTGAGGTAAATAAAATCTAATTAAATAGTAAAGTAGGTAGCATAATTTAGAGCGTGTAATAAGATAATCAAATAAAATCGCTTAAAAAGATTTTCAGGTTTTCAAGTTTAAAACGATTTTCTAAACAATCTTAAACCAAGCAAGCAATAAATATATGAATTCAAAATAAACAACGAAACTTGGAAAGATCTCATTGGGAAACACTGAAGATAATGACAAAATAGTAATAGAAGAGCTTGAACTAATTATTCTTGATTTGTTTTAACTCATTCCCACAAGTCTATTTTTATAGACAGATATGAAGCTTTCCAACGGCTAATTTTTCGGAGATATGTTTCTAAAAGACACTCTTAGACCCCATATAATATTACCTTTTATTTCAGGTGTATTTCACGCTAAAATATCTTTCAGTTCTCTCAAATAAGTCCACTAAGCTATTCTCAATTTAAAACCATAAAGATAGGATGAATTAATCCATTTAAATTAAGAGAATCTCAAAGTTTATAGATTAAATCAATAGGGATAATAGAATTGGTAGACCATATCTTAATTAAATTCAAATCCCCCAAATCTCTCCCTTGGAATCCTAAAAAACGGATAGTTTTTTACCAAGAGACCAAGTCACTCGAATCCTTAATCGACACAGTCAGTTGACCGATCCCCACTGGTTAGTTGATTGACTAGTCTAGAGCTAAAACACAGCTTGATCTTTTAGGCCAGTCGGTTGATCGATTAGTTTAAGATGTTCCGTTTTCTCTTCAAAAAACCCATTGACTCAAACGGTTGACCGATTGGTTCAGGTTGTTTACTTTCTTTGGCAATTTAGCCACTGTTTCAAATGGTTGATCAACCTCTTTAATTCGGTCAATTGACTAGATCAGTAGCACCTTATTTCTACTCGAAAACTCGCTGTTTGATTTGGTTGACCGATTGCTTTTTGGTAGCGTGTAAATACGCCGCTACTTTCACTCGCAAGTATACGAGGTCAAGTTTTAGTATAGATGGGAGAGTAAGAGTATCGTGTCCACAAGGATTGGTTGTGATTATTATTGAGTACCGTAATTATCATAACTTAACTTTATCTAGGCGACAAAAAATGGTACTTATAATTAATTAATACTAATACTAAATTAATTAATCTAATTATACTAATATATTGGTAGGACGTTTATGGGAATTATTCTCTAGGGATTAATATCGTTCACTTAAACGTGTTCATTTCAATCTATTTTCATTAATGGCATTCATCCTATCTGACAATCTCAGTTCGTAAACTCCATCGCCACCTCTCCCGAGTATAAGACGGGGGATACGTGACTTCGTGTCAACGAAGAAGTCCTCCTCAACGTCTTAACGACCCTAGGTCACGTGAGTCTCGCCCCAACGTCATTGATTGCACAGTCTCCAACTCTCTCCCAGATTATTGGATCATCACGTTGTGTTTACCCTAGTCCGAATCCGGGGTTACCTCTCCTGAGTGTCAAACCCTGTATTCTCGATATATCGTAACAAGCATAATAAACAATACAACACGACAAACACAATCAGATAAACATGAACAACCACTAACAAAATATCAATTTTATATAAACAACGTTTTCATGAATTCAATCAAGACGTAGACAATATATGTTTAGCTAAACATGGCCGTAGCTCAATATATAACTAGAAACGAGCTAAACATATACAAACATTCAACCAAATCTAAGAGAGAAAGAGAGAAACGAATAAACTAGCTGTTTATCCGAAGATCCGATGCTAAAACCATTCCGAGAATGCTTCCTCCTTCTTCGTAATGTGATTTTCCCTTGGTCGAATGGCCTCGGAGCTCTCAAGACTTCCTAAAACATCTAACCCTTGAAATGGAGGAGAAGGGAGGATATATATAGGCTAAAAAATATCACAAAATATCCTAAACTATCCACAGAGTGACCGTCGCGACGGTGGAATAGTAGCAAACATCATGTACTTTCACCGCCGCAACGGTGAAGTATTTTGCTGAAAATGGGCCATCCTGTATTTTCATCGCCGTAGCAGTGTCTTTGCTCTTTTAAAACTTTGTTTTTCCACCATTTGTCCCCTGCTCTACTCCGATTTGACCGCTTAAGGAATGTTTTAGTCCCTTTTCACCCCAAATACCTATTTTTTTGACAAAAAGAATATAAACGAATTAAAACGTACTAAACATACTCGAAAACTAATAAGTTCAGTTTGGAAATAGATAGGTAATTTACACCTATCAAATACCCCCAAACTTAGAATTTTGCTAGTCTCGAGCAAAACACCCATACATACACAATTACTAAAACGACTAACTATGAAATTAAAAACTAAAAACGAAAAACACTAGAAACAAAAATGTGCAAGGTTTGAAAGTCATCTAATAGCCAACTCATTAGCCCCCAATTCTATCAAGCTCAAGTATAAAACACACCATGCGATGTTCTAGAATTTCAATATTCATAATAGTAAGCGCCATTCTAGATCCTTTCAGAGTGTGTGTGATTAAACTCAAATATACAACTATCCATTGAGTAGATGGGATTATCCCTTAATAAAATTCATGACTTAAACCATTAAGGTATAGGGAATCTATACACCTGACCTAGGATCTATTCTCCGCTAATGTAGGCTTGGAGGTTCATGAAGATCATTAGGGCTTGGTTCGATTTTGGAATAATGGCCACGAGTATATCGAAAATACAAAATAGGTTAATCATCGTTAACGTGATGATACCCGAGGCACATGCTTGGCTCTTTCTCACTCTCAAAACCCCATAGATATAATTGAAACAACCCCGAACATAAATTTAAGAACTTTGTACTCACTTGTCAAAAATAAATGAAAAATAAAAACCGTATGTACAATTGATTTTTTTTTTTACTAACACACCCCCAAACTTATTTCGATTGTTACTATTTAAGAGGTGTGTGAAAAATGAACAAAAATGACAAGTGAGTACTCGAATATCGAACCAATATAAAGTTCACCCTAAACCCAACCTCTTACTTCAAGTAGCATTTGCAACTGCTAACTTGATTCTCTCAAATTTGTGCCTTCGGTTCAGCGATATAGGTTTGGAAAGAAGTTTAATCGGTCATGTAGTATTGGTTAAGCATTCAGAATTGAAATGGTTTAAAGGTTTTGACAAGGTAATGAGGGATAATGATATATCAAAGTAAGCTTAAAAGGCTCAAGCGACAAAGTGACTGCCTAAATCATATCTCCTGAACAACCTCGCCTAGGATTTCGCCTTGAATTTTCCCTAAATCAAGTTCTAGAATCCCTATTATCATGAAATTGATGGAAGGATAATCGTTTTTAAATCAATTAGATAGTGTTATATTTAGTTTACATGCTCGTGCATTTAGGATCTACAGTAACTTTTACTAAGACGATGCGTCAAGCATACAGAACACACATGCATGAGCTTTACGCTCAACCTCAATAAACAACCAGGGGATAAACTCATTATTGGGTAATAGCCTAGATGAAGTCAAAACTCAGCACATGCACAAAAACTATCCTAAACAGACATGCACACGTAAAAAGAATAACTTTAAACTACAACTAAAACATACTACATACTACATATCACTCCCAACTTAAAACGGGATAATATCCATATTAACCCAGTCAGCGATCCCAATGAAATCATAAAGCATTATAATGAAGACTGGGGTTTAGAACACGTACTTGGGAGGCGAGAGAATCTCACCTCCGAATCAATTTGGTTGTGACAGATTTAACCTTTTTTTTCCTTGGGGTGCCTCCCAAGAAGCGCCTGATTTAAGGTCGTCAGCTTGACACGACAAATGGCTCGTTAAGGAGCGGCTTCCTCTAGTAGTACGTGTCAAATAACACAACATACGGGTCTTGGTCGTGAACGCCCTCAAGCTTGGCAAGATATGGCATTGTTCGGCTCAGGCTTTCAACAAGATTATTCTCATTCTTTTGTGCTCGGTTGGCTTGAATGTATGGTGCAAATGGTAGCGAAGGATAATTGAGCCACATCGGATCCTCATAAATGTGATCTTCTTGGATCGACGGAGGCATCAATATTTGTATCTCTAATGGTTGAGAATCACCATCGTTGAGCTTTGCTTAGGTTCCCATCTTATTCGATTCATCGCTAATGAATGCTCCCAAGCTTTTTTCGCTTGTCTCCGGTTCCTCCTGGTGGCTTTTACAATCAAATGTGGCTTCATCATCACTCAGTGCCACCACATATGACTCAGTCTCAATGAAGCAACTTAGCTGATCGATTTGCATCTGCAAAGACGTTAAGGTTGCATCAATGTCAGCGCAGATCATCTCAATAAAGTCAAGACAATCCTCATGCTTGTTGATCTAGTCACTTGTTTCCCTCAAGACTCTCTGAGTTTCCCCCCATGACAGTAGCGAGTATTTCCTCCAAATTGGGGGAAGACTCCCCATTGTGGTCCAGAGTGTCAATCCATGGCTCTGAAGTGTTATAACTCTCCCCCAAGCTTTGGTAGCTTGAAAAAGAATTGCAACTCTGATAATCAAATACCGCTATGTCTTCCAATAACCAATAAGCCTCGTCCACAGTTAGTTGGTCGAAAGAGGTGGTACCGATTTATCTTTTAACCCAATTTCTTGTTGCAACTTATAACCCATCGAGAAAGTTCAGTAGTTGACACTCCTTCAGGAAATGATGATTCGAGAACCGAAGTAGCAACCCCTTATACCGTTCCCAGACACAATATAATGGTTCGAAATCTTGTTGAAAGAACCTAAAGAGGACTTGTCGATGATCCATCTCCAAGTACCTCGTAAACAAAAACAAAACTAAACCGGGGCGAATTCGTTCGCCCGCGATTATTGTAACCTTTACTATCGACTACCATGATTATCATAACCTAATTTTATATAGGCAGCTAAAAATGTGTTTAATTAATACTAATACTAAACTAAAATACTAATTAAATTAACTATACTATAAATACTATATTGAGATTTTTTAGGGGAGTAGATTGCCTAGGGATTAACTTTATTTATTTAAATGCGTTTGATTTTGTTTTAGTTAACATTAATGGCATTCGGTGTATCCAACAATCTCGATTTTTAACCTCCCTCGCCACCTCTCCCGAGTGTAAGATGGGGGAATACGCGACTTCGTGTCAACGAATAAGTCCCTCTCAACGTCTTAACGACTCTAGGTTATGTGAGTCTCGCCCTAACGTCATCGATTACACACTTTCCAACTCCTCCCGGGTTATTAGATTGTTATGTTGTATTTACCCTAGTCCAAATCCGGGGTTACCTCTCCCTAGTGTTAAACCCTGTATTCTCGATATATCGTAACAAGCATAATAAAAAATACAACACGACAAACACAATCAGATAAACATGAACAACCACTAAAAAAACATTGATTTTATATAAACAGTGTTTTCATGAATTTAATCAAGCCCTAGATAATATATGTTTAGCTAAACATGGTCGTAGCCCTATATACAACTAGAAACGAGCTAAACATATACAAACATTCAACCAAATCTAAGAGAGCACGAGAGAAACGAAGAAATTAGTCATTTATTTGAAGATCCGATGCTAAAACCATTCCGAGAACGCTTCCTCCTTCTTCGCAACGTGATCTTCCCTTGGTCGAATAGCCTCGGGGCTTTCAAGACTTCCCAAAACGTCTAACCCTTGAAATAGAGGAGAAGGGAGGATATATATAGGCTAAAAAATATCATAAAATATCCTAAATTGTCCGCAGAGTGACTGCCGCGGGGATGAGTAGATCGGTGGCTTGACCGCCACGGCAGTGGAATAGTAGCAAACATCCTATACTTTCACCGCCACGATGGTGGGATTCACTGCTGTGGCAGTGAAGTATTTTGCTAAAAATGGGCCATCCTATATTTTCACCACCGTAGCGGTGGCTTTGCTATTTTGAAACTTTGTTTTTATACCGCTCTGCTCCGTTTTGATCGCTTAAGAAATGTTTTAGTCCATTTTCACCCCAAATACTTGTTTTATGACAAAAAAAAATAAAAAATAAACGACTTAAAACGTACTAAACATACTCAAAAACTAACAAGTTCAGTTTGGAAATAGATAGGTAATTTACACCTATCACTTTTCGCGATTAACCAATTTAACCAGATTACTTCACCATTTATACTTTAAAACATGTTTTCTATTTAGGTCAATTATCAAATTCATTTAACATAAAAAGCACATATAAAATCTTGAATTAAGATCTTAAACTCTATCATTTCATATCAAAACACACATAAACATAACTCATTAAATTGTCATGTGTGATCTTAATTCGGGTTGCATTAAGAATATATAAGTAAAAAGTTGTTTTCACCTATTTTCTTCAAGGTCTTCAAAACCTAGGGTTCAACAAAATCAGCAAGAGGATTAACGATGGGCTTTTGGGCCTATTTAGATTAGAGTCATTACCAACTTGTGAATCTTGTCTCATGGGAAAATGACCAAGTCACCCTTTGATGGACATTGGGAATGGGTTGCCAACATTTTGGGTCTAGTACATACTGATGTGTGTGGACCCATGACCTCCTCAACTCGAGGTGAATTTTTATACTTCATTACCTTTATCGATAATCACTCTAGGTATAACTTTGTATATCTTATGGGACACAAGTCTGATGCTTTTGAAATGTTCAATGAAAGTGAAATAGAGAAACAATCAGGGAAGAGTATTAAGGTACTCTGATCAGATCTAGGTGGAGAGTACTTATCCTCAGAGTTTCTGGAATATCTTAAGCTTAATGGTATACTTTCGCAGTGGACTCCTTTTGTTACTCCACAATTAAATGGTATGTTGCAAAGGAAAAATTAGACCCTATTTGATATGGTTAGATTGACGATGATTCGCACTGATTTGTTCATTTTATTTTGGGGATATTCCTTAATGACTCGTTTGCTAAAGAAGGTTCCAACTAAGTTCATGCTAGTTACACCGCATGAGATGTGTAAAAGAAGAAAACTTAATCTTAATTATGTTGAGGTTTTGGGATGTCAGGATCATGTTAAAATACTTGATGCTGACAAGTTGGAATCTAGGACTCACATTTGTTGATTTGTGGGGTAACCTAGGAAAAACATTGGATATTTCTTCTATTACCCAGAGGAACAAATAATATTCATTGCTAGAAATGTAGAATTCTTAGAGGAATTGTTTATCCAAGAATTTGGTATTAGGTAAAAGATAGAATTGGTGGAGTTGTTGGACACCGAGCAAGCTGAGCAAACTACAAATATAGAATCGACTATAGTAAATGCATCCAATAGCCAAGTTCCTCGTAGATCTAGTAGAACCTCTACTCTTCCTGATAGATATATGGTATATATTGGATAGAAGGATAGATAAAAACTACTTCTAGTGAGAGGTAAGGATCCACTAACTATGAGGAGGCGATGTTATACATCGATAGTGAGAAGTGGTGAATAGCAATGAAATCTAAAATGTACTCCATGTTGACTAACCGAGTCTGGACTCTTGTGGATCCACTTGAGGAAATCATTCCCATTTTGTATAAATGGGTATTTAAGAGAAAACAAGACTCATGTGATAAAGTATATGTGTTCAAGGCTAGACTAGTAGGAAAAATATATACTCATCATTAAGGAGTTGATTACGGGGAGACCTTTTCACTGGTTGCCATGTTAAATTCTATCAGTATTTTATTGGTTATAGTTGCATACCATGACTATGAAATTTGGAAGATGGATATAAATATATCTATCCTCAATAGGATCATAGAGAAAGATATTTATGTGCATCAACCAAAGGGCTTCCTAGCCAAAGGTAAAAGCTAGAAAGTGTGCAAATTACAGAAGTCCATTTATGGACTTAAGCAAGCTTCTCGAAGCTGGAACATTCATTTTGATAGGGTAGTCAAATCATTTGGTTACCACCAAAACATAGATGATCCATATGTGTACAAGAAAATGGATGAGAATGCAATATGTTTTTTAGTGTTGTACGTTGACCATATTCTATTGATTAGAAATAATGTAGGAATGTTGTAAATTACAAAAGTATGGTTTTCTCAAACTTTCTTTATGAAGGATTTGGGAGAAGTGTCCTATATATTGGGGATCAAGGTCTATAGAGATAGATATTAAAAGATAATTGGTTTTTATCCCAATCCGGGTACATAGTTAAAGTGCTAGAGCAATTCAACATGGTGAATTACAAAATAGTCTATCTACCAGTCCAACATGGAATTCATCTCTTTAAGAAGATGAGTTCTCATTCTTCTCAAGAGAAGATTGCGATAGGTAAGGTTCATATGCTTTGGTAATTCGAAGTCTCATGTATGTATCGGGCCCGATATCAAATACATTGTTGGATTGAAAACCAGATATCATGTTGATCCAGGTTTGGAACACTAGGAGGCCATGAAATCTATCCTCACATACTTGAGAAGGACTACGGATAAATTTGTATTCGATAGAGGAAGGAAACTATGAGATGAATGTTACACTGATTTGGATTTCCAATCCGATGTAGATGAACGAAAGTCAACTTCGGGATATTTATTTATCCTAAATGGTGGGGCTGTTAGATAGATGAGTCATAAGGGACTTACAACTTTACATTCCGCTATAGTGGCCAAGTATATTGCCGTTTCTGATATAACTAATGAAGGTGTATGGATTAAGAAGTTAGTTCATTTCAATACTTTAGGTGGTTCTAACCATTGAGTTATTGATACCTTTGTGTTATGACAAATGGTGTTATTTCTCAATCAACTAAACTAAGATCTAATATAAAATCTAAACACATATAGCGGTGCTTCTATTTGATTCATGAAATCATTAGGAAAATGATGTCGATATTAGGAGCATAGACATGACGAATAACATAGAAGATCTGCTCACCAAGGTTATGACTTTACAATAGTTAGATTATAATCTTTTAAAGATGGGTATTGACTAATATTTTGATTGGCTATAGTGCTAATGAGAGATTGTTGGATGTAAGCCCTACAATCAATCTTGTAATCTTACAATTAAGGCTTGTATCTATGAAATGTTTCAATCTCAAATATTAATAAAATGTATTTATTGAAATTATTCTTGTAACTATATCTTTATCATTGTAGGCCTTGAATATTGAGTAGAATGTCTAGCTATTTAATATGATCAAATTAGAGGAGACCAAAGATATTTGGTAGCTCATTATTCTAAACAATTCCTAGTCAATATTGGATTGTTGAAAAGGGTCTTCAACAATCTAGGATAGCTTGATCTAATGTTTTCTCTTTGAGAATGGTGAGTCCCAATCCATTGGTATGAAATATTGCAACATATGCAAGGGGACTTACTAATTGGTAGTAAGAGGCTGAACGTGATCATCATTGATATCCTACACGATAGTTTTGCACGAGTCAAAATAGGATATATGAGGTGTGACGTATTCTGTGAACTCTTGTATTTGAGGTACTGTATGTTACATGTGTAGTTTACTATACTTTAATAACTCTTTTAGTTATTTACTAATCATGGGCCTTCAAAGGTATTCATTGCATGTATTGGGGTATACATGGTAATATAAGAGTATGTAAGAAGGGATGTATCACTCTTAACAAAAAGAGACGTGGCTCATGTGATTCGATTTAATATAATTCACCCAAGCTTCTAGACATAATAGTGTGATGATTAGGATGAAATCCCAATTAAGTATTACAAGGAATATGTTATTAATAAAATACATATGATTGGACTATGATTTTTAACCTAACCATATCATGTTAGTCCTTTCGGATACATAGATAGAGAGATCATGAAATAATCATATCATACATGAGGGGGTTCTTTTGGTTAAATTCCTGCGAACTAGATATGAGTATAATAAGTGGTTATATGTGACTCAAAGTTTGAGAAAAAACCTTAAGGAGAAAATCATTTTCTTCTGGAAGGGAAAAATTAAAATTGTTCTACTTTTTATTAATTAATTGATTAGTAAAATAATTAATTAATTAATTTCACCATCCAAGTTTTGGTATGAACACATTACACATATAAGGAGTTGAAGTTAGAAGAATCTTTGAAAAATGAATAGATAGTCATGTTGAACTTGAGAAGATCAGAGGCCACAATGCAATTAAAAAAAAAGAAGGGGTTCAGGGTTGTGAACCATGGGCATTATAAATAAGGAGAGGAGGCCAAATGGCCTCCCATCCTTAATAGTTTTGGCTATAACCATTTTTCGGCCCCTCAATCCCTTGTTTCTCTCAGTTTCTGTGTCTGTGAGATATATTTTTCTTCCTACACAATTGGTTTGAATCCTACTATCTCCTAAATTCAAGTTAGAGTTACCTTAGAGTTTTAGGATTATATCTGATCTTAGAAATTCCAAGAACACTCTTCTATCTAATGTTTTTGTGTGGATACTGTCAGATATAAGACAAATGTGTCACTTTTGAGAGAATCAACCACCTGGAGCTACTTTGTTCGTGTTTAGATGCTCTTGGAAAGCCTTTTGAAATCACGCCTCAATAACTAATGGATTTGATATTGAATCACCGAAAGTGGTATATTTAAATTGTTTTTAATATTACTTGTGTCATTATTTTAATGTTAATACGATTTGATCTACCTAAGGAATTGGATATTTAATATGATTTAATTTTTTATATTCTACTGCATAGATGTGGTAATTCTAATATCCGATCTCTTTAATTCTATGTTGTAGTTTTGTTCAATGTCAAAATGGAATTGAGTTGTGATGGTACTTGTGATCTTTAGACTTGCGGCACTAAGTAATCACATGTGTGCATTCTTGTATTTTAGTAATACTTAGTGTTGTGGTCTAGTCATGAAACTTCAAAGGTATTTTTTGGTATAGTGAAACATGTGCGTGAATATTCGAGTAGGCAAGGCAATATCTATTGCTCTCAGTAAAGAGGGATGTTTCCTATGTGACTATATTTAATGTAATCTAATATAAATTTTGGCAAGAGCAGTTCTTCGATTTGGATGAAATTCCAATTTGTGTCACAAAGACTTATATTATCAATCAATTTACATATGATTGGACTAGAGATTTTTTTACTTAATCCATACCCTGTTGGTTCTTCCAAGAACACAAGATAGAAAGATCTTATGGTGTATAAATTAAATGTGAGGAGGTTTTCTTGCTAGAATTCCTATCAAGTGAATATAGTTGTGATATGTGGGTAGACATGACTCAAACTTAGTAGAATTATCGCGAATCAAATGTGAGCTACCTTAGATCTATAGATTTAAAATTTGATTCTTAGATAATCTATAGACTCTATTCACATAGAGTTTCTCATTTGGATACAATTAGAGCCAAGACACTTTTGTCGCTTCTAGGTGAATTGAATCAAAGTTTAGTTCAGGATCAGTCCAAGTAGCTCTCTAAAATGTCTATTTAAATTATTCATCGAGAACTATCGACTGAAAGGCTGAAGCGCACGGAAAGGTATAAGAATATTTTATTGTATTATATTTGGTTTATATATTCTAATATGAACAGGTCCACACTTATGGAATTAAGGATATTGAAATTGGTATAATTATTTTGTATATGAGTAAATCTAGTAATTTTAGTAACAAATTCCTTTATTTAATTCGTTTGTTTTTTCTCTTTTGTTCAAATTTCTATATTTTGAATTTCTCACTGTAATTTCAATTTTTGTTTCATAACTCTATTATAATATGTTAATATGGAATATTTCTTGTAATAAGTTGTCTATTTCTTTTCTATTTAAATATTATTTTATTTTTATAATTAACTAAATATTTAATTAATTTTTTAATCAAATTTATCCAACGATTGGAACCATATATGAAATGTATGTTTCTAATGTACCAGAACTCATTCTTTAAGTTCAAATACACAAATAAAATAGCCTCAATAAAATATGGAAAATGGAAGACTTTTGTATTTCACCCAAATCAATGGAGGACGTAGGGTCTTAGCTCAAGGGGAGCAAATATAAATATATGGGTAAAAGTTATTTTTTAAAACTCATGGGGACAAGTGTATACAAAGTTTACACAACTATATGCACTATACACTAAATATGAGGGGGGGGGGGGGGGGGGGGGCAAAAGCCCTTTGAGTTTGCCACTATCCAAAACACTAGTTTAAACTTGTACAAACTAGATAACTAAAAGATAACACCATAATCACGTTCGAGAATAAATAAAACCCCATAACCAAGAGAGAACCCATGTTAGAAGCATAAAAATCTATTATCTAAAGAAAATAAATTTAAATAGGGTTGATAATATGGTTATTGACACGGAAACACGACATAAAATTATCGTTTATGGGTTTAGCCTTAACAAGTTTCGGGTCGTAATCATGCCAGACTTGATAAACATAAAATTAAATATTTTATGTTTCATGTTACCTACTAACTTGATTTGACATGAAATGACAAGATAATTTTGAATCGTATTTTAGGTTACCCATTAATAGGTGATACAATAAGTAACACAAAATTAATTAATTAATTAATTGGACCTTTTAATGAATTAGTTTTAAAATGTATATTTAACAATTAAATTAATTTTTAATGGGTAAAATAACTTTCATGTGACATGATTAATTAATTTGTCATGTCATTGCATTGTGTTATTCTATGACACAATCAATTATCATGTCATGGCAATACTAAGATATCATACTGTGTTTGTATTTTAATACTTTGGCATGACACGTTATCGTGTCATGTTCATGTTAGGTGCTATTGTGTTCGTGTAAATAGATGGTACAATACGAAACACAATCCGATGCCACAAATTGTCAGACCTAATTTTAAGTGATAACCCTAAGGGTTTGAATCCTTATAAATGAGATTTTGATGATAACAATATATTTGAACTTTTGGTATTTAATATGAGTGTTGAGTGTTTGAGAACATGATAAGATTAAATGGAAACACAACACCATGAAGAGGATTGAAGCAAAGACAAGAAAGAAAGATCACAAGATCGAGAAAATTATGCAAAGACGAAGACCAAGTGATCCAATATGGATAGAAAAAGAAATGACAATCATGATAAAGATCAAGAGGATTAAGAGGGTAAAATGGACATCATATATATGAAACATAAGATATATCCTTCCCTATACTCCAATACACAGTTGACTCATCTAGGATCAACACATACACATTTGCATATTTTCAGTGTGGCATCTCTTGGTTATCATATATGTTTGTTTGTGATGCTTAATATGATTTAAAATGGATCTAAGTCAAATAATATCAAAATTAGATTTGAGTTGTTAAGAAAATAAGCTTAAAATTCAAAAGTTGCATAGCTTGATTGACCGATACCCTACATTTAGTCAATTGATTAGGACAGTAGCTTAAATTCAAATGATTCAAAACAATTCGATCAACCAACAATACATTTGGTCAAACAATTATAATAGAAAAGTATTGAAAAGAATAAATGTAGAAGTCGGTCAACCTATCTAGTCAATAAGTCGGTTGATTGGACTTGTAGGTTCAAAATCCTTGTTCGGTCAACCGGTCAGTCAACCGATTTGGGCAATAAGAATTTTAATAAGGCTGATTAGGAATATCGATCGATTAAGGCTGATCTAATTAACCGATTTTCAACCATTAGTTGAATATCCCTAGCCAAAATTCAAATTTGAGGTTGAAATAAACACGAAATTGATTCAAATATGTTTTTAATGTTAATTAAACTTTTTATCTATCAATTGAATAAACAAAAAATCAAGTTAATAGACAAAATCAAGAGGCCAATCGGATTAACAAGAGATATAATTTTTTGTTGGTCCAAATATACCCAGGAGGGGGGGGGGGGGGGCGAATTTGTTATTGCAAATAACCTAAATAGTTTTTATCTCTTTATATTTTGATTCGGTAAGACCCCTCCTCACGTACGTCTACTTCCTGAGCTCCTTAGGGGATTTCTAATCCACTAGTTATTCGAATCTTCTTCCTTGATGAAGACCAAACCATTACACTTAAACAGAACAAGTTTGTTTATGTTCTACTATAACTTTCACTTAACAAAGCCATTTATTCCTGGCTACACTCTCTCACAAGGCAAGCTTGTTTATGAGTTTATACAACTCTTTTACAAGACAAGATCATATGTAAATTAAAGCACGTACTAGTGTAATCGGTTAACTACCTATGGGATCGATTGGATGGCTATTCAAAAAATGTTAGTTTAAGAGTACCCCCATAATCGGTTAACTGGCATGCACCTATCAGTCAATTGGTTGAAGTCTTTTCTTAATATTTTAGCCTATTGGTGAGATCCATTGACCAAATTATAGTTTTGATTAACCAGTTAAGCTTAATTACATTTCATTCTATGCTACTGGTTGGATAAATTGACCGGCTAATGGGTTTAATTGACCAATTCTAGTTGTTTTTCATTTTAAGCCTATTTTCCAAATCTTTTCAATTCTTTTCTAAATTTTATGATATAAACTCAATTATAGACATTTTAAAAGTAGGTAAACACATGTTTATCACATAATTTAAGTTGCTACATAATAATTCAAGTGATATGTGTTTTGTCGTAGTAGAGTCACTGTGTCTTGAGAGAATAGGGAAAGAGTTTATCTTATCTTTGATATAAAAGTCATTTTTTAAACCTTTCCAAGTCTCGTGAGTCTTCAACAACTTGTATATTCATTTTGAGTCTTCAATAGCTTGATCGTTCCTTCTTCCTTCTATGACTCTTCATTCTTTAGTTCTTATCCTTCGTTATCATTCATTATTTGTTATCATCCTTTAACTCTTCATCATTTTTTTGACCATTCTTTGTGGTGTCTCTCGTATGGATTTTACCTATCTTAACACACTCAACAACCACATTAAATACAAAACCAAAAATATATTGTTATCTTCAAAATCCACTTTCAAGGATTCACACCCTTGGGGTCAACAATCTCCTCATTTGTTTTATACGAACAACATATTTGATGATTTTCCTAATTTTATAACACCAAGACTCCAAATTACTATGGGAACGACGTTTTTAGAATTTTTGTGTGAAAATATGAATGATAAATCATAATTTAATAAGTACAAAAAGAATATGATAATAAGGACAAATACTTAACCAAGAATTATTACATGAATAAAGCGCATATAATCACTATTATCTTCCTCTTTGTAATCTCAAAAAGGGTGTGTGTGTGTGTGATTTGTGTGGGGAATGTCTGGATCAAAATTTTAAACAATGAACAATTCTATATGAGAGAACTAATCACTATCTTGGTTATCCATTAATATAAACCTCAAGGACAAAGTGTTTCAACCTTGGGAAACACTTTGAGAGCATTTTAAGCAAAAAACATTCACTTGTTTTATTTACCCAAATAAGTGAAAACACACATGCATGCACACACACACACACACACACACACACACACACACACATGTTATAAAGATTGAAAACATTTAAATAGGAAAACTATCTAATTACCTCACCATTCCCAAACCCCGTATAATTTTTAAAAATTTCTCTTCCGTTAGAGGTTTAGAGAATATGAACTCTAAGGGGATGTCTCTCATTTGAATGTGGTATCTAATAAAATATGGTGAATCTTAAAGTACTTAATGTGGGAGTGTTATATATGATTTTTACTAAGGCATTTAAAACTCATGTTGCCACATAGAATAGGAATATTTTCCACACTTATGCCGAAGTCAAATATTTCTTTCTTCATGTATAATATTTGGGGAATACAACTATAGGCAGCCTTAGAGTTTTGTTTCTTGCTTGACCAAAAAATTAGTGCATGTTCTAGAAAGTGGCACTTGCCCCTTGTGCATTTACACTCAACCTTGCAACCGGTAAAGTCGGTGTCAGAGTAAATAAGCATGTACATCTCATTATTTTTAGGATACCAAAGACCTATATCATTAGACCCAATTAAATACCTAAATATCCTCTAACAGCGGTGAAGTGGGCCTCTTTAGGACATGATTGGAAATGTGTACATATACAGACGCTAAACATGATATCAGGTCTACTAGCAGCTAAATGGAGAAGGAAACCAGTCATATCCCAATATAGTTTTTCAATTATGCTTTTGCCTTTATTGTATTTGTCAAGTTTTTTAGAAGTGGCCATTGGAGTTGTGTATGTTTTTCCATTTTCCACGCCGAACTTTTGCAACAACTCCTCTATGTACTTGGTTTAGTTGATGAAAATTCCATCATTGTTTTGCTTGATTTGAAGTCCAAGAAAGAACATCAACAATCCCATCATTCTCATCTTGAAGTCTTCCTACATATTTTTGGAAAACTCTTGGCAAGGAACCATGTTAGTAGAACCAAAGATTATATCATCATCATCATCATATATTTGTACAAGAAGTATATCGGAATTAGATTGTTTAATAAACAATGTAATGTCACTAACCCCTATTTTAAAACATTTCTCAATAAAAAACCAATAAGCCTATAATACCAGACTTTAAGGGCTTATTTGAGACAATAAAGCGCTTTAGAGGGTTTAAACACATGGTCAGAGAATTGTTTATTTTCATAGCCAGGGGGTAGTTTTATATACTTTTTCCATAATATAACCATTAAAAAAAATGCACTTTTAACATCCATTTGGAATATTCTGATGTTACGTGCACATGCAAATGCTAAAAACATCCTAATGGCTTTGGGCATAAGTCTCTTCATAGCCAATCCTTTTTTTCTTGACTTATAACCTTGAGAAACTAATATAGCTTTATTCTTAGTAACAATTCCAAATTCATCTTTCTCATTTGCAAATATACACTTACTAATGATTACAGGATGGTCATTAGGCCTAGCTACTAATGTCAAAACATTGTTGCAGTCAAATTAGTTAAGCTTTTCTTGTACTGCTAAAACCCAAATTTATCATCTATTGCTTTCTTAACATTCTTAGGCTCTAGTTGAAAAATAAATACAACATTTACAAAGTTACATAGTAAAGGGAAAGGACTTACCCCTTGGTGAACAACACTGATGATTAGCTTTGAAGAACACCTAGTTACATTCTTCATGGCCTTGGGCAATTCAACATTTTTCTCTGTGGGTTGGACCTCTCGTGAATCTTTTTCCCCATAATTGACTTCAGCGTTGTGATTTGGAGGAAGTTCTAATTCACCTGTATTATCTTTATCCAAACACTTTCTAGAAACAAAAGGGATTAGACTCTTCGAATAGCACATGCATAAAGTCCTCAATAATATGAGTCCTTTTACCATAAGCCCTAAATGCCTTACTATGTGATGCATATCCAAGAAAAATAACCTCATTAGATTTAGTGTCAAATTTTCCTAGATTATCTATATCATTAAGAATAAAGCATTTATACCCAAAAACTCTAAAATAAGAAATAATAGGTGTTCTACACTTCCAAAGTTCGTAGGCGGTATTTCTAGTAGCCCAAAAAATTTAAACTCTATTCAAGATGTAACATGATGCTGTGTTTATGGCTTCTGCCCAAAAGTACTTAGGGAGTGAATGTTCATTTAGCCTAAGTTTTATCCATTTCTTGTAAAGATCTACTCTTGCGCTCACAACCCAGTATTGTTAGGGAGTTTTGGGAGTAGAGAAGTTATGACTAAACCCATGTGTATAACAAAATACAATGATATTATCATTTTTAAACTCACATCCTCTATCACTTCCAATGTATTTGTACTCTCTTGTAGAATTTTACAAATTCACACATGACCTCATTTTTCTTAGCTAGAAATATAACCCATGTAAATCAAGATAAGTAATCTACAAGTACAAAAGCATAGTGTTTCCCACCCAAACGAGCAATGGTATTGGGACCAAATAAATCTAAGTACTGGAGTTCTAATGGTCTAGGTGTAGAAGTATGTATTTTAGAATGTGGTAATTTAGATTGTTGTCCTAATTGGCATGCATCACAAATTTGATCTCTAATGAATTTTGTGTCAGAAAAACCTAAAACTAGTTTATTTATAGAGATATTAGAGACTAAGTCCATACGAGCATGTTCTGAGCATCCATGTCATAGCTAACTAGATTCAAATAATGCACTTATACATGCAAAGTTTTGGGCTAGAATGTCATTAAATGAGTATGTGTACACATCTTGGAATCCAGACGCAGTTAATAAGATTTCATGATCTTCTACATTATCTATTATGCATCTATCATTATGAAAAGTAACTCTATAACCCTTATCACATAACTGGCTAATGTTGAGTAGATTATGTTTAAGGCCATCAACAAGTAAAACATCTTTAATAAAAGTTTAAGAGTTACTATATTACTGATGTTAATAACCTTTCCCTTGGCATTGTCTCCGAACATCACATGACCTCTATCCTTAGGTGTTAAGGAAAAAAAATTACTTTTATCACTTGTCATGTGTCGCGAGCACTCGCTATCCAGGAACCATTTATCCCTGCATAAAGAATTATTTAGTTTATCCTGCAAGGTACACCTTAAATGATTCCCACATGGCACCCATGCTAATTGGGTTGGAAGGATTAACATACAAAATTAGGGTCCTTTTGGGTACCCATATTTGTTTTACAGTTTTAGATATGTTTAAGCATGCTTTAATAGAATGCCCAATTTTAAGTCACTGAAAATATTTCATCATTTTCTTGGTTTTAAAAAAGAATTTTTGAAATCTTTTTTGTTTGCAAACCATTTCATATCCAAGTCCAGATCGGTTGAGAACACCTCGTTGGCTTCCCAACATAAGATTGAAATTATCTTCTCCTTGAGTAAACTTAAAAACAGTGAATTTGAGATGCTCGATTTTAAGTTTCATCTATTTGTTTTCTTTTTCAAAATGATTTTTCTTTAATTTAGAAATTTCATTTTTGGGACAAATATTGTCAACATTTTGTTCTCGACTTGTTTAGTTAATGATGAAACCATTTTCTTCAGAGAAAAAAAATTTAGAACTCTGTTTTTTGAATTCATTAACCAATTCTTCATAAGCATCGTAAAGATCTTGGAATTCATTGCAATTAGATTAACTAGTAATATATATCTCATCTCTCATCCATTAGAGCATGGTCATTTCTTTCTGGGTAGATGACCTCCCTAAGCTATTGCTTTCTATGTCATCCCAAGTGGCCTTCAAAGCCTTCTTATTTTACTTCTGAAAGTGACAATTCTCCTTGCATTTCTAATCCTTGGATTCTGGGCAATCTACTTAGAAGTGTTCAGTATTATCCCAATCGAAACTTTCAACTTTAAAGGAGTCATATTATTTGTTTTCCCTTGAATACTCCTTTTGTGATTCAGCATAAGTTTGTTGTAACTAGTGCTAAACTTTTCTCTTGGTCATTGTCAAGGCACTTATCATTATTATCATGGTCTTCATCACAGAGATCTTTGAGTGCTAGCACCTTCCATTTGCTGATCAAATCATCTTTATATATTTTTATTAATGACTCGTTTGTCGTGAGGTTTCCTATCAACGCCCCTATAGTGTAGGTGTTCAGGTCTTTAGCCTCCTAAATCTTCGTAAACTTCGGCTCCCACACCTTGGGAAGTGAACTAAGGATCTTTCTTACTTATTCAGCCATGGGGTATAATGTTTTGAGTATATTCAACCCTTATAATACTTGTTGAATTGAATGAATATTTGTTGAATGATTTCATGATCTCCATTTTGAACAGCTCATACTGATGGACTAGGGCGTTGATTTTAGATTTTTTTACTTTATTTGTGCCCTTATGTGTAACCTCGAGCGTGTCCTATATATCATTTACTAACCAGTATCAGGATATCTTGTTATATTCATTAAGATCAAGTGCACAGAAAAACAAATTAGCAGCTTGGGCATTTAGAGGTAATAATTTTATATCAACCTCATCATACTAAGTTTCAGTCTTATCGACCTTGCGTGAATCTAATGTTTTCCTAGGTATGTAGAGACCATTCGTAATTACTTACAATGCCTCATAATTAGTGGCTTGCAAAAATAAAATAATTATGGTCTTCCAGAATACATAATTATCTCCTATAAAAAATGGTGGCCTAAGCATGGATTGAGTTTCGGGTAAAGTGAATCTAGAGCTATTTGCTATTGTATACATTAAGCCAAAATTTGAATCCAATCTTATTTTGAAAGACAAATTGATTCAAAATTATTTTAATCCTAATTATGTAATACTTATCATTTGAATTTAGAATTACGAGTTATGGTGAAAATCAATGGGCAAATCATAGAAAATAAAGTTTTTATTTTTCATGCCCTAAAATGTAGTCCTTTTTTTATGCACCTTGTCTTCTAAGGGATTCTTACCCAAATTGATCAAATAACGTTATCAAAGATCATTATGATCACATCATTTGCATATAATGTTCAACTAATCAATGATAACGAATTAATAGCCTTTTGATTGAAATTTGGTGCAACGGTCCCTACCTTAACAAACCTTATATAAACCCTCACTTAGTTGCATGAACTGGAAAAGAATGAGAGTTTGAGGTTAATTGTTATACATATACCGTCCTTTAGAAACACCTCTTGATTATTAAATGAGTGATATAAAGTGAAAAATACTACACAAAAAATAACAAAGTGATTCTATGTGAACAAACCCTAGAGTAGGTCAGTCAAGCTAAATCATGTGATACTCTAATGTTTTGTGGGATTCAATAATGAGGAAATTTGATCGTCCCAAAATATGTAACAGAGTCCCCATCTTTATCATTAAATCTTGTGAGTCCATTCCATTACACATTAACTTGATTATGCTCTATTATTTAAAATTTGAACATGATTAGTATGTGCTTAATTGGTAACATACCTAGATCATGCTTTACACGCTCAAATTTATTTGTATAGATACTTTACATATATCCATGCTTGGTAAATGATTAATCTAGTTATACGCATACATATATCTAGACTTGATTAACATAATTATATCATTATTCTAGATTGTATAAATTGATAATTGTTGAAATAGTGATAATTGAATTGAGATTTGTTACCATGCTTTATAAAAGAAACTTTGCATACACTTGAAATGTATCTTTTTTAAGAAAACCAAAAGAGAGTTTCTAAGATAATAAGAAATGTTATAGAGAGTTTTTAAGATAGTAAGAAATGATTTCTAAACGTCACAAATTCATTAGAATTGGTATATTGGACATGAATAGAACTTGCACAGCCGACTAGATTAAGTTACTCATAGAGATATAAAATCTCATGCATACTAATCTAAGAAGAGGTAAGCTAATCATACGTTTTCATTGAACTTTCTAAGAGTTGATTGTTATCTTGAAAATTGTCTTAACTTCCCATTGAAAAGAATCATACTTTTTATATGTTGAGTTGAATTGACAAATTGGTTCTTTGCATCACATGGAATTACTTGATTACATCATATATATATATATATATATATATATATATATATATATGATTGTGTGTATACCATATCCCAAGCTGATAGTAAGTGACCATAAAGTTTCCCATATTGATCCTAGTTGAAAAAGTTTAATCTAGTACTGTAAACATTGAGGGGATCAAATATTAAAAACAATAGATTTATACAATGGAATATAAAAAAATTAAATTATAATTTAATATCCAATTCCTTAAAGTCGGATCTAACCATATTAACATTTAAATAATAAGTTAGGCAATATCAAAATACTTTTAATATAATTGTTACTCTTCCAATGCTTCAGCCTCAAAGTTGGTAGTTCTCGATGCGTGGTCTCAATAGGCTCTTCCAAAAGATTCTAAACATGAACAAAATTGGTACAGGAGGTTCAATTCTCTCTCAAATGACACAGATGTCTCAACTCTAACCATATGCACACTAAGGATCTCTGAAATAAAAGTGTTCGTGGGATTATTAACAATTAGATCTAATCTCAAGACTCTAGGATAACTTTGATTTGAATCTAGGGGGTAGTAAGATTTAAATCAGTAATTAATAATCAAAAAACGCAATTTCACAAAAAAAAAAAAAAAAAAAAAGATAATTGCCAAATAGAAATCAGGGGAGAGTGACCAAAATGTTATGACCAAATTCCTTATAGGGTTGGGCGGCCATTATTCATCTTCCAACTTATATAGACTATCGAGGGTTTAAAATCCTTGACCGTTCTTTTTAGTATTTTCAGTTTGGTTTCCAAACTTCTTAAGTTCAACATTACTATCATTTCCTTTCTAAAGGAATCTTCTAACATTAATTCCCTATTATGTGTGACCCATTAGGTTCATACCAAAAGCTGAATGATGAAAATAAAAAATTAATTAATTAATTTACTAATCAATTATTCAATAAAAATTTGAACAATTTCAATTTTTCTTTTCTCGAAGAAAATATTTTTCCTCTTAAGATATGTCCTCCAATAGTGAGTTATGTATACCTATATAACACAGCCATGTCTAATCAACATGAATTTAACCAAGAGAATCTCCTTATGTGTGATTTGTTTATTCCACGATCTCTCTATATGTACCTCAAAGGAAATAAAAAATCTCCAGTTAAATCATATATACTTAGATTAATAATATAATTCCTTGTGATACCTATTGGAATCTCATCTCAATCATTACAATGCTCTATCTAGAGGCTTGGTGAATTATATTAAACCAAATTACATGGATCACGTTCTCATTTTTTTAAGAGTGATAGATCAATTCCTATATACTCGTATATTCACATGTATGTCCTATAATACCCAATGAATATTTTTGAAGGCTTGTGGCAAGAGAAGAACACTTAGTATTATCAAAATATAGAAATCCCTACATGAAATATATAATACCTCAAGTCCAAAATTTGACATAATACAATCATATTTTAGATATCCTATTTTGACTTGAACAAAACTACCATGTATGATATCAAGAATGATAATGTTTATTCTCTTACAACTCTTAGTAAGTGCTATTGTAGATGTTCTGGTATCTAATACTAATATATTAAGACTCAACATTCTGAAAATGAAAACATCAGATTAAGATAGCGTAGATTGTTGAAGACCATTTTCAATAATTCAATACTGACTAGGAACAATTTAGAATATCGAGTTACAAAATATTTTTATTCTCATCCTATTTAATGAAATTAAATAAATAGACATTCTACTCAACATCCATGGTCTACAACGTTAATAGTAGAATTAAAATATAACATCAAGAATACCTTTTATTAAAACTTGAGATTGAAACTTTTTTACCGATACAAGCTTTAAATGCAATAATGCAAGATTAACTCTACGACTTACATCCAATAGTCTCCCACTTACACTATACCTAATAAAATTAGTATCTAATATTCATCTTTAGAATATGCTGACTTAACTGCTATATAGTCATAACCTTAGTGAGTGAATCCGCTATGTTATCCGTTGTGTTCTCTCCTAATGTCGACATCATTTATTTTGATGAATTCACAAATCAAATGGAAGTGCTTGCTCTATGTTTTTGGATTTCAGATGAGATCTTGGTTCCTTTGCTTGAGTTATAACACCATTGTTGTCATAATACGAAGGTATCAGTGACTCAATGATTGGAAACAATTAAAGTTCATAAATTAACTTCTTGATCTATACACCTTCCTTAGATACATTGAAAGTGACAATGTACTTGGCCTCAATAGCAGAATCTACAGTTGTAGTTTGCTTATAACTCGTCCAGTTAACGGCGCCACTATTTAGGATAAATACATATTGCGAAATTGACTTTCTATCATCCTTATCACATTGGAAATCTGAATTATATACCTTCAACTTCCATCTCTTATCTTCCAAGGATTAGAAATTTAACCTCAGCCCTTCTCATTTCCTTGAATATAGATTTCACAATCATCCAATGTTCCAAAGATGGATGTTCTTGATATATGTTGGTCAATCCAATAGCGTACATGATATTGGGCCTAATACATAGTATTGCGTACACAAGACTTTCATTGCCAAAACATATGGAATCCTACTCATCCAAACCCTTTCTTTAGAAGAATGGGGATTCATCTTCTTGGAAAGATAAATTCCATACCAGACTGTTATGTAGCTTATTTGGGAATTCACTATGCTGAATCACTTCAACACTTTATCTATGTACCCAAATTGGGATGAACCAAGAATCTTTTTAGATATATCTGCATAGACCTTTATACCCACTATATAGGGCTCTTATCCCAAATCCTTTATGGAGAAAGTTTGAGAAATCCGTACTTTTTTAATTTTTCTAATCTGTAGGATATCATCGACGCACAACACCAAGAAAGAAATGGACTTTCTATCATTTTTCTTTTTACATGCATGGATCATCCATGTTGTGGAGGTAGCCAAATGATTTAGTGTCTCATCAAAATAGATATTGTAGCTTCTAGAAGCTTGCTTAGGCCCATAAACAGACTTCTATAATTTGCACGCCTTCTAGTCTTCGCGTTCGGCTATGATGCCCTCTAGTTGATACATGTAAATCTCTTCATCTATATTTCCATTGAAAAAAGTTGTCTTTATATCCATCTGACATATTTCATAGTCGTAGTATGCATTTATATCCAATAAAATCCTAATCAGTTTTAACATGGAGACTGGCAAAAAGTCTCCTCATAGTAATTCTATGATGTTGAGTATATCTTCTCGCGACCAGTCTTGCCTTGAACACATATATTTTACTAGTTGAGTCTAGTTTTATCTTAAAGATCTATTTACACCCAAAGGGACGATTCTCTTAGATAGATCCACAAAAGTCCAAACTCGGTTAGTTACATTGCGTTCATTTCAGATTTTATCACTATTTACTACTTCTGATTGTCGATGTCTAACATAAGCTTCTCCTAGTTAGTGGAATTGCGTCCCACTAGAAGTAGCTCATCTTTACCATTTCATCCAAGATTTCTTAGATACCTATTAGGAGGAGCATAGGTTCTACAAGATTTAAGCAAAATTTGTGTACTAGATACATTTAATGTGGTTGGTTCTACATTTCTAGTTTGCTCAATTTTCTTAGTGTTCAACACCTCCTCCAAGTTAATCTTTTGCCCAATATTGGACTTTTGGATAAATGATTCCTCTACGAATTCTGTATTTCTGGCAACATATATTCTTTGTTCCTCTAGATGATAGAAGAAGTATCCATAGGTATCCTAGGAAACCCTACAAATCTACAAATGTGAGTGCTAGATTCCTACTTGTTTGTCTCAAGTCTTTTGACATGAGCCCGACATCCTCAAATCTTAACATAGTTAAGAGTAAGTTTGTGTCCTTTCCATATGTAATGTGGTGTAACTGGCACGAACTCTGTTGGAACCTTATTCAACAAATGAGTTGTTGTCATCAAGACATAACCCATGAGTAAATTAGTACGACTCCTGATCGATTTGACCACATCTAGAAGGGTCTGATTTCTGCCATACTATTTAATTGTGGAGTGGTAGGACAAGTCTACTGAGAAAGTATACCATTAAGCTTGAGATTCCCCAGAAATTCTGAGGATAAGTGTACTCGTCACCTTGATTTGATCTTAGAAGTATATCTCATATGCTCTTACTTATAACTTAATATTTATTTTGGTGGATATTTATTTAGATCTCATATTTTAATTTATTTAATTTGTTTAACATGCATCTTATATATAAAACAAAATTATTAAATACCTCATACATACATTGCTAATTGGGCCAAAATAAACCAGTATAAAATAAATTTCTCCATACATGAATGTAAATGGTCTGAGATGATCATGGACTTGCAGCTCAATTTGGCCAAAGCCAATGGGCCAAATTTATAGATTTAATTTAGTTATGAAATTCATTAAACTGAAGACTATTCATTAAATGGACCTCCTCCTAAGGCTTTCAATTTCTTGGCCTCTCTCTCTTTCTTCATGATCCATATTGGGTTCCTCGGTTTTTCTATTATCGTTGGGTTTCCTCTTTGTCTTCTCAAAATTATAAATACAAAAATAATAAATATAAGGGGATCAATACAATGAAAAGAAAAATGAGGCAAAGTGTGCAAGCCCTTGAATAACCATAAAAAAATTTACAACCTTAAATGGATTTAAAAGACCAATCTACAAAATTACAGCCAATATACAAACCAATCACATAGCTCAAGCACTTTTAATCCATGATCTTCCCCTAACTAACATATATATTGCATCACATGTAAAATATACAAGAACTGATTAATCCTATTATGCAATCTAATTGGATCGATAAACATTGATGTATCCTAATTAAATTTGGAAATTAATTCTATTATATAAAATTTTCAATTCAAATTAAATTAAATTCTATTTCTATTAAAAATTATCGCATACTAATTAAAATGGAAATCCAATTCAATTTTGACTTATCCAAATTTCATGTTTATTAAAATTATCTCATAATATTAAAATAGAATTATTCCATAAACATGTAATTTTTTTAAAATTATCCCATATTTTCAATTTTTTTTTTAAATATCTATTAAATAAAATTTTAAAAAGATATTTAAAATGAATATGGATAATTATTAAATTTAAATAATTAATAATAATCACTATTCATAAATTTAAAATGATTAAATAAATCTTTAATTTAGGAAGTTTAAAATCTAATTTTTAAATAAGATACCAAATCTCTTTTGATAGATTTTTCAAAAATAATTTAAAAAGATATCAAATCTGATATAGGTACAATTTAAAATTCAAATTAATATGTCTAGTCAATGTTTGACTATTCTTCCTAAATATCTGAAATACTAAATGTATAGAATCTACGAAATTGTAGGGAATTTAAATTTCACCGAAATGAAAACCAATCCACTACGCTTGGGAATCACCGACGATCGACCACCACGACTACGCCATTGTAAAGTTGGAGTGTCGCTGTAGCACGCGTGCTTCCACTAAGAGGGAGCACTACTTGCACATACTGGAAGCACCCCTGGTAAGGCACCGTTACAGACGGCGACACGCAATTGTTGCGCCGCCGCCGCTGTCTTCTAGATCCATAGGCTCCCACCAACATTGTGGTTATAACAAAGTTATCGTTCCCTAGGTTTTTCTAATTTCTAATTTTTTTAATTTTTTTTTTCAAAAAAAAAAAAAACTCTTTTGGATTTACACACGATTGATTTATAATCCATATCTCTACGATCTAGCAATTTAGAAAATATAACCAAGAATTGTTTTAAGCTAATTACGGAGGTGGATCATATACCACTTGAAAAAAATATTAAAAAGAACAGATTTATGTAGCAGAATATAAAATATCTAAACCATAATTTAGTATCTAATTCCTTAAATAAAAGTCCAACCGTATTAACATTAAAATAATAAATCAAGGAATATTAAAACACTTTTACGATAACTATTAACTCTTCCAGTGCTTCATTCACAAAGTTGGTAGTTCCCAAGGCATGATCTAAGTGGGCTCTTCTGAGAGCATCTGAACACGAACAAAATTGGTAGTTGAGGTTCAATTCTCTCAGAAATGAAATTATAAATTATTTTTTAAAAAAAAATATTCTGAATTTACACGCAATTAATTTATAATCCATATTCCTACAATCTAGCAATTTAGAAAATATAACCAAGAATTGTTTTAAGTTAATTACGGAGGTAGATCTCATACCACTAGGATGGAATGAATATTAAAAATAATAAATTTATGCAATAGAATGTAAAATATCTAAATCATAATCTAATATCTAATTCCTTAATGAAAAGTCTAACGGTATTAACATTAAAATAATAAATCAAGGAATATTAAAACACTTTTACTATAACGGTTACATCTTTCAGTGCTTCATCCTCAAAATTGGTAGTTCCCAAGGCATGATCTAAGTGGGCTCTTTTGAGAGCATCTGACCCCGAACAAAATCGGTACATGAGGTTCAATTTTCTCAAAAATGAAATAGATGTCTTACCTCTAATAGTATCCATATAGAGGATCTCCAAAAGAAAAATGTTCTTGGGATTACTAACAATTAGATCTAATCCCAAGACTTTAGGATAGTTTTGATTAGAATCTAAGGGCGGTAAGATTCAAATCAATAAGTGAAAATAGGAAAGCACAATCTCATAGACAAAATAAGATAATTGCCTGAGAGAGAACAAGAAATGGTGGCTGAAACCTTATGGACGAATTTTCTATAGGATTGGGAGGCCTTTACTAGTCTTCTAACTTATGTAGATTGTCTAGGGTTTAAAACCTTGGACCACTCTTTACAGTTTGATTCCCAAACTTCTTAAGTTCAGTATTATTACTTCTTTTTTTGTTTTTTTTGTTTTTTTCACGAACTCTTCTAACATTAATTATCTATTGTATATGACCCGTTAGGTTCATACCAAAAGCTGGATGGTGAAATTAATTAATTAGTTAATAAGAATGGAACAATTCCAATTTTACTCTTCTAGAAGAAAACATTTTCCCCCTAATACATTTTCCTTGACTGTGAGTCATGCCTACCCACATGTAATGTCCAACATGATACGGTCAAGTGAAAAACCCCAAGTCCAATTATATGTATTTTTATTGATAGCAAAATTCCTTTTGGTACCAATTGAAATATTATCCCAATCATCAGACTGTTTTGGCTAGAGGCTTGGGTGAATTATATTAAACTGAATCACATGGGTTACATTTTCTTTTGCTAAGAGTGGTAGATTTTTTCTTACATAGTCGTATATTCACATATATGGACCATTATACGCAATGAATACCTTTGAAGGCTCATTGATAGCGAACAACACTTAGTATTATTATCAAAGTATAACAACCCCTACATGTAATATACCATACCTCAAGTCCAAAAGTTCACACAATACAATCACACCTCAGATATCACACCTTGACTCTAGCAAAAACTACCATGTAGGATATCGAAAATGATCTCGTTCAGTCTCTTTCTACTCTTATTAAGTATTCTTATCGATACCAGTAATGGCCTTCTAAACCTAAATGAAGTTCAAGCCGATATACAAGTTTATACTAGTCAATTGATATGTTGTTGCTTTACTTGTATATCTTGTTGGTGTTGTGATTACTTTTGTCCATTGCCTTATATTTTTAAACAAATAACACACACTAAATTAGACAAACAATCTATTGTTGACCCTAGATGTTTTGATCGATAATCAAACATTGATGTTTACTTAACTAATGTGTCTATTGAGTGATTTTAGATTTGAGTTCCATTTAAACAAATGAGAAAAAGATTGAATTTCAAGATAATACTCGATGACGATTTATAATGATGATATTTTATAAAAGACTCGAAATGGCTGGAAGTGAAGACGTTAAAGATTTTTTTAAGCAGAATCAATTTTTATATTTCTAGGTAAAATAATTCAATACCTTTATTCTCTTAATGCAATCGGATTAGGATCATTCTCGATACTTAAATTGATTATTTTATGTGTATCATGGTTAGAAGTGATAAATTTAAGATCCTAAATATTTTTCATAAAGTGTTGTTCAAGAAAATGTTTTAAAATATGAAAACGACGAAAATTTTAGGGCCAAACGGTTGACCATCCATGTGGGTGGTTGACCAAGAGAAGTAGTGCATGGATGAAGAAGTTTCTGGTCCTGGCGGTTGACCAACGGGATTAGCAGTTGACTGGCGAGATCATTATCCATTGGACTTTTGCTTTTGGCCTAAATGGTTAATCACCAATATGGTCATTCGACTGATCCAGGGCGTGAAACAATCATAAATTGGACCACTGGGAGGTAGCTGGTTGACCGGTTGGAATTTCGATCGACAACCACATCAGGAATTAGATTGTTGACTGATTCGTTTTTCAAGATCTTCAACCCTAATATTATGGTTTTGTACCTTATAACATATGATTTTAAGTAGATTTGAGTATCTCTCATATATCTATTATTTATTTTTAAGATTCTGTTAATTATCCCTTATATTAGTTGATTGTATGAATTTAACCGGTAAAACTACTTTCTATGTTCAAGGATTTTGAATCAAAGACATTTTGGGGACTAAATTGATATTTTCAAAGAAAATTTTTAAATCAAATATATCTTACTTGAAGGAGTATCTTATTATGGGGTCTATAAGAGACATTAATAGTCTTATGTTTTGAAAAATGACCATTAGAGGCATAGTTTGAATTCTATAAATATAGACTTGTGCATAAAATCTAAACAACAATCAAGAGAAAGAGTTTTAATCATCCATATTTATAAAGAGAGTATTATTTTTCTGATAATATTTTAAAGAGAAAAACGTTTTCTTTGAACAAATCATCGTTCTTGCTATTTTGGATTTGAGTCTTTCCTATGATATTCTCAAAGAAATCTTGGTGTGATTGTTCTTATTTGCTTGCTCAAAATTTAATCTACTTTAATTGAGATATATTTTGTATTTGAGCTTGTAGTATTTTATATGAAAAATCGATTTCTAATTAGAGTATCTTGAAAATCTTGTGAAATAATTTTTGTTTGTAAAATCTAGTTAATATTATATTTGTGCTTAAATTGAGTAAAATTGGATTCATATTCTCACATAGTTTATCGGGACATTAATCGAGCATATATTGTATTGAGCTAGTGAAAACTCATGTGAGAAGAAACTTGATATTTTTTGTATTGTTGAGTGTGAAAGGATTAAACACATTTGGGTAGGTGCCTAATCAGGTATATAGGTTTGATTCTTAGCCTATAAAAGGATTATGTTTGATTCTACCCCTAATAGAATTAGGTTAGTCTTTTGCCTAGTAAAAAGATAGATAGCTTCGATTCTTAGCCTGCAAAAAAATTAGGTTATTTCTTAGCCGGGAAAAAGAGAAATTGTAAAGGTTTGATTATGAGCCTGAGAAAAGAATTAGGTTTAGCCTGTGAAAAAGATTGTAAAGATTTGATTCCTATCTTGGAAAGAAATTAGGGTTAGTAGATTGAGAAATTCCATCAAGAGCTCAGGGGACTAGACGTAGGTAAGAGTAGCTTGTTGAACTAGGATAAATCTGCATGTTAAATTTCTCTATCGCTATATTTTTTGTTGTGCACTTATATAAATATGTTTCCATTATAATTCAAGACAATAATTGGATAGATAAATTTGGTGATTGTTTGTTTCGTAATTTAATTGTTTAAACTTTTATAATTCCTAATTCACCTCCCTCTTAGGTAAATTTGTGGACCAACAGTTGGTATCAAAGCTGGTTTAGCTCGATAGGATTATCATCCTAACCAAAACGTATAACACTTCACATGAATGTATTATCTGAGGGAAAAGCTATGTATCGTCCCGCATTGTTTACATATGATAATTATGTATTCTGTAAGGCCAGAATGACTACTTTCATACAATAAACTAACTATGAAGCTTGGTTGGTTATTGAAGATGGTGCTTAAATTCCCACTGTTAACGGTGTTTCTAAGAAGAAAGAAAATTATGTTTCAGAGGATATTAAAAAGTTATTTATTAATGCTCAAGCTATTAATATCTTATTCTATGCTTTAGATGTGAATAAGTATAATAGGATTTCAGGTTATGAGTAGCAAAGCAGATGTGGGATATGTTGCAAATCACACATGAGGGAACAAATCAAGTGAAAGAATCCAAAATTATTTCCTTGGTTAATTAGTTTGAACTGTTGAAAATGGTGATGCGAAACTAATTCAGGAGATGTACACTCGATTCACCAACATTTGTAATAGTCTTGGAGCACTTGGAAATCCATACAACATTTAAGAAAAAGTGTAAAAAATATTGAGATCATTAATCGAAGCTCGGTGACCTAAAGTGATGGAAATTGAAGAAGTTAAGGATCTCGCCAAATATACGATAGATAAACTGATTAGTAATCTAGTAACTCATGACTCAGCTATTTGTGGATACGAAGAACTAGCCGACAATAGTAAAATAAAGTTCTTGGCACTGAAAGCTCAAAAAGTTGAGGAGAATGATGACAATGATAGTATAAGCCTCGACAATGAGCAAGAAAGAGATGTGTCTCTTATCATCAATAACTTTAGAAGGATAATCCGACGAATTTTTCATGGAAGGAAGAATTTCAATATGAATAATATTGAGTGTTTCAATTGTCATAAAATTGGACACTTTCAATCTAATTGTTCTTAGCCAAAGAATAAGAGAAAAGAAGAAAGAGAAAAATGGAAAGAAGAAATCAATGAAAACTACAAGGGATGACTCATAATCAAGTAGCTCTAAAAAATCTAATAGTGACGATTCATCTATGCTCACTCTAATGACCACTAAAGATGAGGTACCTAAATGTTCTAGCACTTGTCCTCCAAATTTTGATGAATTGTTTGATGTGTACCAAGAATTGGTTAATGATTACAAACTTCAATGTTCTAAGAAAAATTCTCTACAAAATATAGTAAACACATTACACAAGCAAGTGATAAAATTTGAATCGGAAAATGTTTCTCTCAAAATACAAATCTAAAATGGTTTCATTCGCTTTCAAAAAGGAAAACAATGAATTGAAATCCAAAATTATAGATCTAAATTGTATTGTTTTCAAATTTATAAGTGGTGAAAATAATTTAAAAATGCTTTTGGGAAGTTCGAAAGAAGTATTTCATAAAGCATTAATTGATTTTCAGAAAAACATTAAACGAAAGAGATTTGAAAAAGTCTTTTCTAATGCGAAAAATCTTGTTAGATGGTTAAACTGTAATGTTGTGGGGCTTACCATAATAAGTTTTTTTCATATATTATCTAACAATAAATAGGTATGGGTTCTTGAAAGAACGAACATTAATCCAGCTAACAAGATTGGACTTACTTAGATTGGGTACCACCTAGGAACTATTTAAGGTACTCCCTGTAGGTTATTTTGAAAGCATCATTAAGTAAGAAAAAATGGTTCCTAGATAGTGGTTTTTCTCGGCACATAATAGACAATAAATCTAAATTTACATTTTTGACACCTAAACACGGATGACTTTTGGATACAACACTAAGGATAAGATTATCGGTATAGGTAACATCAGTAATGACTCTACTACTATTGAGGATGTTTTTTAGTAGCTAGTATTAAACATAATTTACTTAGTATACATCAATTATATGTTAAGGGTTACAATGTTATCTTTAATAATAATAAATGAGTTATTAAACATGGTAATGATAGTAGTATCTTACTTGTGGTATTCCGTGTGGAAAATGTTCACACTTGTTCATTTGAAGATTTTTCTACTCAAAATCTACCCTATGTAAATTCTTTATCTGATAATAGTTGGTTATGGTATAGACATCTTGGCCATGCTAGTATGGAGTTAATTTCAAATTTGTCTAAGAAAAGTCTTGTACGTGGTTTACCTACTCTTAAATATGTGAAGGACGAAGTTTCTAATGTATATCAATTAGGTAAACAGTCTAAATCATATTTCAAGAAGAAGTTGCATACATCTATATCGAAATATCTTAAACTATTGCATCTAGATTTATTTGGCCCTAATGTTATTACTAGCTTAGGTGGAAATTTTAATGCATTCGTGATTATTAATGATTATTATAGACTTATGTAGGTATTTTTCATATCTAAGAAAAGTGATGCTCCATCTGCATTTTCTAAATTCTGTAAACGTGTGAAAAATATAAAACAGTTATGCATTATAGATATCCGTAATGATAGAGGCATAAAATTTAAAAATGATGAAATTATTAATTATTGTGATGATCATGGATATTCTCACAATGTTGTTGAATACATATGTTATATAGGGGCTTGGGATGTCATTTAGAGTCATGTCATTTGAAAACTAACTGTTGGAGGTCTAGTTTTAAGTCTATTAATAGAGACTTGTGGGATTGGGATTGAACACGTCAAGAAGATCAGCCTTCTATCATTCTAAGAAATATTTTATCATTGAGATTTATAAATGAGATTATATTCAAAGTTCTTCATCTAATGCGCTAATTGTTTATGTCCCCGATTTGTGTTCTTTATTGCGAAATCATTATCACTTTCGACAAATCCCAATGTGATCCTTCCAAGATTTCTTTATTGATTTCTTAGATTATTATTTATTTATTCCTTGGTTGATGTTTCCTAGAAAAATCGTTTTCTTACTTAATTCTTGAAAATTTGTTAAACGATTTTTAATTAAGAAATTTGATTACGTGCTACTTGTGTGTTAACTGTTTTAAATCAGTCTTGTTTGCCTCACATTGTATCTATCACATAGTTATATTCAGGATAGTAATTGAGTATATTTGTATTGAGGTGATTGAAACTCCTTATGGGAAGAAACTTGCTATTTTTTATTTGCGAGTTTGAGCGGATTAGACACGTTTGGTTTGGTGTCTAATCTGGGTAGTTAGGTTTCGATCTTTATCCTGAGAAAAAGATTAGGTTAGTCTTTTTCCTAAAAAAAATTAGGTTTTAATTCTTGTAATAGTATTAATTGTAATTGTAAAGGTTCTTCCTAAGCCTGCGAAAAGGATAAGTATAATAGTGGTAGGTTGATTCTTAGCTTGCAAAAGAATTAGGATTGTAAAGGTTGATTCTGAACCTGTGAAAAAGAATCAAAATTGTAAGGGTTTGGTTCTTACCTATGAAAGAAATTAGGGGTTTAGTGGATTGTAAATCTCTGTGGAGCTCAGGGGATTGGACGTAGGTAAGACTAGCTTGCCGAACTAGGATAAATCTTTGTGTGCTGCATTGTTTATTCTTCTCTGTTTGATCGGGTGTGCATTAAGATTAAATACATTTTCACTGCTAATCAAGATAATAATCAATTTAGGAAAATTGAGATTTTTGTGTTTGAATATTTAATTGTTTAAAATTTTTGGAACTATCCAATTCAGCCCCATTGGGTAACTCGTTGGGCCAACAATTGGAACCAGAGCTGATTTTAGCTCTATTAGGCCTAACATCCTAACTAAACACGGTCACATGGAGTGCACTGAGGATAATAATGTATGTGAATCTGATGCATGTCTTGATGTTATAAGTGAATCTCCTGCTTATTTTGATAATCAATGTTCTTTTAGAGAGAATGATAGAAATAGTGATAATGAGGCTACTGACAAGGTTATTGGGAAGCTAATTGCTCTTACATATGTTTTGGGTAAATAAAATTTACAGTTTTCACAGAAAATTGCGGTTCTTGAAAATAAGAAGTTTAGTACTAATCTCTTAAAATGAAAATCTTGAATAAATATTTTGAAACTATTGAATTTTAAATGCTCTATACGAGATAAACAAACTTATTGAAAAGATTGAATCCCTAAAAGAAGAAAATGTTTTCCTAAAAAATGATGTTTCAAATCTTCAACAAGGTGTATTGAATTTTAGAAATCTAAAAAAAATAAACGAGGTTTTAAATGTTGAGTTGGAAAATTCAAGGTGTGAACTTGATAGAGCTTATTTAAAATATATTCAGTTGAAAGTGATTGTCGAATTTTGAAAAATGATTTTGAATTTATTAACAAGAAACATTTTGGTCTTCAAGTGAATGTGAGTTGTTTGGAACACTTACTTCAGCAAACTCAAAAGGAGCTTAATGAGACTGTCAATAAATTCAAGAATTATGAGAAAACTAAATTTTTTGAAATATTAATAGAGCCTAACGCAGTTCCTTAGCATCAACATCAATACTATGCCCCTACATGGAAAGTTGATTATCCTAAGAAGCAGTTGAATAAATTTAGATGCTATTATTGTGGAAAATTTGACCATCTTAAAATTGGTGTTATCAATTGCATGGTTACCCTATTGGATCAAAAAATAACTATATACCAAGAAAAGAAAATTTTCATGCAAGCATGAATAACAAATTTACTAAACCAATGAGAATGAATGGAAATAATTCGCAAATGAAAGATGAAAGGCTCGTTGGATTAAAGATGATAAATGAAAACAATATACAAAGATGTAAAATGTATGATATCAGAAAGTCAATGGTTCAACAAAGTGATTATCATTGGGAGATAATGCAACCTCAAAATCAGTAGAAATTGGTTTACAGAATCATTGTTGATCACAACAAAATATATCAACCAGTAGTGTCTAAGATGGACAAAGATGTTGTTGAGATGAATCAACTGGTTACCTCCAGAAATGACAAGCCAACTCAATCAGCTATTTCAAAGGATAGCCGAAATGGTGTTGATAAATACAATGAGGTAACAAAAAAAGTCATCCCCAAGGGCATTAGAGGTATACCTAATCCTTCTCAATTTAAATTCATTAAATTCAACAAAGAAGTAAGTGTCTGGTCTATTGATTAAATAAGTTGGTAATGGTTTCTAAGATATATGCTAAATTATGTACTCATTTATTGTCTTAGAGACATTGCGTGGTAATTCTGAGAATCACATTTATTTAAAATGTAGTAACATATTTTGTTGGCCCAAAGAGCTACCCAAGAGGGGGAGATGAATTGGGAAGTTACAAAATTTAAAACATTAAATTCTTAAACACAAATAATC
The DNA here is from genome assembly GCA_016647705.1 of Eucommia ulmoides. Taxonomy (NCBI): domain Eukaryota; kingdom Viridiplantae; phylum Streptophyta; class Magnoliopsida; order Garryales; family Eucommiaceae; genus Eucommia; species Eucommia ulmoides. The sequence goes on along the minus strand of CM028330.1, from coordinate 24,279,075 downwards.
AATTTACCAAAATCAATTATTATCTTGTTACGCAACGAAAATTTGTTTAATTCTATATGTATGCCCAAATAAAATATAAAGAAGTAATCAATGCATCACGCAACAATATATCCTGGTTTGGTAAGTTACTCTTATCTACATCTAGTCCTCTGAGCTCCACAGAGATTTTCAATCCACTAAATCCCTTATTCCTTTCCCACATAGGAACCAAACCCTTACAATCTCAATTCTTTTTACAAGCTCATAATCAACCTTTACAATTATCTTTTTCATAAGCTCAGGAAGAACCCTATCTTTTTACTAGACTCAAGACTAACCTAATTCTATTACAAAAAGAATCAAAACCTAATCCTTTAATAGGCTAAAGATAAAACCTACAACTTCCTCACAGTATTACACTTATCATTTTTGCAGGCATAGGAAGAACCTTTACAATCACTCAATGCTATTACCGGAAGAATCAAAACCTAGCTCTTTTCTAGGAAAAAGAATAATCTAAAACTTTTGTTAACAAATATCAAACCCTAACCTTTTTCATAGGAAAAAGATTGAAACCCTATCTACCTTGGCTAGACACCGTCTCAAATATGTCTAACCGCTCAAACTCACAAATGTAAAAAACTGTAAGTTTCTTCTCACAAGGAGCTTTAACCACCTCAATACAAATATACTCGATTAATGGCCCGAATAAATACTACGTGATAGATACAATGTGAGGAAAATTAAATATGATTAAATAATAAAGTGGATAGCACACAATAAGCATGTAATCAGATAATCAATCAAAACCCGTTTTAAAAGATTTTAAGGACTTTAAGTTCAAAAATGATTTTCTAATAATCCTTAACCAACCAATCAATAATATATAAATCTTAGAAAGAAAATAAAAATACATGGAAGGATCTCACTAAAAGTAAGAATGATTTCACTATAAGAACCGCAAACTGGTGATGCTAACAATGAGTGGTTTAGAACAAGAACTTGAGTAATAATCTCTCTTAGAAATGTCAGTAATAATATTACTCTTAGAAAGCTCAAATCCGAGTGTTTTTATCCCACAGGTCTCTTTAAATAGGCATAAAATTAGACCTTCAACGGTAGTTTTCAAATGTTATATCAATAAATGACACATATGATCCCCATATATCATATAGATTCATAAATTCTATATTTGACCTAAAATATAACTTTTAAAGCTCTAAATTTGGTCCTACAAATAATTTAATCTTAGTCAATGAAAATATTAAAAGAATTATATTTAAGTATATGGACTAAATCCTAAAGTCAAATAAAATTCCAAAAATCTCTGCCATATCTTTGACCCCAAACATTCCACTCCAAAATAGCAAGATTTAAACTCAAAATGCACTGGTTTAATTATAGGAATTTCAAAGATATCTTATAACGACTACTTTTCAAATAATATGTCATTAAATGATACCTCAAGACCCCATATATCATATATATTCAAAATATATATTTTTCATTTAATAATATTCTTGGAAAATCTCGTTTTGGTCCTTAAAACATTTTAAAATCAAATTCCATCAAAATAGGAAGTATTACAAAACTTTAATTAAAAGAATATTTAATTAAATGAACCAAATAATTAGGAATCTTTAAAAACCTTGTTTAGACCGAAATAATTCAAATTTTCATAAAATTTCCCTAAAATATTTAAAAAAAGAAAAAGGATAGAAAGTGACCAGTCAATTTCTTAGTCTGACCGCATTAGTCGACTGATATCACGCCGTTGGTTAACTGACCCTCTCTGCACTAGCCATCAGACAAACAAACTGGTCTGATCGGTTAACCCACCCTCTTTGATTGGTTGACCGATTGGACCAGAGGGTTCTATCCTCAATCCATTTCCAACTACTGTTCAAGTCGGTTGACCGATCATTCCCTGTTGTTTAACCAAATGAATCAGAGAGCTTTTCTCATTCATTTTTTTGGCTACTGCTCTCCTCGGTTAACCGACCCTTCTTTATTAGTTAACTGAATGGTCTAGAGAGTTCCCCATTCCATTTTTAAAATACACTATTTTGGTTAGTCGACCGATCCCTTTTGCCCGTTGACTGAATTGATCCAAAAGTTTATCACATTTTACTTTAAAAACTATTTTTCACTTACGTCATTAACCGAAACCATTTCACATAATTTACATATAATAAAACACACTTTACGATTGTAAACTTATTGCGTCTTACTAACACTCATAAAATTAATTCATTTTAAGTGTCATGCGTGATCTTAATTCGGGTCACATTAAGAGTATATAGGTGAAGAATTGTTTTCACCAAGTTATCTTCAATGTCTTCAAAACTCTTCACATTTTCATCATTTCCATCTTGCACTCGTCATATTTTCTTCAATGATCCTCTTCTTAAACACATTATATGGAACTATAAATCTAAAACCACTTAGTAAAAACATTAGTCCCATAAAAACACCGATACTTAGTTATTCATCAAAACATTGGATTCAACACATTTGTTTAAAATTTGCTTATATTATTTATCATGCATTCATTAATATTTTTGAAATTGATAATATGTGACGCACCCTAGATTTTAATGGCAGATAAAGTAGAGTTCAAGAAGAAGAAGAAACAAGTTTCATTCCTCCCTCTCGAAATACTCCAAATTCGTTTATTTTGAAAATGGTTTAACAACGGCTTTTCAAGGGTCGATTTTGAAAAATGTCTTGGGCTGGGATTTTATGTTTGAAAATGAGTCACCACCTAGTATGGGTTAAATGGTGTGCTAGGTCCCTGGGGTTTTAGAAATTCATTTTGTATTTTGAAATGGCTCATGTTTTGACTCATAAAGGTCTTGTACCATATATTTTATTTAAATTTGGGAGTTGGTTATGCTCGGGGAAGGTTTTACGTACCCCAAGACACCTGTCCATAAATAGTACCTTAGTCTAAATTAATATTCATTGTTAAACAACATCTAAGTAATTTTATTTGATTTGTTTCGACAAAATAATTCCTTTTTTTTTTTTTTTTTTTTAGTTTTTCCATTTTTATGCAATTTTATATGTAATAGAAAGTTGGTAAAGGTTTAACAATCTATTATGCAACTACAAATAAAGCAGATTGAAAATGAAAATATTTTTGTATCTTTTGATGTAATGAAAGCAAGTAAACTACACTAATCTAAGCAGCAAAAACCCAATAGTAGTATATAAGGTACAGAAAAATAAACAACCAAACCTTATAAAAGCTTCTTACATATCCCTGTTTGCATAGGGAATCAGGTCGATATGTAGTTCCAACATCCAAGCTATATGAAATGAAAATGGTTTGTACTTTTTAAATACCAAACCTTATAAAGGTTGCCTACATATGCTGGTAAACTTGGGGACTCAAATCAACATGTAGTTCTAGCATACAAACAAACACTAAATTATTTCGAAAGGTGAGGGAACCTTTACTTGGGTTACCTGTGTATCTTAGATTAATTAGAATCAGGTCATCACGTAGTTCATTCATGCAAAATGAAAATGATATGATTTTATTATTAAAGGTGACCGAACCCATACGTTGGTTGCCTACATACCTTAGCGAGTAACTAATGATCAGGTCATCACATAGTTCATTTATGTATGGTGAAAACTGGTTTTGGTTGATTTTAGTTATTTAAACAAAACATGAATCACAACAAGATATGTGAATGATCGCTTTGATTTTGTCAAGAACACCTCAACCTAACTCTTTTGTTTAGACAAGTTTGTGTTTATTTTCTGAGTTGTTAGTTAAAAAAGAAAGAAAATAACATAAATATATGCTAGTCCTACTTGTAACTAAGAAATATGGGAATGTTCTTGAAGAAGGTGCATATTTATTCCCGAAGGAATAAATGTCCTTCCCCTTTATCCTAAAATTTTAGCCACAAGAGTCTGTCGGTGTAGTATATAGATAGATATATATAAGGTGTCAATCCACTCACCTAAAAAGTTAGTACCAGGTTGTGATTTTGACATTTAGCATAAAGTAAATCAGTTATTAACAGTCAGTAAGAGTTCAGTTTGATTTGTTTATGAGAGAACCGTAGAGACTATACACAACTCATGGTGTAATAGATGTTTTGATGGAATCCTCACATGTTCTTAACATATTCTTGGATGATTTTGGTCCTCACATATTCTTAACATGTTTTTGGACGTTCTTGATGTTCTTGACATGGTTTTGTATGATTTCTTCATGGTTTGATGAATACAACATAAATTTAACGTTTTGTTACTTGATTATGGGTTATATAGGTTATGTATATGCAATTTATGTATTAATACAATATGAACATGCTATGTAGGAGCATAAACACTATATTTAAGCCAAGATCAAAGGGTTTTTAAAGAATACATACCTACTTAAGGGAAGTAGTCTTCCCTAAGTGATTAACTTCCTTTTCTCTTTGATCTTCTTTAGTTGTCCTCGATTGGTTGCCGTCAAATCATTGAGTTCTTCCTTCAAGAACTTCCTCTGGGAAGAATTTCAGCTGAATTTTGAGGTCCTATTAAAAAGAAATTATTGGAAACCCTAGAACCCGAGAGTTTTGCTCGAATGTAGAAAGAGAATGAGTGGTTTCCAAGTCTTGAAATTATGAAAACCAGACCCTGTATTTATAGGCCATAGGACTTCTGCATTGGCCCATGCACAGGCCTCAACAAACTCTTCTTTAGGATTTGTTTGTCTTAAGGGTCATGTCCTCTTGTCTTGATCTTGAATTGTTTTAAATGAATTTGGATGATTGTGTTGGATTTTCAAAGATTTGGTAATGATTATCATATCTTTGAAAGATTCTAGCAATCATTGGAAATCATTAGTAATGATTGGCAATATTTTTCAATCATTACATAATATTCAATGTGATTGGTTGCACAGGGGTGCAGTAATGGTATGAAGTGACACTTCCAGTTCGGTTTAGGAGCCAAGTACCAGTTAGTTTAACTATTTCGGTTTGGTTGCCATTAATGCTTCCAAGGTTCAATGGACATGGTCTGGATGAATCATTTTTGTATTTAATGCTTTATGATGACCCTTAATGTGATGGTCTTTGAATTGGTTAGATTTGAATCGAATCAGGTTAGTTTCCCTTGTAAGCGGTAGTTACATTTCAAGGGTTTTAGTTAACCCTAAGATATTTTGAACAAAATATCCATATTCCTTGAATCTACCCAATTCGTGTCATCCCAAGAATTAAATTCTTTATGGGATGGGTATTTAATGCTCATTAAATGCCTTGGTTATGTAGCGAACCGGATCGGTTTAGTTTCGATAACGGATAATCATATTTCAAGGATTTCGATTAACCCTAAGATATTTTGATCAAAATATCTTCATTACTTGAATGTGTCCTATACATTTCATCCCAAGAATTTAATTTTTAATGGGATGGGCTTTTAATGATCATTAAATAGCTTGCTTAGGTGGTGAACCGAATCGGTTTAATTTCGATAACGGTTAATTACCTCTTACGTGACTTAGTTTCTTCCCTATATATTTTGTAGAGAATATACTAGGGGTGACTTGGTAATTTTAATGTTATTTTGTGAGTCATTAAATTATGGTTTGGGCCCTTAATTCAATGGGCCTTAATGGTTTGTCAAGACAACTTTGGTTTTCAATTTCAAACCGAGTCCTAATCCTTAGTTACCTTGTGTACCTTGGATTTTTCATGACATTTCCATGCCTTGATCATGGTCTTTTAAATTGTTTCTTGGTAATATTTGGAATATTTTGGTGTTAAAAAGACAAAACCAATGATAGTAAATATTTCAATGTCAAAGCAGGTAACCGAGGTAAATTGGTGAAATATCCTATAATTGAAGGGTAGTAACTAATTTTTATTAATATTAAAGGTGATTTAATGAAAATCAACCTTTAATAATGTCATTATGGACCCCCTTAAATTTTGGGATTTTTAAGGTTGACCTGAAACTTTTACTTAACTGCATTTAGTCCAATTTAATAGTTTTATGTTTTTCCTATGTTTTTTGTTGTATATTATACATTGTGATCTAAAGTAGAAATTCATTCCTTGTAAACCTTAGTTTAAATTTTTTTTGAACTTGTACTTCTAAATCGACACTGACTGGACGGGATAAAATATGGTGTCTACAGTTGCCTCTCTTTATTATGCAAGTTTACTCATAACTACAAAGAAGGAGATACAGACATTTTGTTCCACTTGACATGAAATATAAAGACATTTATTTTCATATTAACCAAGCAAAGTCAGGAGCATTTGACATTGTTTCCTTTACCCTACAAGAACAGTAAAGGATTTCCTAAAAGACGGTGACATACTTGATCCTAAAGGATGTAGTTAGGATGAAGATCGATCACTCCTACTATTTTATTATCTTATAGTATGACGAACAATCAACCTTAGATCATTTCTATTGGGAGCACGCCGTGGATGTCTGATCCTACCTATCTATCTTCCTAAAAGATGACGAATGATCAATCCTAGAGGACTTGGTAAGGATGACAATCGATCAATCCCACTGTGACTCAGATACCTATAGAACAATGTGAATGTTTGATCTATAGGTGTTGGTAAGGATAACGATCGATTAACCTTACCGTGACTCGGATACCTATAGAACGATGTGAATGTTGATGCTATAGGTCTTGGTAAGGATGACAATCGATCAATCCCAGCATAACTTGGATACCTATAGAGTAACGTGAATGTCTGATCCTACATGTCTTGGTAAGGATGACGATCGATCAATCCCAGCGTGACTTAGATACCTATAGAATGACATGAATGTCTAATCTTATAGGTCTTGGTAAGAATAACAATCGATCAATCTTACCACGACTTTGGATACCTATAGAACGACGTGAATATCTGATCCTATAGGAGTATACTGCAATGTATGGAGAATGATGACTCATCATCACCTCTATAGTGTCCTAGATAGGAGATGATATATACCCTAGCATATCACCCATAGGATTAACTACATTCCTTCCAACATGGGTAAGGAATCTTCTCCAAAGAGGGCCAAATGACCAGTCCTAGATGGTTACGCTAAGTAAGGATGATGGACGATCAATCCTACTTGTGTTCGGTTCCTAAAGGATGACTAACGATCAATCCTAGAGCACTTGGTAAGGATGACTATCGATCAATCCCACCGTGAATTTGGATACCTATAGAATGATGTAAATATCTAATTTTACAGGTATTTGTAAGGATGACGAACGATAAAAACTTACCCTGACTTGGATACCTATAGAATGACATGAATACTTGATCCTATAGGTCTTGATAAGAATGACGATCAATCAACCTTACCGTGACTTGGATACCAATAGAACGACGTGAATGTCTGATCCTATAGGTCTCGATAACGGTGACAATCAGTCAAACCTTACTGTGACTTGGATACCTATTGAACAACGCAAATTTTTTATCCTACAGGTCTTAGTAAGGTTGATAATCAATCAATCCTTACCGTGACTCATATGCCTAAAGGACGAACAGTCAATCCTATAGGATTTGGAGAAGATGACGAACGATCATCAAATCATAGTTACGACCGTACCCAAAAGTTTTCCTACATATCTCAGATTATTGAGAATCAGGCCATATGTAGTTCAAACAGGTAAATCAAATCAAGATTGGGTGGAATGGTATTGGGTTATAGAAACCAATTCCAGGGTGTTTTGTCAGTCTAAGACTGAGGTTGACATTGATTTTTACGAGCTGGCTTGACCGAACCCCATTAGGGTGTCTACATATCTCAAACTTAACTGAGAATCAAGTCAAGTGTAGTTCAGACTTGTAATTTAATTTGATATTTTTTGAAAGAGGTTCTTAGTTAGAGAAACTGATTCTTGGGTCGTCCTATCAATACATGATTGAAAATGACTGAGAGAATTCTTACGGGTGAAAACTCTCGGGGAAACTCGACACCTAGTAGAGTTTCTTGGATACATCCCACCAGGGGAATGCCTAACGAGGACTAGGAAACTTCCTGGGAGAAACTTAACCTTGGATAAAACATGCCTCGATTGTAGACAAGGGCTTAACGTTGCTTGTTTATTTTTAGGGATTATGGATTTTAGTTTTGAATTTTGAATTTTGTATTAGTTGTAATTGGTGTGAGTCTATATCAAGAAACCTCTATGGAAAAATTTAATATAATATACCCCAGATTTAGTTGGGGTGACTCCTATCACAGAATTTTAACGGAGAAATCAGATATAATGTGCCCCAACTCTAGTTGGGGTGCATGATTATTTCTTGAGTGTTCAGTAAAATGAGACAAAACCCGCATGGATTTCCTATATATCCTTAACTGAGGGTGCGATTTTAATGTTTGATTTATTCTGAAAACCTCATCGGGTTGTTGTGTATATTGATATCGTTGTTTTAGATAATGATTGCCGAATGATTAAAACCCACCTGGGTTATCTACATGCACTGATTTCCTGGGTTAAGAATCCATTTAAAATGTATTTCGGCCCTCGTGGTGCTATTTCAGATTGTCGACCGCACCTACAAGGGTTTCCTACATGCCTTCGTAATCTACCAAGAATTAGGTCAATGCGTAGTTCGTGCACAGGTATGCTCTATTGTTTACCTAACAAGGGGATTGAAAATGACATCTTAGGGAAATCATAGAACTTCTCGAAGATGTTCCTTGATATAAGGCTGAGAGAATATCGTAAGGATGACACCTACCGGGCCCACTTGGGTTTCCTACGTGCCTTGGTAATCTAACAAGGACAGGTTGAAGCGTATTTCGCTAGGGAAAAAGGGATTTCATTTAAGGTGACGACCGAACCTATGAAGGTTTCATACATCTTAACATTTACCAGGACTCAGGTTGATACCTAGTTCATCCTTAATTAGCAGATTGATTTTAAAGTTGATGTGATTAAATCCCAATTGATGGAGATTTTTTTGAAGTTAACAAAATTCAATTCTGATTAATGGGGGATTTTTTATTAAATGGTGACCAAACTCGTATATAGGTTGCCTACGTATCTCAGATAACTAAGAATCTAATCGGCACATAGTTCAACCTTAATTGAATTAAGGATTTTAATGTTAACGACCGAACTTTGAAAATCTTACCTCCGTATCCCGGTTTTTACTAGGAATCAGGTCAAAACGCAGTTCATCTTAAGATGGATTGATTTTTCTTTAGGTTATCGACTGAACCTACAAGGGTTGCCTTCGTATCCCGAACTTTGCCGAAAATCAGGTCGAAACATAGTTTATCGTGGATTGATTGATTTTTCTTTAGGTTATCGACTGAACCGACAAGGGTTGCCTACCTATCTTGAACTTTTCTGAGAATTACGTCGAAACATAGTTCACCGTCTTTAGGTTGTCAACCAAACCCACAAGGGTTTCCTACAAAACCCGAACTTTTCCAGGAATGAGGTCGACACGTAGTTCCATATATTTAGGTTGTCAACAAAATCTACAAGGGTTTCCTACGTATCCCGAAATTTTTCAGTAATCAAGTTGACACGTAGTTCTTGGTGATTAGGTTGTTAATTGAACCCACAAGGGTTTCCTATGTATCCCAGACTTTGTCAGGAGTCAGGTCGACACGTAGTTCATGAAGATTGACAAATTTAATTGAGTTCATTATGATTTAGGCATTTTATTTTATGTCATGAGACGAAATGAACGTTATTTCCATTAGGAAAACATGAATATGATGAAATGTACCCCAGTCTCTAACTGGGGCAGTGATTGGATAAGATCTATTGGGGAATCTAATCCGACACTTCCTATTTTGCGATTTATGATTATTGATAGTGTAAAATATGCCCCAACCAGTAGGTTGAAAAGGAGACTAATTAGCTATTGGATTAAGTAGCGAAATCGGTTCGTCTCACTATTTGTCAAAGGTGATGAAAATGAATTCGGGATTTTGTTGACGTAAATCCCAAAATACATTTTTTGATGTGTTTATTTTTTGATAAAACGATTATTTAGAAATGTGAAGTTAATATCTTAGGAATATTCCTGTTGTTGTAACAACCGAACTGTACAATTGTTTATGATTTCTAGACATTAATTGATAAAATGGATTACCTGTATTGCCAAGGCTTGCAAATTTTTTGTTCAAATTGGGATGGTGAACCTCCTTCTTTCTATTTAGTGCTTTTTGCTTTAAATGTGTTTCTTTAAATGTCAACATGTAGACAAACTGTTTCTATTTCTTGCTTTTTTGATAGTTAAAGTATTGTTAGAAGAAAATGAACCCCCTTCTCCGTTCCTTGGTCTTGTCGCCTAAACGGTGTACTATGGCTTCTCTCTTCGGAAGTTGGCAAATCTTCATCTGTCTATGGTCTTATTCTCTTGTCAAAGCTTCATCCTTAAGGTAACTCTAAAGGGTATCACACTTGTCTTGAAATCAAAAACCAAGTATTCTATGATGCATGATGGTTTTTTTAGGTCTACGGCCTTTTGATGAAGTTTAGATTGCAGGATAGGATTTAGTGATGTTTTTGATATATTGTTAATTTATTGGTGGTATTATGGGGTTTTGATGTTTTGTATGTAGTTGGTTTGGTTTTGACTGTAGGTGTACCAAACAAGTTTCAACGTTTACTGAAATCATGAGTTATCATGAAGGTTTGACGGTATAGTAGAACCTTCGAACACTTGAGGTAGGATGGTATGGCATAATAACTGACGAATTAGGTAGGATGGCATGGTAGAATTGGCGGCTATTTAGGTAGAATGATATTGTAGAATCTCAAACCACTTAAGGTAGGACAGTAGGTATTCTTTTATGATCAATTAAGGTTGGACAGGATGTATTTCATTGGCCCGTGTGAGGTAGGTATGGATTCTCTACTTTCTGACCAACTAAGGTTGGATAGGATATGAATTCTTCAACCACTTAAGGTTGGACAGTATGTTTCTTGGCTCTCCCCTTTTTCTTATGCCTTCTGTTTTTTTTACTATCGATTTTGAGATGTTAGTCATGGAAGTCATAGTTTTCTATGTAGGTTTGCTAGTTTTTTAGTAGTTCTCGGCCTTCATTTCTTCTAATCCTGAAGAATTCTGAATTACTAGTTGAATTTTGAATTTTTCAACTTGATTTTGGAATTGCTCTCTTTAGATGAACGTAAGACCTTTCTTAGCAACCGAAATTGAATGACTTTTTTTTTCTTTATTTGTTTGTCATTTTTACACCCTCGTACTATTTAATAAGGAGTGACAATGTGAACTTAGACCACTAACACTAGGTAGAGAGTGTATAATGTACTTTATTAATTTCAATCTATGTGTGACGATGGAAACTATGAGAATGCACTCTAGCCAATGGCTGAGGATTCCTATGGTTAGATGACCGAACATCAATTGGTTTCCTACGTACCTTAACAGATTTCCAAGGATTAGGTCAAGCATATATTTGGCTTAGGCACTTATTGTTTGTTTGAATAACAAAGAGAGTGGAGATGAATTTCTTAGGAGAGTCAAAGGACTGTTCCTAGAGATGTGCCCAGGTATAAGACTGAGAAAATATCGTGAAACCGATACCTCTCATTCATTTTCTTTCGACCGGACCCGCTTGGATTTCCTACGTATCTTGACAAGTTACCAAGAATCAAGTTGTAAGTTAGTTCTTAGTTAAAATGATTCTAAGAATCATACCTATAGCGGGTAAAGATAGCTGCATTTATTGGCAACAATCTTGATCTAATCTAACGGATAGAGTTTCTTGCCTAAGCATTAGCTAGTTTAAGATTTATCATTATCTTGATTGACAGATTATTTAAGTCTTTGAATTACACTGTTTTGTTTTGGGCCATTGAAGGTTTGGTATTTAGAGTACTTGAATAGCGCTAGAAATTACTTAGTTCTAAGAAGATCATGTTGGATCCAAGCAAGGTCGAAATTCTAAGGATACACTTTCACACCCCAACATTTCACATGAATAGGAATGGTCTATTATCAAGACACATCTTATGTAATATTAACTCTTTGTCTAACTCCTAATTTAGTTAAAGTCACTATTAGAAACGGACAATGGTACAGTGACTAGTGAGGTAGCTTGACTAGATTATCAAGGATTGCCTGCTAGCCTACTAGAGCTTCAAAATAGAGTGTATGGGTGCCAGTGTTTGGTTGATGATGGCCTATCGATGCAAAATGATATGTAAGATGTCACAGATTCTTGTTTGAAATGTCATGATTGGTCTTTCTCGTGAAAGTTATGCATACCTAAGTGAAACGTGATGCATGGTGTTTATGTAGTATTTTAATACTGACTTATGATTTTATGATGCCCAAATCTTTTACCTAGAACGTTTTCCTAGGAAATACATCATCTATCTAGGGATGCCAGTTTTCCCTAGAATGTTTCTTAGAATGTTTGCACTAGGTGCTGTTTGCTATTAGCTATCTCCCTTGGTTATTTCCCTGTCGTTTCTAATACGAAAAGCTAATCGGTGCTTCTGAGAGGCTTTCTACTCCTTTGCTCCAGCTTGCGTTGCAACCGAAATTCGGATCAGAATTTTTCTTCAAACATTCTTTGGGTTTTGGTTGCAAGATGGAAAGGTTTGGACAGGAATAATGGACGGTTGTTTTGTGTCTTGCTTGGGTGAGATCGGGATTTCCCAGAATAGAAACATATGGCTCAAAATAGGGAACACTGTTGATTTGGCTCGAGGCTTTGAATGAGTTTTGGGAGAGTTTTTTTAAGTGAATAGCTTATTTGGCAAGACTTTTTCTCTTCCTTTCTCGTACTTTCCTAAGTTCATTTCTAATATTTTAGGCATTATACTTATACGTGTCATGTAGATTTTCCTTTTCACTTTTATGCAAGATTATTTTGACGAGAGTATACTCAGGTAATCATATTCAAACGTTCACTCATCTCAATGACTATCGCAATTTTTTGCATCGAATTAATCTAAATTATTGTAATTTAAACCAAATATCTATACTTATTAGTTAAAGAGGTTGTCTAGTTTCAATTCCATCATGTTATGATAATTGATATTTTCTGAGATTGTTTCGAGATTACCTAGGTCCTGTATGTTACCCGAGGTTTTTTCGATGGCTCTTATTCACTCTTTTCGTCTTGAATTGAAGGTAAACGGAATGGGTCTTTCTGAGATAACTCAAAGGAAAAAGAAAAGAAGTGATAGAGAAACAAGTATTAGTTAATGACAATTAATATATGTTGTCTTATCCTGGTAATTTATTTATTTTTTCTTCATTCTAGAAAGTAAGGACTCATACTTCCGATATAATCCATGTAGCGAGTTTTGGGTAGTAATCTCGGTCCAGTTGGCTCAAGTAACTAGGTATTGGGACACCTCTATGACTTAATGCTCAGATTGTATAGAGAGTGTGATTTACCTAACTGCTTTCGTGTGACCACTCAGTGTTTAAAAACTTTCTGAGATCGGTCTTGATTTTAGTATTTTCTCGTAACACATTTTTTCATGATTTTTACATTTTTAGAGAATTATGGGATTTTTTTGAGTCAGTCTCGAGGTCTTCGTTGATTTTACCTTTATCTCGGTTACTTCCATTATCGGCTACTCTCTTGGTGAAGTCTTGTTGTCTTCTCTCATTCCTGAATGTATTTAATCTTACAAGGTTTATCCTACCTTTTATTTTAAGTAGATTTCCACATTCCTTCGGATTAGTTATTGCTGGGGGTAAAATCCTAGTCTACATTAGACTATTTTCTTTCGTTAATCTGCCTAATCTTTCAAGAATTTTTCTTTAGCGGGTTCAGGTTACTGGACTTTATCCATTCATCCTTCACATCATGAATTTTCTAGATGTTTTCTCTTGTATTCTAGTTGAGAAGGTCTAATTTAGTATTGAAATTATGTAATCAGTATTTTGATTATTCGCAGTGTGTGAATTACGACAAGCAGTTGATTTATGAAAGTTAGAGTATAACAACCCGAGTCGACCTTAGCTAAAATAAGCTTGTATTTAGTGATTTATAGATCTAGTGCATAGGCATATAGAATAATACCTAGTTTATTAAAAAGTACTTAAGAAACTAATGGAAAAAAAATAGAGATAGATAGTGCCTCCTTAAAGTTCTTGGACTTTTGAGAAACTTATGACCCCTAGTTAGATAAGATCCTCGAATGGTTCTTGAGGGTGTGGCACTAGTTAGTGTGATGATCAGCCTCTTCTGAGTGGTATTGATAGAAAATGTGTGATTTAAACCTTGGATCTTGAGGTTTTCCTTGGTTAGGAGGAATAAGTACTAACAACTTATTTTTTAAGTAGTAGCGGTAGATTTAAGATAGTGGAATAGGGAATGGGGTGAACCGTCTCCTCTCTTTAGGTGTTTGGGTAGGCTTGAAGATATGATGAGGTAATTGAATTGAATTCTGTAGTTGACTATGGGTTTGAGAAAAGTTGCTTGGATATGGAGAAGAGATAAAAGGTTGGGGTTATGGGTGGATAGGGGTCCAGATGACCTTTTTTGATCTCTTTAATAAATTGGTTCATGTAATCCATCTGCTTCCATATCTTAGAAGTTTCTCCTTGGACTGAGTCTTCCTTGGGTTCAAAGTTTTCTCCCAGCTAAGCAGGTCTTGACTTGCAGCAATGGCACCAATGACGACTTCCTGTTTAGTAAGGCTTTTTTTTATCATGCTAATGGTATTTCCAGGTGATGGTAATTGGACCTATTTTCTTTCTTATTGGAACAATGAGGTTGGGTTCATCTGGCTTAGCATTTGTTTTAAAGAGGTAATGTATTCTCGCATCATCGAAATTTTGGAGTCATTCTGAGTACTTCCAATAGAGGGAGGGTTCGAGTCTATTTTACGATCTTGAGAGTGGATCTCGGATGACTTTTTGCACAAGTCACCAAAAGCAGATTTTCTAGATTCATTAAGTGATTAACAATCTAGACCTCTACTAATGAACTTTTAAGGATGCAAATAATCTTATCTTTAGGCATGGTTATATTCTTGACTAAGTAAGAGTGTATCTACAAGGATGATTATGTTTTTGTTGTATGTATGCAATCCTAGGAAGACATAGTTCTAGCAGGCAACTCTTAGATATGTTTTGGACAGACCTTGACTTGGACTTGGCTTTGTAGGACCAGGGTAACTTGCAACTTTCAATTTATCCTCAAATTTAGAAGATTTGCAGTCATCTTAGGACTATGGAATGATCGACCTTCTATCCTCAAGATATGGATCATTCTCCTAGGACCCTAAGATAAAGTCGTCATTTTCTTCTCAAGACATGGATCATGGCTCCTAGAACTTAATGACAGAATTATTCCCCGTTTTTTTTTAAAGTAGGGATCATTGCTCCTAGAACTAAATGACAGATTTGTTCTTTTTCTTCCTCGAAAAATAGATTATTGTTCTTAGGACCTAATGACAGAATTATCTAATATTTTTCCCTCAAAACATGGATTAATTTCCCAAGGGCCTAATGGCATAACTATCATTTTAATTCCTCAAAATATAGATTATTATTCCAAGGATTTTAGGAAGGGTCTAAGACATCTTTGATTCATGACGTCTCACTGAGGGTGATTTTATTTTGACAGTCCGACTAGTGACCATTAACTGGCCTCCTATCAGAAAATGCTTTGACCTTCTTAAGGTGTTCTGAACCTAAACAAAATGTCTTCCTACTGTGTAGACTTTATGAGAAATAACACTGTGCTTAGGACATGACATCTATCTCCTAGGGAAACGTGACCTAGGGCATGTTTACTATTGGATCACACAGTCTTGATTCGACTGTGTGATGACACTTTTTTTATGTCTTGGTAAGATTGGCGGGATTCTACACGATTGAAGTAGATTCATTTATGTTGTTTTAGCGGATGAGTTTTACACAACTTTGTTTAGCAAAGGCTATTTGTTTTTGTCTATTCGAGGTGAGATTTATATGTAGAGGGGAATGTATTTATGATTTTACTGGAGTACATTTTAAGTGCATTATCACGAATGAAATGGACATTGATGATTTTATGTTTGTATTTGAGGGTAATTGTATTAGGTAAAGCAAGGATTATTGTTCTTTCCTGCAGCTTGCACTCTATTTAGATTTTGAAGACATTTTTTTACGTTTGAGCAAGCTAGCAATGCGTGGGATAGAACAAGAATTATTACACTGAGTATTATGCCCCTACTTGTCTTTGAAATTTTATTATACCTATCTAGTATAAAAATTACATAAATAATTGTACAAAGGATAAAAAATATAATCTCTCTCCAAGATAGTGTCCTAAGTAAAAGAGGGTTTTGGATATCCTCTATCCTAGGCTTAATATATGTGGTTCATGGATTTTCTACTAACGCATCCTAAAAAGTTCGGTTCCCAAACCTTCAAACCTCCAGTGTCTTCCCCAGGGGAAAATCTATTGTTGGTTGGTGGTCTGAAGGAGGCGAGTTTTGTAGTCGGATCCCAGGAGAGAAACCCACCCGGCCCTGCTTCTACCAACTCATCTTTTTATTCTAATGGTTTCAAAGCCTAGGACAGGGTAATCACATCGCATGACTTCAACCCCTACTGCCAGCCTCTCTATCCCTAAAAGGGTTATGGCTTGGGTTGTCATCATGATATGCAATGCAAAGTGAGTGCTCGTGCGTTGGAAAGAGTATACAGAAATGAAATGCAGGAATTTAAAGACAGTAAATGTAAATGACGATAAATAAAGGCAGTAAGTATATGCATGCTAGTATAAACAAAGTACGTAAAAATAATTTTAATTTCAAAAAAAAAAAAAAACACATTGATTTATTGTTATTATTATTGTTAATATTTTTATTTTTATTATTATTATTATTATTATTATTATTATTATTATTATTATTATTATTATTATTATTATTTAGTACTATTTATTATTTTTGGAAGGGAATTATTTATGTCTAAAAATCAAAGACGGATTTCTCATATTTTATTTAACTATGAACATTGATTTAGACTCTGACTAGGCTTGATCCTCTAATGATCCCCAGTTGAGTCGCCAGCTGATGCAGCCGAATTTTGATGGAGGAGGAAGTAAAGATCGGGAAGAAGAGGAAACAAGTTTCATTCCTCCCTCTTGAAATCCTCCAAATCTGTTAATTTTGAAAATGATATTTCAAAGGCTTTTCAAAGCGTTAGTTTTGAAAAACTTCTTAGGCCGAGATTTAATGTTTGAAAAGGAGTCTCCACCTAGCATGGGGTTAAATAGTGTGCTAGGTTACCAGGGATTTAAAAATTTATTTGTTGCTTTGAAATGACTTGTATTTTGACTCCTAAAGGTCTTATACCGAAGATTTTTTTTAAGTTCGGGGGTCGGTTATACTTGAGAAAATTTTTATGCACCCCAAGACACTCGTCCGTAAATGGTACCTTAGTCTAAATGAATATTCACTGCTAAACAACATCCAATAATTTTCTTCAATTTGCTTTGACAAAATAATTCCCTTTTTCTTAAGTTTTTCCCTTTTATGCATTTTTATATGTAATATAAAACTAGTAAATGTTTAACTATCTATTATGGAACTACAAATAAAGAAAATTGAAAAGGAAAATATTTTTGTATTTTTTGATGTAATAAAAACATGTAAACTACACTAATCTAAGCAGCGACAACCCAATAACAATATATAAGGTACAGAAATATAAACGGCCGAACCTTATAAAGGCTTCCTACATATCCCTATTTACACAGGGAATTAGGTTGACACGTAGTTCCAACATGCAAGCTATATCAAATGAAAATGTTGTTGTATTTTTTAACGACCAAAACTTATAAAGGTTGCCTGCATATCTCGATAAACACAAGGAATCAGGTCAACATGTAGTTCCAGCATACAAACTAAGACTAAATTATTTAGGTAGGTGACTGAACCCATACATGGATTGCCTACGTATCTCCTATTAATGAGAATCAGGTCCTCACGTAGTTCGTTTATGCAAAATAAAAATGATATGATGTTATTATTAAAGATGATTGAACCCATACGTAGGTTGCCTACATACCTTAGCGAGTAACCAAAAATTAGGTCATCACATAATTCATTTATGTAAGGTGAAAACTGGTTTTGGTTGATTTTAGTTATTTAAACAAAACATAAATCACAACATGACATGTGAATGATCTCTTGGATTTTGTTAATAGCACCTCAACCTAACTCTTTTGTTTAGACAAGTTCGTGTTTGTTTTTTGAGTTGCTAGTTAAAACGAAAGAAAATACCATATATATGTGTCAGTCCTACCCATAACAAAGAAATACGAGAACGTTCTTGAAAAATGTGCACATTTATTCTTGAATGATTAGAGGTCCTCCCTTTATCCTAAATTTTTAGTCACAAGGGTCTGTTGGTGTAATATATAGATAGATATATATAAGGTGCTAGTCTACTAGCCTAAAGACATAGTGCCAGGTTGTAATATTGACATTTAGCATAAAGTAAATAACTTACTAACAATATACGGTTGGATTAATAGTTAGCAAGAGTCCAATTTGATGTGTTCATGAGAGAACTAAAGAGACTATGCACAACTCATGGTGTGATAGATGTTTGGTTTGGATCCTCACATGTTCTTAACATGTTATAATATGATTTTGGTACTCACATGTTCTTGACATGTTCTCAGATGTTCTTGATGCTTGACATGGTTTTGCATGATTTTGGCATGGTTTGATGAATATAACATAAATTTAACGTTTTTTTACTTAATTATGGGTTATGTAGGTTATGTATATGCAATTTATGTATGAATACTATATGAACATGCTATGTACAAGTATAAACACTATATTTAAGCCAAGATCAAAGGGTGTTTCAAGAAGACATACCTACTTAGGAGAAGTAGTCTTCCCTAAGTGATTACCTTCCTTTCTTCTTTTATCTTCTTTGGTTGTCCTTGATCGGTTATTGTTAAATCATTGAGTTCTTCCTTCAAAAACCTCAAGAACTTCTTCCGGGGCAAAATTTTAGTAGAATTTTGAGGTGTTATTAAAGAGAAATTATTGGAAACCCTAGTTGAGAGCTTTGCTCGAACCTAGAGAGAGAATGAGTGGTTTCCAAGTCTTGAAATTGTGATAACCAGCCCCTGTATTTATAGGCCAGAGGACCTGCGCATTGGCCCATGCACAGGCCTCACTAGATTCTTCCTTAGGGTTTGTTTGGCTTAGGGGTCATATCCTCTTGTCTTGATCTTGAACTGTTTTGAACGAATTTGGAAGATTGTGTTGGATTTTCAAATATTTGGTAATAATTACCAAATCTTTGAAAGACTCTGGCAATCATTGGAAATCATTAGTAATGATTGAAAATAATTGAAAATCATTACATAATCTTCAATGTGATTGGTTGCACATGGGTGCATTAATGGCATGAAGTAACACTTTCGGTTCGGTTTAGGGGTTAAGTATCCGTTAGTTTCACTATTTCGGTTTGGTTGACATTAATGCTTCCAAGGTTCAATGCACATGGTCTTGATGAATCATTTTGTATTTAGTGCTTGATAATGATCCTTAATGTGATGGGCTTGGAATTGGTTGGATTTGAATCGAATCGGATTAGTTTGTTATATAACCGATAGTTACATTTCTAGGGTTTTAGTTAACCTTAAGATATTTTGAACAAAATATCTATATTTATTGAATCTACCCAATCCATGTCATCCCAAGCATTAAATGCTTGATGGGATGGACATTGAATGCTCATTAAATGCCTTGCTTAGGTGACGAACTGGATCGGTTTAGTTTCGATAACAGATAGTTATTTTAAGTGATTCTAAATGTTGTATACTACTTAGAATTGGTTAAGTGATCGTATATGATTTTAAGGATAATTGATAAATATATGCTCACTTGATCTCTACTAATTATTTTCTTCCAAGTAAATTTCAAAGAGTTTCCGGTTATAACATAATCCAAGAAGAAATGTATATTCATACCAAAACTCAAAAATTAAGTTAATGATAAGAAAGAGATTGATTCGAGGAGATATTTGAGTAAAGTTGAATCTTCATTCAATGAAGTGGTAAAACAATCTCATTCATGCATTATTGTTTGTGAAATTTATGTGATGTGAAATTATCATTGAAAAATCTTATTAACATAAATTGGTTCACATCATTATAAATATCATGTCTTGATTATATGCTCAGATGGAATTTTATTGTTACCTTATACTGGTTTATTGATTAAAATTGATTCATGTGATGGATATTCCTTGTATCACATGTTATTAATAGATGTTCGATAAAATCAATGTTAAGTATGATCTTATTTGTCGGCATATCATATGAATTTAGTCTTGAATGGTTGGTATCGCTTTATGAAATCATGTTAATCTGTTCTTGATACTATTTGTATGATTATCTGAATATGTATGGTATATCAATCTATTGATACTATTGTATGTGGATATCTTTATAGACATTAAGTGTCTAACTTACATCTAGTATCTCCTGTTTTTTTTATAATTATTATTCTGGAAGGGAGCTAAAATTTTATGAGATAAATCTACACTTATCCATTTTCAATGCATTCATTAGATTTATATTGATAGTTTTATAAATTATCATTGAGATATGCTTCTTATCCTAGTACGCTAAAGATTACATGTCTTTTTATTCTATCTAAATGGAAGATATCAATTGGTATCATGAAATATAGCATATTAACTTATTTGGAACTGTATGACTTCATGTCATATTGAAATGTTTTGATTATTATGATATCATGAATTTCCTCAACATGATCCACATAAATATTATCACTCTAATATGTGCTAATTTGAAAATCTTAAAGTTTTTTGTTGATATAATTTGGTGAGAAACCTTTTGAAACTTTAATGAGGTTATATTCTTAGACAAGTTTATGTTTTTAGTCAAGAAGATATGTTTTATTGAGAAACATTCTTCAAATAAGTCTTACAAGAGTAAAATGATTCTTTTGAATTAATATTTGAGAATATTTTTGTATCGAAAATAGACGTCTTTCATCTTGTCCCCATTTTTTTAGATGACAAAGGGGGCAGAAGTTGTATGATATTTTTCAATGTGTTATTTGTTCTCCTAAGCATGAATTGATGAGTACAATTATGCAGGGGGAGAAGTTGAATTATATAAGGGGAAAAGTTGTATGCTTATATTGAAAATCTTTTCAAAATATTTATGTTTCTTATTAAAGTGCTTAAACGAGTTGAAAAAATCTATCCTCAGATTTAAGGGGAGTGTGGTTTCATTATCTATGTGAGAAAATATCAAAGTTAATTGTCATCATCAAAAAGGGAGAGAATGTTGAATCCAATATTTTGATGGACAATTAAATGTTGATATTTTTATGGGACTAATATTTTTACTAAGTGATTTCAGATTTATAGTTTCATATAATTTGATTAAGAAGAGAAATCGTTAATGAATATATAATAGGTGAAAATAGAGACGATGAAGACTTGAAGTGTATTGAAGACATTGAAGACAACTAGGTGAAAACAACTATTTACTTACATACTCTTAATGTAATCCGAATTATGATCACGGATGACACTTTAAAATGAATTTATCTTATGTGTGTTGTGATTATTTTTTGGGGTCTAAAGTGTATTTTATAATGTGTTAAGTATGTGAACTGGCTTTGGTTAAGAACATAATTGAAAAATTAGTTTAAATGCTTAAAATGATGATTTTTTGGATCAACTCGATCAACTGGCGAAAGGAGACGGTCGGCTAATCAAAACAGTGCATTTTGAAAGTGGAATAGATGACCTACTAGTCCATTCGGTCAACCGACAAGATGGGTTGGTCGATTGACGAGAATAGTAGCTGAAATAAGAAGGATTGGGGACCTTCTTGTCCAATCAGTTGGCCGACCAAAAGGTCAATCTAATTTGGTGTTGATGATTCCAAGGGAGGTTTTTAAGAGAATTTGAAATATTTTCATTATATATCATGAATTGTGAGATTCCTATTTATTGGTCCATTTAATGAAATATTTTTGTAATTAGAGTGATTAAATACTTCCAATTTCTATGGATTTCGATTTGAAACAATCAGGACCAAAATGAGTTTGCCCAAGAATATTTTTACATGGAAAATATCTATTTTGAATATATATCATATATGGGGTCTTCAGATGTCATTTAGAGTCATGACATTTGAAAACTAACCGTTGGAGGTCTAGTTTTAAATCTATTTATAAAGACCAACGGGATTGGGATTGAACACATCAAGAACATCAATATTCTATCATTTTAAGAGAGATTTTATTGCTGAGATTTATTACTGAGATTATATTTAAAGTTCTTGATCTAAAATGCTCATTGTTTATATCACCAATTTATGTTCTTTATAGCGATATCATTATCACTTTCAACGAATCCCAGTGAGATCCTTTTAAGATTTTTTTATTGCTTTCTTAGATTACTGATAATTTGTTGCTTGGTTAAGGTGTCTAAGAAAAATTGTTTTTCAACTTAATTCATGAAAATCTTTTAAACGATTTTTAATTGAGAAATCTGATTACGTACTACTTGTGTGTTAACTATTTTAAATTTGATTTGTTTGCCTCACTTTGTATCTATCACATAGTTATACTCGGGACATTAATTTAGTATATTTGTATTAAGGTGGTAGAAGCTCCTTGTGAGAAGAAACTTGTTATTTTTCGTATTTGCGAGTTTAAGCGGATTAGACACATTTAGGTCGGTGTCTAATCAAGGTAACTAGGTTTTGATCTTTAGCCTGAGAAAACGGTTAGGGTTTGATCTTTGGCATACAAAAATATTAGGTTAGTCTTTTCCCTTGAAAAGATTAGGTTTTAATTTTTCTTATAATAAAATTAAGTGTGATTGTAATGATTCTTCCTAAGCCTGCGAAAAGGATAAGTGCAATAGTAGTAGGTTGATTTGTAGCCTGTAAAAGAATCAGGATTATAAACGTTGATTCTAAGCCTATAAAAATAATCGAGTTTGTAAGGATTTAGTTCCTACCTGTGAAAGAAATCAGGGGTTCAATGGATTGCGAATCTCCGTGGAACTCGGGGAACTAGACGTAGCTAAGACTAGCTTACCGAATCAGGATAAATCATTGTGTGCTACATTATTTATTTTTTTCTATTTGTTTGGGAATGTATTTAGATTAAACACATTTATGCTAACAATGAAGATAATAATAAATTTAGGGAAATTAAGATTTTGTGTTTGAATATTTAATTGTTAAATTTTTGGAGTTACCCAATTCACTCCCCTCTTAGGTAGCCCCTTGGGCCAACAATATTTCTCATTATAGTTTTAAATGAGTTAAAAAAAACCTGGCCTCATATTCTGAGGGAACGTGGTTACATATTTTGTTGAGAAAATATCAAAATTAATTTTCATCATAAAAAATTAGAAGATTGTTGACCCTGGATGTTTTGATGGATAATTTAACATTGATGTTTATGGAACTAATATGTTTATTGAGTGATTTCATATTTGATTTCCATTTGAGCAAATGAGAAACAGATTGAATTACAAGATAATGCTCGATGACGATTTAAAAAGAGGATATTTTATAAAAAAATACTCAAAATAGCTGTAAGTGAAGGCGTTGAATATTTTTTGGAGTAGAAGGGATTTTATATTTTTAGGTAAAATAACTCAATACTTTTACTCTTAATAGAACCAGATTAGGATTATGCATAACACTTAAAATTGATTATTTTATCCGTATCATTGTAAGATATGATAAATTTAAGATCCTAAACATTTTTCATAAAGTGTTTTTCAAGAAAATGTTTTAAAATATGAAAAAATAAGAAAAGTTCAGGGCCAAATGGTTGATCGGTCAAGTGAGTGGTTGACCGAGAGAAGCAATGAATGGATGAAGAAGCTTCAAGTCTGGGGGGTTGACCGATGGGATTGCCAGTCGACTGGCAAGATCAGTAGCCATTGGGGTTTTTCTTTTAGCCTAAATGGTCGACCACCAATATCATCAGTCATCTAGTCCAGGGTGTAAAATGATCATAAATTGGACAATTTGGAGGCAACTGGATGACTGATTGGAATTTCGATCGACCGATGCATTAGGAATTAGATTGTTGATTGATTCGTTTTTCAAGATCTTCAACCCAAATCCTTTGGTTTTGAACGTTCTAAAATCTGAATTTAAGTGGATTTGAGTATATTTCATATATTTATCATGTATTTTGAATATCCTATTAAGTAGTTCTTGTATTAATTGATTCTATGAGTTTCACCAGTAAAACTACTTTCTATATTTAATAATTTTGAATCAAAAACATTTTTGGGACTAAAATGACCTTTTCAATGAGTATTTTTAAATCAAATGTATCTGATTTGAAAGAGTATTTTATATGGGGTCAATATGAGACAATAATAATGTTATGTTTTGAAAAATAACCGTTATATGCATAGTTTGAATTTTATAAATATAAACCTGTGTTTGTTTTAGCTAAACAACAATCAAGAGAAAGAGTTTTAATCAACCATATTCATAAATAGAGTATTATTTTGTTGAGAGTATTTTCAAGACAAAAAGTTTTGCTTTGACGAAATCATTGTTCTTGCTATTCTAGGTTTGAGTATTTCCTACGATCTTCTCAAAGAAATCCCAGTGAGATTGTTCTTATTTACTTGCTCAAAATTAATTGTTCTTTAATTGTGATATATTATGTATTTGAGCTTGTAGTATTTTATGTGAAAAATCATTTTCTAATTAAAATATCTCGAAAATCTAGTGAAATAGTTTTTGTTTGTAAAATTTGATTAATATTATCGTTGTGTTTAAATTGAATAAAACCATATTCATATTCTCACATAGTTATATCACATAGTTTATCTGGACATTAATCGAGCATATATTATATTGAGGTGGTAGAAGCTCCTTTGGAAAATATTTTTTGTATTGGTAAGTTTGAGAGGATTAGATACATTTGGGTCGGTACCTAATTAGGGTATATAGGTTTTATCCTTAGCCTATAAAAGGGTTAGGTTTAATTCTGCTTGTAATAGAATAAGGTTAGTCTTTATCCTGGTAAAAAGATAGATAGGTTTGGTTCTTAGCCTGCAAAAGAATTAGATTATTTCTAAGCCTGGAAAAAGAGAAATTATAAAGGTTTAATTTTGAATCTGGGAAATGAATTAGGTTATTCTTTAACCTGTGAAAAAGATTATGAGGGTTTGGTTTCTACCTAGGAAAGTAATTAGGGTTAGTGGATTATGAAATCCCTACAAGACTTTAGGGGACTAGATTTAGACAAGAGTAGCTTACCGAATCAGGATAAATATACTTATTCAATTTTTCTATCTCTATCTATTAGGTTGCACACTTAGATAAATATGTTTCCGCTACAAAGTCAAGATAATGATTAGATAGGAAAATTAGGTGATTGATTATTTGGTAATATAATTGTTTAAAGTTTTATAACTACTCAATTGACTCCCCTCTTGGGTAGATCTATTGGCCAACATCTACCAATAGAATTACTTTATATTATCATTGTACTCATTATCTACTAAAGGGATTTGTTGAAGTGATTTGAGCTTTCCAAAACTAAAGAAAGTCAAAAAAGTTTTATAACCCAATTCAAGTTAGTGATATAGTGTTGTGAAAACACTAAATTTTCAAAAAGGGTGAGTGATTAAGGTAAACAATAGAGTGACCTCATTGTAAAAGATCAAATCCATCAAATTGTTGTTATCTTGAAGAAATTAAAAGTAGATACAACTCAATTTCAGATCGATTAACATCATTTGAATCCTAAACACTACCGATGAGTTTGTTCCACACTTGCTTGTACATTAATTGTGTTTATTTGCCTATTATATGGCATACTTTTGCTTATACTTATATCTAGAATTTGTATATATTGATCATATATTTATTTCTAGATTATTGGTATGAACTTGATTATGTGATAAACAATTATAAATTTTATACTGAGCCTTAATGAGTGAAATTACCATCACATTGAAATCAATTGTTTTTGAAAAGTACAGAGATTTTCTTAAAGAAACAAAAAGCATATTCTACGAATCACAAAATTTGTTAGAAGTGGCATATTGGACACGAGAATAACTCTCACCACCAGCGATATTAAGTTACTCAATGAGATCTTAAATTCTCCACTTACCATTCTACAAAAGATAAGCTGATTGGATGTTTTCAATAAATATTCCACAAGATTATTTACAGATGTTTTCAATGAATATTCAACAAGTTTATTTATTATATTTAATTTTGTCTTAACTTGACTAACTAAATAATCAAACAGTATTGTATCTTGAGCTAAATTCTTTAATTCATTCTTTGTATCATGTGTGCATAATTAATAATATATTTAACGTAATTATTGTGTACTCATACTTGCAGCACATCTTGATTGTACACAGTTTAACAAGCACCTACTGAGTCGTGTATTGATTTATAGGTAATTGATAGAAGTTCCGAGTGTCATCTCGTTAATCTAACAATCTAAAAAATGAACCTGTAAGGGTGAGAATTGCACTTTAAATCAGAGTGTTAGTTTAAATGAGAGAATTGTGAAAGAGTAAATAGGTAAAGATGGACTTTACTTTTTTTGGTCTTGCGTTAGTCTTCACTAAGAAATAAGATAAATGATTAGTGGATTAGAAATCTTCCAAGGAGCTCGGGAGAGTAAATGTAGGTAACGAGAGACCTTGGCCACCCTACTATAAATTGTTTTGTCATACTGTCTCTATTCCTATATTAGTTTGTGTGTGACGTGGCCCAATTTTCCAAAAGGAAAAGAATATGAAATAATAAAAAGTGTAAAGAGGGAAGGAATTTTTTAAAGAGTCCATTTAAAAAAAAAAAAAAATACTTAGGCCATTTTAAAAGAAGGAGTCACCACCTACCATTGGATTTAAATGGTGTGCTAAGTCACCCAATTTTCATAAAAAATAATTTAAAAAAAAACTAAGTAAAATTGACTCCAAAAATATGGTCAAACCAAATATTTATTTAAAAGTTCGGGGGTCGGTTACGCTCAGGGAAGATGTTAGGCACCCCCAAGACGTTCGTTCGAAAATGGCACCTTATATCCAATTAAGTCCAATTAGTTTAGTCTGAACGTTTTATTTTATGTTGAATCCTTTCCTTCTTATGAAATGTTTTTGGTATTTTTCAAGAGTAAAATGAGACAAGTTTTTTTTTTTTTTGGAATGTTCGCCCAATATGACATCTTATCGAATATTCAAGATTTGACAAGGATGGTCCTTGAGGAGCTTTATGTATGTTTCCGAAATATTTTTTTAATTTAAATAAGCAAACTAAAATAGGTGAATAAGAATAAAAATATGAATGCAAAAACTAACATTATATAAATTCTATTTTTTTATGCAAAGTGACCTAAAAAAACTAAGGTTTTTAATTTAAACATGCCAATGTAAAATGATATGAATACGGAAATTAAATAGAAAATATTACGTGAATTAACATGATTATGCGTGGTAATGATTTAATTATTTAATATATAAAAAATGTAAGTGATGTACGTGTCGTGACTAAATGTGAAAAAGTAGTATGGCTTATGAATTTGAAAAAACAAAAAAAAACAATATGTATGAAATATAAAAAAGGTGTAAATAGTGCAAGTGACCTAAACATGCTGTCTAAATAATATAAGAAATAAATTTGCTAGATGGATACAGATAATTTTTTTTAATTTTTTTTTCCCAATTAATCTAAAGAAATCCCGATTTAAAATTCTCTCAAATTCTATGGATATGAGAATCGAGGGAGGATCGCGGAAACAACTTTGTTGTAATTAATCTTTTTGAAACTTAAGAGGAATCTCACGAAAAGATTTACCGAGGGAAGATATTTTCTAAAACCAATTGTTTCTACACTCTACTCTAGTTGGGGAATGGAAACGAGGTCACGAAAAACTCTCCCATAATTTATTGAATCATCGGATTCCTCTTAAGGTTCTTAAGGATTAATTCCTATAAACTAAGATTTTATTATTTTTTTGAATTTTTATATTATTTTTTAGGATTTTGATAAAAAAAAAAAAAAAAAAAAAAAAAAAAAAAAAAAAACACCAAACAAAAAATGAAAAAATCATTCACCTAACGCTTAGGGATTAAGTTTAAGCATGAGAAACTCACCCCCGGATTTTTATCGGATCATCAGATGACTTACTTTTTTTAGGTTTTTCTTTTTATGAAAAAAAAAATGCAAAAATAAAGTTAAAAAAAATCGAGAGACATGAGTGTCCTCATCTAAATGTTCAAACGTTTAGATTGAGAATAAG
Source organism: Eucommia ulmoides (assembly GCA_016647705.1). Classification (NCBI taxonomy): domain Eukaryota; kingdom Viridiplantae; phylum Streptophyta; class Magnoliopsida; order Garryales; family Eucommiaceae; genus Eucommia; species Eucommia ulmoides. The sequence goes on along the minus strand of CM028330.1, from coordinate 24,250,835 downwards.
GAATCTCATTCCGACATTTTTCATCGAGTCATCAAACAATTAAAAGAACTAAAACTTACAGGAATTTAAATTGGGAAGAAAATAAAATAAGCTAAAAAAACTCAAGAAATTCAAAAAAACTCAAGAAATGAAGGTTCTTGACGCAGGGTGCCTGTTTCACCACCTTCTCGGTAGCTGACACGTGGCAGAGGTCATCGCTCTTTCTCTTTCTCTCTCTCTCTACGCTGACAAGGGCGACCCCACCCTCTCTCTTTCTTCTCACAACTGACAGGGCCCACGCCTCGCCTCTCTCTATCTCTCTCTTTCTCCTTCTTCTCTCTCTCTCTCAGTTCCCTCTCTCTCCTTTACTCTCTTCTCTCCTTTTTCCTCTATTTCAATTTTACTCCCCTCTTTTTACTTTTCTTTCATTTTTCCCCCTTTTCTTTTATTTCAATTTTCTTTCTTTTCTTTTCTTTTTTCTTTTTTGTATTTTCTGGAAATAAAATAAAATAAAACTAAGTTAAATAAAAATAAAGTTAATTATAAAAGAAAGCATAAAAATTTTAATGGGCGGTCAAAATGCCATGTCTATAGTGTGCTTGCACTTACTTTGTTTAACCATTTATTCCACTACACTACCTTTACACTGGTGTTTAATTGATTAAATTCGTTCAAGTATAAGATCAAGGAAAAAAAGTTAGAACCAACACCGTTATTTGCACTACCCAATCCACCCTTGGTGAGTAGACTTGGGCCAACATTAAGTATCAAATGAATTCTAAACATCTCCGTCAATTTCAGACATGTTATGCTTTTGCTTCTTGTCATTTTTATTTTTTTTTGTTATTTATTATCGATGAAGGGTATTTCAGAAAGTCCTAAAAAAGTCACTTGCAATGATACATTGATGAGGTGTACATAAAGACTATAGTCCAAGCATAACTCATAAGGGCCTGAGGACACTAACGAGACAAAGGGCCAATGCCACAAGTAACCTCAAGATCAAAGAAGGACCACAACTCGATATACCCAAAATTCATCCCAGGCTCAATATGATTGCTCAACCTTGAGACTATTGAATATTGAGCATAAATACCCTCAACTTAGGTCTTGACCTAGTGCTTGAGAGTATCTATTGAATTCTGCTATATGAAAAAAAAAATTATAAAAAGATTGGGAGACTGATTTAACAACCACAACCCCCTCAATCCTATGAGTTTTGCCAATATCAAAAGGGATTGACTGAGATCTTGGGGAATACTTGCTGAAGAAGCCTTTCTACGCCTATAAATCAAAGGGGTCTGTTAGGCCAAGGCACACATTGTTTCACTAAGAAAAACTTAGCCAAGTTTTAACTAGACCAACACTAGTAAATTTCATACCAAAGGTACAACGGCATTATGCCAACTTAAGTGTGAATTGTTTTGCAGGAACCATAACTGAAGCAGGTTGTGTTCTAAATCGTAGACACACCATATTTGACAATCCACTTTTCAGACATCATCGATTATTCTTTAATTTTCCTTTTGCTTATCTTCGTGCCCAAATCCATTATCATATTTCATTGGGGATTATTTTATATATAAAAAATAGAGGGGGCCAATTTGCAATATGACCTCATTTTATGGGAGGTAAATGCCTCGACCTCAAATAAATATGGTTTGGGAAAAAATAAAATAAAATTGGAGGCATGATCATGGAATCAAAGAGCACTCTCTTTCCCTTTTTCTTTATCTTCTTTTTTTTTTTTTTTTCTTGGTGAATATCCTTTATTTTTGGACAAAAAGATTATCATGTTTATATGGTGACATGATGTTGATAAATATATCTATGTTAGTGTTTGTTTTGTTATAAATAAATTGACTAATGGTCACATGTGACCGTGACTAATGGTTGTCACAGCCAATTTTGTGCCCTTTGATTATGGATCGAAGAGGAAATTTACGTGGATCCTGCTGACGTGGCATGTACTGATCTTGGAGTTGTGTTGGACTCAACTATATGATAGGGTTGTGAGAATTCAGAGAAACCACTTGTGTTGTTAGCTTGATTCTCATCAAGAATAAAATTTTACTTCATCAAAAAATAAAATAGTGAAGAATAAGGGGAAATTGATATATTTTTAGTAAAAACTTTAACCAATAATTTGTGATTTTTTATTTTTTGCAAAAAGTTTGATCAAATGTACATAAATCTTAGTGAGAAAAAGACATATGCACAATATTAATCACTCACACCTCTAAAGATAAAAAGATTAACGTATCCCTTAAAAAATGATTTTAAGAAAAAATAATAACGCACCATTTGATAATCTTTTTAAGCACTTTTTGTAGAGAAAAAAAAAGATAATTAAACAAAAAATATTTTAATTAAAAATAAAAAAACGTGTTTAATAAGTATAAATCATATTTCAGCGTTATTCACATAAATAATTTCTTAATATAAAATAATTTTTTTCAAATAGTTGAAAATTTAAGTAGAGAAATCGTAGGCTACTAATTTCTTACAATATTAATATTAAAAATAATAATTTATTTTTTACTTTTAAAAAAAAAAAAAACTTTCTCGTTTGATTTTTAAAAGTAATTGTTTAGAACAGAAGGTAAATGATTATTTTTATTTTAAAAAAATACTAAAAAAATGCATAATAAATTCGCATTTCGTATAATTGTTTCAGATCATAAAGTAAGAATTTCAAAGTGACTGCCATTTTCCATCAAATGCAATGGTGCCACGTGGAAGTAGGTACACCATCCTCATAGGTGCTTGGTCAATCCCTTAGGTGAAAATTGCACCACAAGGGGTGGCCAAAGGAGACGATTCTGGCAGCATCTCCAAATATTTCCATTTGTTAAAATATTATATTATTTCATGAATAATATTTTGAAATGGTACTCTTATGAATTAGTTATTAATATTTTAATTTTAATTTTGGGTAAACAATAGACAAATTAGCAGTTGAATGTTCCAACTAATTTTTAACTAGCCCTTCCATACAAATAAATCTTCAGATGACTATTCAGTAAAATAGTTAGGGTAATGACTCTTAGGTTAGACTTTGAATTTTTAAATTTGATTAGATAAAATAATAGTTATACTATTTATCTTATGAGATGATTGGTGGATCGCAATTGTTCTTACGTATCAACAATAATTTATTAAGTATAATAAATTTTAAATTAAATTGTACATTGTACCCTTAATGAAAATATATTCCAATCACATTTTTGCATACTGCATTCTAAAATTTATAATCTAAATTTGGTCAAAATCTCACAGGAAATTGGTATTTTCGTTTGAAAAAAAAAGAAGGATTTTCTAGTAATATTATTGTAGAAGAGTTGACCATGTTATGTTTGGAGAATTTGACCTATTGAGCTCTTGAATATAATTAATATTTTTGTGGAAAAAATAATTTGTAAAATATAGGAATTATTTGTTGTAACTTTATAATGCAAATTTAATGATTTATTTATAAAGTAAAAGTTAAAAAAGAAATTAATAATAATAAGATCATTTTTACGGTACAACCAATGTACCGGTATCCCGCAAAAGTTACAAGTTTATGATAAAGAAATTATAAGATTTTAGACGAAATTATAATTTTTTGGAAAAAACTTGTAATATGTAAAGTTATAAATTTTTAAATGAACTTGTAATTTGAATGAAATAACTTATAATATTTTTGAAACGACCTTATAACTTTTGTGGCTATATTCGATACAGTAAAAAAGATAGTTATATTGTAGCTAGCCCCAATAATAATAATAAATTTAAAAAAAAATGAAAGAGGAAACAAACCCAAGAATATGATGCAAAAAAGGTGATGGGATTGGGCGGCCAAGCATCATCCAGTTTTGTTGGGGTTCACGAATTGATAGACCTTTTATATTTCTTAGGCAAAATTATATTATAATACCTTTAACTTACAACTTCTTTCATATGATTCCTATACTTTAATTTCTATCAATTAAGTCCCTTCATTTTTAATTCGTACCTCTAATGGAATTTAAGCAACTACCGTGTACTATTTTTACCACACAGCCCTTTAATTGAGTCTTCAGTTTACGTTAACGTGATAATGCAATTAGTTGATTAATTGCTTTATTGGTAAACCATACAAAGATAAGGGGCATATTTAAAATAAATTAAAATTAATGTCTTTTGTTAAAACAAGTGAAAAAGTTCAGGGTTTATTATATACTTTTTGCCTTCTTTATTTATTTATAAGTTTTATCCCTTGGGTTGAATTTAGAGGGCATTTGATGGGCATATGGCTATAGAGACCTAAAGTAACGCCATGGAGCATGACTTTCACTATTTTGTGCTTTAAGCATACCTCACAATACTTTACTCCCCCAAATGTACCTTGTGATTGCATCGTGGCCGTCCACTTTTGTCAAACTACCTCTACTTCATTGCACAAAAATAGGTAAAAAGAATTCATAGTGGGACACTAAAATTCTATACACTAGTAATTAAAATTTATTAAATTATAAAAATTTCACTGTATATTCTCGTGATATTACCTATACTTTTGTATCATAATTGCAAATTTTATCAAACTATAAGCATTTTAAAAAATGTAAAGAAAGAATTTATAGTCTCTCTTATGACGAGGAAAATAATTGCACAATACAAGTTATCTTTCAATGTTTGAAACGCTATTTATAAAAATGTCACCGTATATTCTTGTGATGTTTGATAGGTGAAATTTGTCAAAATATTTCAAAGCCAATTTTAGTAGTTTTCGAGTGTTATTATAGTATTTTAATATGTGCCAGTACGTTTTTATTTGTTTTGTTATAAATTAGATATTTGGGATAAAAAGGGATGAAAACGATTCATAAATGAGCAAATCAGTTGGGCGTCGGTGGAAGAGCAGTGGAAAAAACAAGTAAAAAATGTCATTCTGCAACTGCAGCCCACCGCCGCAGCAGTGAAATTACCGCTACCGCGGTTAAATTACAGGATCAAGAAGAATGTTTTGTTTGACCACTGCTGCAACGGTCATCCTGCAGAATGCCTACTAACTTCTTACCGCTGCAACGGTGATTCGCACCGCTGCAGCGGTCTGGCACCAGATCTTTTAAATATTTTGGGATATTTTATTGATATTTTTTAATCCCAATATATCTCCTCTTCTCCCCCAAACACTTAGAACGTTTTTGGGACTAAAAATGGAGCTCCAAATCCTATTAACTAAAAGAAGATCATAAAGCCAAGAAGAGAAAACGTTCTCAGAGCAATTTTTGCGTCGGTTCTTCGGATAACGGCTAGTCTTCTTGTTTCTCTATTTTATTCTTAGTTTGGTTGATAATTTTGATTATATTTAGCTTGTTTATTATTGTATATGTGGTTATGGTCATCAATAATTAAACATATATTGTCTAAGGCTTGATTGACTTCACGAAAACGTTGTTTGTATAAATTGATGTTTCGTTAACGGTTGTTCATTTTGTATTCGATTGTGTTTACTGTTTTATTACAATATTGATATGTTTGTTGTGGTATTAGGGTTGGTTTTGAGAATACAGGGTTTGATACTCGGGAGAGGTAATCCCAGATTCGGACTAGGGTTTAAACACAACGCGACGATCGAATAACTCGGAAATGTATTAGAAAGTGTGCAATCCGTGAGGTTAGGGCGAGACTCATGTGACCAAGTGTCGTATAGACGCTCGAGTGGGACTTCGGCATTGACGCGAAATCACATATTCATTCACATTACACTTGGGAGAGGTAGTGAGTGAAATTTCGATACCTAGATTGTCGAATAGATTTGAATACCATTAATGTAAGCTAAATTGGATCAAACACGTATAAGTAAACAAAGTTAATCCCTAGATAATCTATTCCCATATAATCTATTTAGTATTATAGTTTAATTAATTATTAATTTAGTATATTATTTATAAAAACAAAAACCTATTTTTTATCGTCTAAATAAAGTTCGGTAGCCAAGTTTTTGCCGCCGTTGCCGGGGATTAGTTTTTAGGTTGTTGTTGATATTGTGAGTAAGTAACTTGATTTTAATTTAGGCATTTATTTTGTTTATAATTTTTGTTTGTAGTTTTGTTTCTTTTGCAAGGTGCTTGAAGATGTTAGATCAACAAGTGTTATTGTATTTCTTTCAAAGAGATTCCGATCCATTTTATTGTGCTTGGGATAGATACAAGGATTTGCTATTCTGGTTCCACAATCATCGTTTCCCAAGAAAGTGTCAACTATTGAACTTCCTCGACGGGTTATTAGCTGCAACAAGAATTTGGGTGGAAAGAGGAAACGGTACCACCTCTTTCGACCAACTAATCGCGGATGAAGCCTATTCGTTGTTTGAAGACATGGCCGAGTTTGATTTTCGGAGTTGGAATTATTCAACAAGCTACTAATGCTTGAGGGATAGTTTTACCATTTTTGGCGCCATGGATTGACACCCTATGTAAAACCTAAATCGTAGAACGTACATCATAAATCGTTACATTTTAGAGCATTAGAAAATTTTAGGGTAAAATTTTATTGATTAAAATTCAAATCAAAAGTTGAGAGTCAAATTGGAAATTTAGAAACATTAAATTTAAACTTGAGATTTAAATTGACAATTAAAATAAAAAAGTGAAAATATTAAGGGTGAAATTATAATTTTTGAAACTTTTAAAAGTTGAAATTTATTGAAATTAAGATCTTAAAGGAAATTGGGCGAGAAAAGTGCAATTTAACTAATTTTTTTAAACACACACACACACACACACACATATATATATATGAAAGCTGTGTGTATGTAACGAGAGATCACCGGCCGGTAAGGAGAGAGAGAACAGGCGACGTGGCATTAGGAGATCAAATCTACCCACTAATTTCATGCAATAAATACTCTCTCATGCAGTAGAAATGATGAAAATCCTAAATCAAATCTGAAAAATCAGAGAAATTCTAGAGAGAGAGAGATAGAAGAGTGGAGTAGGGGTCGTCGAATTTTTTTTGAATCGGCGTTCCTCCGGCAGTGTGGTCATAGCTGTTACGTGTGTGCGTGATCGTATAGATATCTTCGTCAGTCCCAGGGGAGAGCGAGGGTGGTTCGGCCGGTGGGGTAGTTCATCGACAGCGTGGCAGTGTGCGTTCTTAACGTTGCCGGTGAGTAGGAGTTGTTGATCGCTATCCAATCATCAATGATCGTCGAGCTGGTTCGCAGGCATCGACATCCAGATAGAGTGTGGTCAGTGTCAGCTTTGCAAAACAGATATCGAAGTGAGTGTACTGTCTTCTTATCAAATTATTTATATATATATATATATATATATATATATGATGGAAAATGGTTGTATTTAAATTAGATGCTTTTAAAAATTATGTGGTGATTTGACGATGTTGATTAGACGATATTATTGAGTTATGTTTTGATGATGTTGTTATTGATTTGACGATGCCATAATATTTATCTGTTTCGGCAGAGTGAGGTTATCCACTTCGGCAAAGTAATGTCATCCGCTTCGGCGGAGTGATGTTTATCTGCTTCGGTAGAGTGATGTTAGACGTTTATACTGCGCAGTGATTATCCGTTTCGGCGGAGTGATGGGTGTTCGTAGAAAGGCATATCCTACGGATGATACGGTACCATTACAAAACTCCCAATCGTGAGGTTAAAACGATCACATGGCTAACCCGGGGTGTGATGTGATGAGGTGTGAAGTGTTGTGGTACGAAGTGGTGTTTTGTCGTATATGGTGTTTTCTTGTATATGGTAATTGGGAATAGTTCATTTATATATTTTATTGTATACTGGATTGGTATGTTCTGATTTCGTTATTCTATATGGTTAGCTGAATTATTCTGGTTGATTTTTACTGCTTAGTTGAGGTGATACATATGTATATAGACGTTGATTCTGTGGTGACAGGAAAAAGATGTTTTCCTTATGGTATGAGGTATTTAAATTATGAGATTATTACATTATTACTTGATATGTGATGTTTATATGTTATATGCTTGATCCAATTAAAAAGTTTTATTAAGAAGACAGTACACTCGCAGGTGCAACGGTTAGGAGGTGGTCCCCCTACTGGCACTGGGTAGTGTCCGGCGATGGTATAGTAAGGGAGTATTTTGGGAGGTGCTGCCTGAGGCGAACCTAGGAGAGGTTCATTGTTGTTTTATCTTTTGTTGTTATTATAATTCAACTGGTGTGTCCCCAGTTAGAGAAGATGTTTATGGACTCATTTTTTGGTTGTATAATTATGAATTCACATTATCGTTTTCTAGTTTGGTTTGTCGCTCAAGTGATATCGTCGATGTCACGCCGGGCCCATGGTGACGGGTGTCCGGGGTGGGGTATGACAATTTTGGTATCAGAGCCTAGGTTATAGGTTCTGTAAACTTGTCAGTTGTCGTGTCCGTAGAGGACCATGAGATAAGAGACGCGCTAGTCGTCTAGTCAGTAGGGGACCTTAAGATAAGGTATCAGTGGGTGATTTTGGTACTTGTGTAGTAGTTAATTCACGTATATTAATTACTGTCATTTTTCTGGTTGGTCTAGTTGGTTGGTTGTTGAGTTAAATTTTATTACAGATAATAGGTATAGAGTGTGGGAGCGAAAGTCTTGGGAGTGTGGGACCCCCGAGGCCAGTGGAACCCCCGGGGCAAGCGGAACCCCAAGAACAGGGTGATAGGTTGCAAGGGAGTTTAGATGCAGTTGAAAGAATTTTGCAAGCCGCTACCCAGCTGACGGAGCAGCAAGCGAGGATTATGGAAAATTAAAGGGCCAAAAGTGATACTGCCATATCTCAAGCAGTACGATTGAAGAGGTTCAAGGAGTTAGACCCTTCGATTTTCACCGGGATGGCGGGTCCAACTGATGCGGAGAATTGGATCAGAGGCGTGAGTCACGTATTTGAGGTGATGGGGATTGTCGACGATAGTTGAGTTCCCCTTGCCACTTTTCAATTGAGGGAGGAAACCGAGCATTGGTGGGAAGAAATGAAAAGGCTGATTACCGGTTCTGGCAAAGAGATTACATAGAACCATTTTATCGTCGCATTTAATGAGAAGTATTTTCCCGAGTCTTATCGATTTCAGATGGAGGAGGAATTTATAGTTCTGAAGCAAGGAAAAATGATTGTTCAGTAGTATGAAGTTAGATTCGATGCTTTATCCTGTTTTGCCCCGGATTTGGTTAAAACGGAAGAGATGAAATACAGACGTTTTCAAAAAGGGTTCAATTTAGAAATTCATTCCAGTTTAACTAGCTGACAGATTAAGAATTTTGCAGAGCTGGTGAATATGGAAAAATTAGTAGAACGAGATGTTCAGTAAGCATTTGAAAGTCGTGAGTAGTGCAAAAAGAGCCGATTCGAGTCACCCCGTAGATTTCCGGGTGGCATTTCACGAGGGGCAGTATTCTGACCATCAGTTGCCCAGGCCTCATCTTTTGGCCAGTCCGTCAGGAGCCGTAGTCCCTGGAGATCATACCCCAGGCAACAATAAAGTGCATTGGAAGCTAGTGTTGGTCCGCAGAGGCAGGGGAGGAATCAGCCATCGAGTCGGGCTGGGGGAAATAAATGTTATCAATGTGGAACTACGGGTCACTTTGCCAGAGACTGTCCTGTAGAAGTCCCAATATGTTTTCATTGTCATGTGCCAAGTCATAAATCTACAAATTATCCGAAACTTACTTCTATATTTGTACCTTTGGCGAGCAGTATGGGTACTATGGGTCCTAGCACTGCCTAGGGGCTTGGTAGAAGATCGGATGGTAGACCTCCAACGCGAGTCCATGTTTTTGCTACTACTCGACAGGATGCTCAGGCTACTCCCGATGTGATCACAGGTATCATATCTTTATATGCTAGAGATGCTCGTGTACTTATTGATCCCAGTTCTACGCATTCATTTGTTTTGGCAACCTTCATGATGCAAGCAGGCAGATTTCCCATTTCTTTATCATATCGTATTGTTATTTCTACTCTAGTGGGTGAGTCGGTATGGATCGATAATGTGTATAAAGACAATCCACTTCGGATTGGTGATAGGAAGTTATTGGCAGATTTATTACCCCTGAATATTCACGATTTCGATGTGATACTGGGTATGGATTTGCTATTCGGATATCATGCCACGGTGGATTATTTCAAGAAAGAAGTGATATTTCAAATCTTAGGCGATCCAAAGTTTGTATTTGCGGGAGACAAAATTATCACTCCTGTCAATTTAATTTCTGTCCTAGAAGCCAGGAAATTATTGAAGAAATGATGTTAGGGATACCTTGCGCACGTGATTGACACCGGTTAGAGAGAAGTTCCGGTGACAGATATTCTAGTGGTCAGAGATTTTTCTGACATATTTCCAGAAGAATTGCCAAGGTTGCTCGTAGATAGGGAGATAAAATTCACGATCGAGTTACTTCCAGGCACTACCCCTATATCGATTCCACCTTATCGTATGACACCTACTGAGTTGAAAAAGTTGAAAGTGCAGTTGCAAGATTTATTAGACCGTGGGTTTATCAAGCCTAGTGTCTCCCCATAGGGTGCCCCAGTGCTGTTAGTGAAGAAGAAGGATGACACATTGAGAATGTGTATTGATTATCGGCAACTGAATAGGGTGACGGTTCGCAATAAATATCCGTTGCCTAGGATTGATGACTTGTTTGATTAGCTTTAGAAAGTTAAAGTATTTTCCAAGATAGATCGTTTATCGGGGTATCACCAATTGAAAGTCAGAGATAATGACGTGGCAAAAACAACGTTTCGTACGAGATATGGATACTATGAATTTCTGGTTATGCCCTTTGGATTGACAAATGCTCCTGCTGCTTTCATGGATTTGATGAACCTTATCTTTTAACCTTATCTGGATCACTTTATTATAGTGTTCATTGATGACATATTGGTCTATTCCCAAAGTAGAGAAGAGCATGCGAAGCATCTGCAGATTGTATTGCAAACGTTGCGAGAGAAGCGGTTATATGCAAAATTCAGTAAATGTGAATTCTGGTTAGATCATGTGGTATTCTTGGAGCATTTTATTTCAAGAGATGGTATTCCGGTAGACCCAAAGAAAGTTGAAGCTATTGTTCAGTGGGAAAGATCGAAAAATGTGACTGAAGTTCGAAACTTTTTAGGATTAGCGGGTTGCTATCGACGATTTGTGCAAGGTTTTTCCGTTATAGCTACCCCGTTGACTCGATTGACCCGCAAGAAATCCAAATTTGAGTGGACCAATAAATGTGAGCAGAGTTTTCAGGAGTTGAAGAGTAGATTGATATCGGCACCAATACGTCCCTCCCGTCAGAAGGAGATGGTTTCGTGATTTATAGTGACGCGTCACACCAAGGGCTAGGATGTGTTGTGATACAGCATGGTCACGTAATCACATATGCATCACAGCAATTGAAAAACCATGAGCGTAATTACCCGACGCAGGATTTGGAGTTAGTAACAATTGTATTCGCCCTGAAGATTTGGAGGCACTACTTGTATAGCGAGACATGTGAAATATACACCGACCATCAGAGTTTGAAGTATTTGTTTACTCAGAAGGAATTAAATCTGAGGCAGAGGCATTGGATGGAGTTGATCAAGGACTACGATTGCACTATCTACTATCATTCGGGAAATGCTAATGTTGTAGCGGATGCTTTGAGTCGGAAATCGGCAGGTTCAGTTGCACACATTCGAGTCACTCATGCTAACCTGTATGCAGAGTTAAGATCATTGCGAGTTCAGTTAGCGGTTGGTCAGATGGTAGCATTGCTTGCAACTTTAACTTTGAGGCCGACGTTAATTGACCGTATTATTGAAGCTCAAAAGTCAGACGTTCAATTGGAGAGGATTCGGGATGAAGTGAAAAATGGTCATAGAACTGATCATCATATCAGGGATAGTGACGAAGCTTTGATGTGTGGAAATAGGCTGTGTATGCCTAATGACATCAATTTGAAAAAAGGATATATTGGAAGAGGTGCATAGCTCAGCGTACGCGATGTATCCGGGGAGCACCAAAATGTATCGAGATTTGCATGAGCATTATTAGTGGATCAGAATGAAACAGGAAATCGCAGAATTTGTTGTCAGGTGCCTTGTTTATCAGCAAGTAAAGATTGAGCATCAACGTCTAGGTGAGTTGTTGCAACCTCTACCTATTCCAAAGTGGAAGTGGGAGCATATCACTATAGATTTCATTTCGGGATTACCCCGTACTCAGAAGGGGTATAATTCCATCTGGGTGATCGTTGATAGGCTTACCAAGTCCACTCATTTTCTGGCCGTAAAGATGACATTTTCTCTTGAAAAGTATGCCCAAATGTATATCGATGAGATTGTTAGGTTGCATGGCGTACTGGTTTCTATAGTGTCGGATAGAGATCCGAGATTTACTTCGAGGTTCTGGCCGAGTCTCCAGACTGCTTTGGGTACCAAGCTGAAATTTAGCACCACTTTCCATCCTCAGACAGACGGTCAATTAGAGCGTACAATTCAGACGTTGGAGGATATGTTGAGGGGATGTGTTCTGGAATTTCCTGGTAGTTGGGATGATCATTTGCCATTGATGGAATTTGCCTACAATATCAGCTACCACTCGGCAATTGAGATGGCCCTGTATGAAGCGTTGTATGGTAGGAGATGCAGAACCCCTGTTTGTTGGAGTGAGGTGGGTGAACGTAAATTGTTGATGTCGGATATAGCCCAACTGATAGCAGACAAAGTAGAGGTGATTCGAGAAAAAATAAAAATTACTCAGAGTTGACAGAAGAGTTATGCGGACAAGCGCCGGCGGGAGTTGGAGTTCGAGGTCGGAGATCACGTGTTCTTCCGTATTTCTTCGTGGAAAGGCATAATGAGGTTCGGAAAGAAAGGAAAGTTGAGCCCAAGATAGATCAGACCATATAAAATTCTAGAGTGGGTTGGCACGACAACGTATAGACTTGCATTACCGCCAGAGTTATCTCGACTACAAGACGTTTTCCATATATCGATGCTCCGGAAATATGTGCCAGACCTTTCTCATGTGTTGACTTCATAGCCGATTGAATAGATCAAGTGTTGCGAACGAAGACGATCCCGTTAGTCAAAGTATTGTGGCGCAGTCATACGATGGAAGAGGCGACATGGGAGCGAGAGGAGGAAATGAGGAACAAATACCCGCATTTATTCGACTAAGGTAATAAAAATTTCATGACAAAATTTCTTTCAGGAGGGAAGAGTTGTAAAACCTAAATCGTAGAACGTACGTTATAAATAGTTGCATTTTAGAGGATTAGGAAATTTTAGGGTAAAATTTTATTGATTAAAATTCAAATCAAAAGTTGGGGGTCAAATTGAAAATTTAGAAACATTAAATTTAAACTTGAGATTTAAATTGACAATTAAAATCAAAAAGTGAAAATATTAAGGGTGAAATTATAATTTTTGAAACTTTTAAAAGTTGAAATTTATTGAAATTAAGATCTTAAAGGAAATTGAGAGAGAAAAGTGCAATTTAACTAATTCTTTTAAACATACACACATATATATATGAAAGCTCTGTGTGTGTAACGAGAGATCACCGGCAGGCAGGGAGAGAGAGAACAAGCGACGTGGCATGAGGAGATCAAATCTACCCACTAATTTCAAGCAATAAATACTCTCTCATGCAATAGAAATAATGAAAATCCTAAATCAAATCTGAAAAATCAAAGAAATTCTAGAGAGAGAGAGAGAGGAGCGAAATGAGGGTCGTCGGATTTTTCATGAATCGGTGTTCCTCCGGCAGTGTGGTCGTGGCTGTTACATGCGTGTGTGATTGTGTAAATATCGTTATTAGTCCCAGGGGAGAGCGAGGGTGGTTCGATAGGTGGGGTGGTTCGTCGACGGCGTGGCAGTGTGCGTTTTTAGCATCGTCGGTAAGCGGGAGTTGCTGATCGCTATCCAATCATCAACTATTATCAAGCTGGTTCACAGGCACCGGTATCCAGATAGAGTATGGTCAGTGTCAATTTTGCAAATCAAATATCGATGTGAGTATACTGTCTTCTTACCAAATTATTTGTATATATATATATATGATGGAAAATGGTTATATTTAAATTAGATGCTTTTAAAAATTATGTGGCGATTTGACGATGTTGATTAGATAATATTATTGAGTTATGTTTTGATGATGTTGTTATTGATTTGACGATGCCATAATATTTATCTGTTTCAGCAGAGTGAGGTTATCCGCTTCGGCGGAGTGATGTTATCCTCTTCGGCGGAGTGATGTTTATCTGCTTCGGCAGAGTGATGTTAGACATTTATACTGTGCAGTGATTATCCGCATCGACGGAGTGATGGGTGTTCGTAGAAAGACATATTCTACGGATGGTACGGTACCATTGTAAACTCCCGATCGTGAAGTTAAAACGATCACATGGCTAGCCCGGGGTGTGATGTTGTGAGGTGTGAAGTGTTGTGGTGTGAAGTGGTATTTTGTCGTATATGGTGTTTTCTTGCATATGGTGATTGGGAATAGTACATTTATATATTTTATTGTATACTGGATTGATATGTTTTGATTTCATTATTCTATATGGTTAGCTAAATTATTCTGGTTGATTTTTACTGCTTAGTTGAGGTGATACATATGTATATATAGACGTTGATTCTGTGGTGACAGGAAAAAGATGTTTTCCTTATGGTATGAGGTATTTAAATTATGATATTATTATATTATTACTTGATATGTGATGTTTATATGTTATATGATTGATCCAATTAAAAAGTTTTATTAAGAAGACAGTACACCCACAGGTGCAGCGGTTAGGAGTCGATCCCCTACTGGCACTGGGTAGTGTCCAACGATGGTATAGCGATGGAGTATTTTGGAAGGTGCTGCCTGAGGCGAACCTAGGAGAGGTTCATTGTTGTTTTATCTTTTATTGTTATTATAATTCAGGGACAGGTGTGTCCTCAGTAAGAGAAGATGTTTATGGCCTGATTTTGTGGTTGTATAATTATGAATACATATTATCGCATTCTAGTTTGGTTTGTCACTTAGGTGATGTCGTGTCGATGTCACGCCGGCCCCAAGGTGACGGGTGCCCGAGGTGGGGTATGACACCCCGGACCAACATGTAGAGTCTTTTCCCACCCTGGAAGAAATGTTCGTTGAATTTATGGGGGAGACTCAGGCATTCTGGAGAGAAACGAATGACAGACTCAATGAGCATGAGGACCGTCTTGATGAAATTGAGATGATCTGCACTGAAATTGATGAGACCGTAAAGTCTCTTCAGACTCAAATCGGTCATCTTGTTAGATTAATTAAGGCCAAGGCAAAAATGGTGGTACTGAGAGACATACAAGTCACATCCTAATGTGAAAGCCACCGTAAGGAACCGGATATGAGCAGGAGGAACTTGGATTAGTTCAATGGCGATGATTCTAATGAGAAGAGAACCCAAGCATGGATCGACGATTGTGATTCTCAACCATTTGAGATCCAAATATTGATGCCGCCACCGATCCGAGAAGATCATATCTATGAGGATCCAATGTAGCTCAATTGTCATCATCTGCCTTTCGCAACATTCATTCCGGCCAACCAAGTACATAATCCGAAATCGAATCAAGTTAAGAGCATGAGCCGAACAATGCCATCTTTCGCTAAGCTTGGGGGTATTCAAAATCAAGACCCATATGTGGTGTTTTACAATACTTACTATGGGCGGAAACTGCTCTTTGACGAGCACTTCTCCATGTCAAGCCGAGGACTATAAACCAAACACTTCTTGGGAGGCAACCCAAGTTTTTAAAATAAATTAGATCATCACCACCAATTTCATTTGGAGGCGAGATTGTCTCGCCTTCCAGATACGTGTTCTAAACTCCCTTCGTCGGCATGCTTTATTTCAAATGTTGAGATTGATGATTGGGTCAGTGTGGACACTGCCCATTTTTAAGTTTGGGGGTGATGTGTAGTATTTTAGTATGTTTAATTGTTGTTAGTTGTGTTAGTTTAGTTTAATTATGCATGTTTGTTTGTTAGTGTAGTACGTTTATGTTTGTTGTGTTGTTGTGTGTTGAGTTTTACGTTCATCCAGGCCATTACCCAATGATAATATTATCCCCTAGTTGTTTTTCGAAGTCATGCGTAATACCCATTCATGTGTGTTTTGTGTGCTTGACATGTCGTTTTGGTAAAAGTTATTGTGGATCCTAATTGGCACGAGCATGTAGACTCAATGTATAGTTATTCAATTTATTTGAGGCCAATTATCCATTAGCCAAATTTATGAAAATTTTAAGGATTCTAGAACCTAATTGGGAGAAACTTGAGGCGAAATCCTAGGTGAGGTAGTTCAAGAGATATGATTTAGGCATTCATTTGATTCGCTTGTGCCTTTAAAGCTTACCTTGTAAAATGTTTATCCCTCGTTACCCTGTCGAAACCAATTAGCCGTTTCAATTCTGAACACATAACAAATACCTTGGCCAATTGAATTATTTCCAAACCTATATCGCTGAATCAAAGGCACAATTTGAGTGAATTAAGTTAGCATTCGTTTATGCTACTTGAAGTGAGCATTTGGGTTTAAGACGAACTTTTGATTGATTTGGTATTCGAGTACTCAGTTGTCATTTTTCTTTTGTTTTAACCACATCCATGAAATTGTTATTATCAAATAAGTTTGGAGGTGTGGTTAATGTAAAAAATTAAAAAATATGTAAATATAGTTCTATTCTAGTTTCTTTTGACAAGTGAGTACAGAGTTCTTAAATATTTGTTCAAGGTTGAGTTTTAAGTGTTTGGAGTTACGAGAGTGAATGAGCGACAAGCGTTTGTGCCTTAGGTATCGTTGAATTATAACGGTTACTTGTTTCCGATTCCTGAGATACCCATGGCCATGTTCCAAAAAATTGAACCAAGTCTTATTGATTTTTTTGAATTTTCAAACCTACATTAGTGGAGAGTAGAACCCAATCAAGCATATGGATATCCTAATCCTTTACGATTTAAGTCGTGAGCTTCGTTGATGGATAATCCAATCCGGTTGTTGGATAGTTATATTATTGAGTTTCACATACACACTTTGAATGGATCTAGAATGGCGTTTACCATTATTGAATGTTGAAATTCTAGAATATCACATGGTGCGTTTTACTCTTGAACTCGATATGATTTGGGGTCGTTGAGGGAATACGTTTTGGTCGATAGTTGAATTCAAAACTCGTATATCGTTATGTTTAGGTTGTTTGTGTTTTTATTCGTTGTTTAGTATTTGTGTTAGTTAATTTCGTTGTGTTTTTTTATTTTAGTGTGAGTGTTTTGCTCGAGGACTAGCAAAATTTTAATTTTAGGGGTATTTGATAGGTGGAACTTGTCTACATATTTCCAAGTCGATTTTGGTAGTTTTCGAGTGTTATTATAGTGTTTTAATATGTGTTAATTTTTTTTTATTTGTTTTGTTATAAATTAGATGTTTGTGCTGAAAAGGGATGAAAACAACTCATAAACGAGCAAATCGGTTGGGCGTCAGTGGAAAAGCAGTGGAAAAAGCAAGCAAAAAAGGTCATCC
This sequence comes from Eucommia ulmoides, assembly GCA_016647705.1. NCBI lineage: Eukaryota > Viridiplantae > Streptophyta > Magnoliopsida > Garryales > Eucommiaceae > Eucommia > Eucommia ulmoides. Next base: position 24,233,326 of record CM028330.1, on the reverse strand, counting down.
TACAACTGCAGCCCACCGCTGCAGCGGTCATCCTGCAAAATGCCTACTGACTTCTCACCGCTACAACGGTGATTCCCACTATTGCAGCGGTTCGGCACCAGATCTTTTAGATATTTTGGGATATTTTCTTGATATTTTTGAATCCCATTATATCACCTCTTCTCCCCCAAACACTTAGAACGTTTTTGGGACTAAAAATGGAGCTCTACAACATTTTTGGGACTAAAAATGGAGCTCCAAACCCTATCAACCAAGAGAAGATCATAAAGTCAAGAAGATGAAACGTTTTGGGAGCGATTTTAGCGTTGGTTCTTCGGATAACGGCTAGTCTCCTTGTTTCTCTCTTTTATTCTTAGTTTGGTTGATAGTTTTGATTATGTTTAGCTTGTTTATTATTAAATATGTGGTTATGGCTATCAGTAACTAAACATATATTGTCTAGGGCTTAATTGACTTCATGAAAACGTTGTTTGTATAAATTGATGTTTTGTTAATGATTGTTCATTTGTATTCTATTGTATTCACCGTTTTATTACAATATTAATATGTTTGTTATGGTATTAGGGTTGGTTTTGAGAATATGAGGTTTGACACTTGGGAGAGGTAACTCCGGATTCGAATTAGGGTTTAAACACAACTCAACGATCTAATGACCTGGGAGGGTATTAGAAAGTGTTCAATCCATGAGGTTGGGGCGAGACTCATGTGATCAAGTGTCGTATAGACACTCGAGGGAGACTTCGACGTTGACCTGAAGTCACATATTCATTCACTTTACACTCGAGAGAGGTAGTGAGTGAGATTTCGATATCTAGATTGTCAGATAGTGTAAATGTCGTTAATATAAATTAGATTGAATCGAACGCGTTGAAATGAACGAAGTTAATCCCTAGACAATTTACTCCCTTAAACGTCAATATTAGTATATTAGTTTAATTAACTTAGTTTAGTATTATTTCTATAAAAATCTAAATTTGAGTCACCTAGATAAAGTTAGGTTATGACAATCACGGTACGCAACGACCATCTAATCCAATCCATGTGGATACGACAATCCCTACTCTTCCCACTCTACTAAAACTTAACCCGTACACTTTCGGTGAAAGTAACGACTAATATTCCGCTACCAATGTTACCTATCCTTTTTGTATCATATTTATAAAGTTTGCCATTAATTGTCATCCATCCAATGTGCTTCTGCGTATAAAAAATATTAAATCTTCAACATCAATAAAAGAAAACTCAACCAACAAAAAGTTACTCTAGTTAACATTCATTAAGAATTTGAAACTCACTCAATCCAGTTGATCGAGCCTTCATTGCCTTGCCTTTAAATGATCCCCACTCAAACCAGTCGATCAATACCCCAACTTTGATCAACTGAGTTCCTTAAACTTATCTACTAGGGAATTTAGGTCAAATCGATCGACTGATTCCATCTCACTGGTTGACTGCCATACGTAAAGAAGTCCCAGATCTATAATTAGTGTGTCTTGGTCCGCTGAATCTCAAATTTTGGTCAACTGAACCTCAAATTCTGGTGGAATAACTAAACTAGGGACTTCAATAAGTCTGAACCGTACATAATCGGGTGGTCATCCTCTAGTATCTTGGTCTACGGACTTAACCAGAGGCTTATTCTTTTTAAAATCCTATGCATCCCAATTGACTGACTACACTCCCTAGTTGACTAGTTCATGTGGACATAAGATATATTTTGCGATTTGCTTTAACATTTTAGCACGATTTCAGCTTTAATCTTTGTAAATTTTTATCCAACCGGCTTGCTCAGATCACACTTCTTTCAAGGATTTAAATCATTCCTTAACCCTCCTTTAAATAACTCCTTGAGCCTTTACATTGAAATCTATCTCCCTTAAGTGATGTCGGTTGATATAAAATACCTGAATTATATAGTTTAAATGAGACATATAATAGTTTTAAGTGATCTAGTCAAATGGATAAATATCTTTTGCATTGTGTTGCTAGAATCTGATCATTGGACAAAGCTGGCATAAAATGAGATTATGATGATTACTGAATATGGTTAAATTCATACTTAGACATTACCATTTTTTTTTAGCAAGTATGCCTCCAACAATTTCAGATTATTAGATGATACTGAAAGTAATGTCTTCTAAGAACAGCTAAGGTTTTAGATTAAAGTTGTACAATATTTACATTGATGTAATACACCTTATATAGTGTAGAAGATTACAGTAAAATCGGAAAGTCAATAGAGAGAATAAATGGAGATTAATTAGGAAACAAAATCATAGGGGAATAAATATAGAGCAAAACCGTAGGAAGGCGAAATCTCAAAACTATCAGAATCTTATCTGATAGTGTTGTTGTCCACTTATTACACAGAGCTGATCTGTCATGTCTGGTCTGGCGAGCTGATCTAATCTGCCCGAGTTGATTTGATTTGTCACGTCTGGTCTGTTGAGCATATCTGATATGTCTGAGTTGATCTGATATGCCAAGTCTGATTTGTTGATCTACTGATCTGATCTGCCTGAACTGATCTGATTTGCCACGTTTGGTCTATTGAGCAGATTTGTTCTGCTTGAGCTGATCTGATCCACCAAGTCTAGTTTCCTAATATGTTGATCTGATCTACCATGTTCGTTCTATTGAGCTAATTTGATCTGCCAAATCAAGTCCATTGAGCAGATCTTATTTGCTTGAGCTGATCTAATCTGTCAAGTCTGGTTTGCTGATCTGCTAATCTGATTTGTCACATTTGTTCTGCTGAGTTGGTATGACTTTCTCTTCTTTAGTCTTATCATGCCCCAGCAAGATTGACTAGTCCTTTAAGACACCAATCTCAGTATGATGCCTAAGAAAGTAGAGATGAGACAGTAGCTTAGTGGTAGCGCGTAGATATTACGTCGTCACTTTCACCGCAAGTATACGGGTCAAGTTTTAGTATAGATAGGAAGGAATAGGGCTTGTCGTATCCACAGGGATTGATTGAGATTATTATCGAGTACCACGATTGTCATAACCTAATTTTATCTAAGCAGTAAAAAATGGTTTATAATTAATTAATACTAATACTAAGTTAATTAATCTAATTATACTAATACTAGATGTTTAAGGAAAAAAATTATCTAGGAATTAATTTCGTTTACAAAAACGTGTTTGAATCGTTTAGTTTACAATAACGGCGTTCGACCTATCCGACAATCTCTGTATCGTAAACTCACTCGCCACCTCTCCCGAGGATAAGATGAGTGAATATGCGACTTCGCGTCAACGAAAAAGTCTCCCTCAACGTCTTAACGACATTAGGTCACATGAGTCTTGCCCTAATGTCATTAATTACACACTTTCTAACTCATTCCTGGGTTATTAGATCGTCGCGTTGTATTTACCCTAATCCGAATTCAAGGTTACCTTTCCTGAGTATCAAACGCCAATTTCTCAATATATCTAAATAAGCATATAATCATGACAAACTGATAAACACAATTGAATAACAAAGAACAACCATTAAAGAAACACAACTCAAACAAACTACATTTTCATAAATATTATTAATCCCTAGACAAAATTCGTTTAGCTCATGGTCACAACCGTTTATACAACAAGAATAAAGCTAAACATGCTTAACAAACTACTGAAGTTAAGAAAATAAAGAAAGAAATGAAAGAAACTTAGCTGTAGTTCGAAGATTTGGCGCGAAAACTATTCAACGATCGCTTCTCCTTCTTCGCAACGTGTTCTTCTCCTTTGGAATTGGTTGAGCACTCCCCAAAACACTCTCACAATATTATAAACCCTAAGGGGTCTCTTTTGGGCTCTGCTGGATGAATGGAGAGGAGAGGAGAAGATATAGGGTTAAAAAATATCTAAATTGTGTGCAAAGTGACCATCGCGGTAGTGGGTATGTCGACTGGGTCACAGCCTCGGCGGTGGACACAACAGTGGGCACAGAGATCTTTCTGTTCTTTTACTGTCGCAGTGGTGGATTTTCAGCAAGAAAAGACCCTTCTCTGGATCTTGTCCACGGCGGCGGTGGTTTGGTCGCCGCGGTAGTGGGCTACAGTTCTGAATTTTTGCCCTTATACTTGTTCTTAAACCGTTCTTGATCCGATTTGATCGTTTATGATCCGTTTTCATGCCTTTTCACCCCCCACACACCTGGTTTGTACAAAATACATAAAAACTTATTAAAACGTAATAAATATACTCAAAAACTAACAAGTTCGATTTACAAATAGATAGGTAAATTACATCTATCAAATACCCCCAAACTTGAAATTTTGCTAGTTCCCGAACAAAACACCCACACAATACAAGAAAATATAACAACTGATTACGAAATTAAAAATGAAAAACAAAAAATACTAAAAACAATAATGTGCAAGTTTTGAATATGATCATCGGCCAAACGATTTTTCCCTCATTGGCCCCCAATCCTATCGAGTTCAAGAATAAAACACACCATGTGGTGTTCTAGAATTTTAACATTCGATAATAGTAATCGCCATTCTAGATCCTGTCAAAGTGTGTGTGATAAAACTCAATTATACAACTATCCATCGATCGGATTGGATTATCCACCAAATAAGCTCATGACTAAAACCCAAGGGTATAGGGAATCCATAAGCCTGACCTGGGTTATATTCTCCACTAATGTAGGCTCGAAAATTCAAAAATATCATTAGGACTTGGTTCAGTTTTAGGAAAATTTGGCCAAGGGTATATCGGAAATAGAAAACAGGTTAATGTCGTTAACTTGACAATACTCAAGGCACATGCTTGGCACAAAATCACTCTCGAACCCCTGTAGATAAATTAGAAACAACTCTAAATATACATTTAAGACCGACGTACTCACTTGTCAAAAGAAACAAAAATTAAACAATATTTATATATGTTTTTTTTTTTTTTTTTTTTTAACTTACTACACCCCCAAACTTATTCGATTATTAGAATTTCACGGGTTTAGCTTAAATGAAAGAAAAACAAAAAGTGAGTACTCAAATACCGAACCAAATAAAAGTTTGCCATAAACCTAACCGCTCACTTCAAGTAGCATTTGCAACTGCTAACTTGATTCACTCTAATTGTGACTTTGGCTCAGTGATATAAGTTTGGAAAAAGTTCAATTGGCCATGGTATTAGTTAACTGTTCAGAATCGAAACAGTTTTTAGGCTTCGACAGGGTAACGAGGGATAATAATATAACAAGGTTAGCATCAAAGGCTCAAGTGATCAAATGAATGCCTAAATCATATCTCTTGAACTATCTCGCCAAGGATTTTGCCTCAAATTTTCCCCAAATCAAGTTCTAAAATCCCTATTGTCATGAACTTGGGTGACGGATAATCATTTTCAAATCAATTGGATAGTTATACATTGAGTTTACGTGCTCATGCATTTAGGATCCACAATACTAAAATTAATCGTCAAGCACACAGAACACACATGAATGAGATTTATGCTCAACCTCAATAAATAATCAGGGGACAGACTCATCATCGGGTAATGGCCCAGATGAAGTCAAAACTCAGCACATAACTGTAACTGACCTATACAGACATGTACACAATAAACTAAACAACACAATTAAACATACTAACATACTACATATCACTACCAAACTTAAAACGGGCAATGTCCAAAACAACCCATCAGCGATCCCAATGACAGCATATAGCATGATATTGAAGATGACAGTTTAGAACACGTACTTGGGAGGCGAGAGAATCTTGCCTCCGAATCAAGTCGGCTGTGTCGGATTTAACTTATTTTTTTTCCTTGGGTTGTCTCCCAAGAAGCGCTTGATTTTTTGTTGTTGGCTTGACATGGAGAATGATAGGTATAAATTACCTATCTATTTCCAATCTGAACGCTGTTAGTTTTTGAGTATGTTTAGTACGTTTTAATATATTTTGATGTGTTTTTATTCTTTTTGTACTAAATCAGGTGTATGGGGTGAAACGAGATGAAAATGGATCAAAGGCGGTGGAAGAACGGTGGAAAAGGGGCAAATAAAATAAAATTTAGAACCTGCAACCACCACCGTGGTGGTCAAACTTCAGAGCCAGCACAAACTCTTTGTAAATTCATAGTCACGGTGTAGAAACCAGCGCCGCAACGATCAAATGATAGCCGCAACGATAATCTAACTGACCTTCCACCGCCACGACAGTCACCTCTGCACAAATTTAGATATTTATTTAGATATTTTCCCTGTTTATACCCCTTCATCTCATTCCCTCCGACCATGAGAGCCCCAATACACTTAGGGTATTTTAGAGAGAGGTTTTGAGAAGTGCTCATTCAAATCCCAAGGAGAAGATCACAAAGCAAAGAAAGAGGAGCGATCTCGAAACGTTTTTAGCTACAAATCTTTGGACTACGCTAAGTTTCTCTCTTTTCTTTCTTTATTTCTTAACATAGGATTGTTGTTTGAGCATGTTTAGCTTAGTTTTAATTGTATAACCGGCTATGACCATAACCTAAACGGATTTTTGTTTAGGGATTAATATATTTATGAAAATGTTGTTTTGTTGAGTTTGTGTTTCGTTAGCGGTTGTTCTTCGTTATTTTGATTGTGTTTTCCATATTGTTTGTTTATTATGCTTAGATAGATAAATGGAGAATACGGGGTTTGACACTTGAAAAAGATAACCTTAAATTTGAATTAGGGTAAACAACGCGACGATCCAATAATCCGAGAGGGAGCTTGATTGTGGGCAATCGATGACGTTAGGGCAAGACTCACATGACCTAGGGTCATTAATACGTTGAGGGGGACTTCTCCATTGACTCGAAGTCATTTATTTCCCTGTCTTATACTCGGGAGAGGTAGCGGTGGAGTTTACGAACTGAGATTGTCGATAGGGTAAACATAACGCGACAATCCAATAACCCAATCGAGAGTTGGATTGTGTGCAATCAATGACGTTAGGGCGATACTCATGTGACCTAGGGTCGTTAAGACGTTGAGGGGGACTTCTTCGTTGGCACAAAGTCATGTATTCCCCCCTCTTACATTCAGGAGAGGTGGCAGGAGAGTTTATGAACTGAGATTATTGGATAAGTCGAACGCCGTTAATGTAAACTAAAACGAGACCAAACACATTTTTATAAACAAAAGTTAATCCCTAGGCCGTACTTTTCCTAAACATCTCATATTATTATTAGTATAGTTTAATTTTATTTTAGTATTAGTTTATATTAATTTTATATACATTTCTTTTCGCCTAGATAAAGTTAGGTCATGACAATTACGATACTTAATAATAATCACAACCAATCTCTATGGATACGATACTCTTACTCTCCCATCTATACTAAAACTTGATCTCGTATACTTGCGAGTGAAAGTAGCAGCGTATTTTCACGCTACCAGATAACAACTTTTCAAAGAGCGACTTTCGCCCGTACTACTTGTCGTACAACACCACATATGGGTCTTGATTTAATACGCCCTCAAGACTGGCAAGATATGGCCCTGTATGGATCGATCTTTCAAATTGACTCAGCTCTGGATTTTGTGCTTGGTTGGTGTGCGACTAGTGTTTTTTACACGCTCGCATATTGACTACTCGCAAGTATACGAGGTTAAGTTTTAATATAGTTGATTTTTAAAATCGGGTATTGTGTCCACAGGGATTGGTTGTCGTTACTATCAAATACCGTGTTTGCCATGACCTAATTTTATCTAGGCTAAAAATAATGATTTTAATTAATTAATACTAATACTAATATAACCTTATTTAAGCTATACTAATTATACTAATACAAGATAGTTAGGGTATGGATTATCTAGGGATTAACTTTATTTACTTAAACGAGTTTGATTTCGTTTAGTTTACAATAACGACGTTCGACCTATTCGACAATCTCAGTTTGTAAACTCCCCTGCCACCTCTCCCGAGTGTAAGAAGAGGGAATACGTGACTTTGTGTTAACGAAGAAGTCCCCCTCAACGTCTTAACGACCTAAGGTCATGTGATTCTTGCCCCAACATCATCGATTGTACACAATCCAACTCTCTCCCAGGTTATTGGATCGTCGCGTTGTGTTTAACCTAGTCCGAATCCGGGGTTACTTCTCCCGAGTGTCAAATTCCGTATTCTCAATATATCTAAACTAGCATAATAAACATACAATATGGCAAACAAAATAAAAAATTACGAAGAACAATCATTAAAGAAACACAACTCAAACAAAACTATGTTTTTATAAATAATATTAATCCCATATATAATCCACGTTTAACTCATGGTCATAACCGTTTTTACAATTAAAATCGATCTAAACATGCTCAAACAACTATCGAAGTTAAGAAATAAAAGGAAAAATTGATGAACTTAGCTGATATCCGAAGATTAGCCACTAAAATCGTTCACCGATTACTTCTCCTTCTCCGTGTGGTAATCTTCTCCTTCAAGTTTGTTTGAGCACTCCCCATTAATACGGAAAACACAATTAAAAATAACAAAGAACAACCATTAAAGATACACAACTCAAACAAAACTACGTTTTCATAAATAATATTAATCTCATATATAATCCACATTTAACTCATGGTTATAACTGTTTATACAATTAAAATCGGGTTAAACATGCTCAAACAACTATCGAAGTTAAGAAATAAAATAAAAAATAGATTAACTTAGCCGATATCCGAAGATTAGCCGCTAAAACCATTTACCCATCGCTTCTCTTTCTCCGCATTGTAATATTCTCTTTCGGGTTTGTTTGAGCACTCCCCATACTCTCTCTATTCTATACTAAGCCCTAAGGGCTCTAATGGCCGGAGAACTCAAAGGAGAGAAGAGGAGATGGGATTCAATAGAGAAAATATCTCAAAAAATATCTAAATTTGTGCAGAGGTCACCGCCTAGGCGGTGGGTATAGCAGTTCATTGATCGCCACAGCAGTAAAGACAGCGGTGGATTTGGTGACCATCCTGTAGTTTCACCACCTAGGCAGTGAACTTGCTGTAGATTTACGCCCTCTCTGCATTTTCACCGCCTAGGCGATGGTTTGAAGGCCTAAGCAGTGGGCTGGTTTTCAGAATTTTGCCCTCGTGCTTATTTTTCCACCATTCTTCGACTATTCTTGGTTCGATCTGATCGTTTACGCTCCGTTTTCCTACCTTTTCACCCCATACACCTAATTTATACAAAAAAAATAAAAACTAATTAAAACAAAATAAAATACTATAAAAACTACTCTAAAACTAACAAAATCGGTTTGAAAATATATAGGTAGATCACACCTATCAATTGGCATGAATGTAGTGAGATGGAAACGGGATAGGATAGGTGAGCCACATTGGATCCTCGTAGATGCGATCGTCTTGGATCGAGTACGGTATCACCAACTCAAATTCAAACGGTAAAAACTCACAACGATTAATATGTGAATCTCCATCGCTAGTCCACACTTGGGTTCTCTCCCAATTAGCTTAATCGTCTTCGATCTCACCCAAGTGCCTTCCGTTTGCATTTGGTTCTTCACGATGGATTTCACATTTGGATATGATTTGTGAATCCTCAGTGCCATCGCGTCTGACCCGGCCTCAATGTAGCAAAGAAGATAACCGATTTGCGTCTGCAAATACATTATAATCGCATCGATTTCGGTGTAGACCGTCTTGATATTGTCAAGACAATCCTTATGCTCATTGATCTGTTCATACGTCTCCCTCCAAAACATTTGAGTCTCCCCAATAAAATCAGCGAATATTTTCTCCAAGGCCAGAGAAGACTCAACATATTGGTCCGGTGTGTCAATCTATGGCGCCGTGGTGGTGAAACTATCCCCCAAGCTTTGGTGACTTGGTGAATAATTCCAACAGTGATAATCATAGGCCTCTAGTTCCTCTAATGACCAAATGGCTTCGTTCGTGGTTAGGTCGTAGAAAGAGGAGGTACCGTTTCCTCCTTCCACCCATGTTCTAGTTGTAGCTGATAACCCGTCGAGGAAATTCAGGAGTTGACATTCTCTCGGGAACCCATGATTCGGAAATCAGAATAACAACTCTTTGTAATGATCTCAAGCACAATAAAATGACTTAGAATCTTGTTGAAAGAAATGCATCAATACTTTCCGATCTAACAACTTCAAGTACCCTGCATAAAAAATAAAAACAAAACTACAAACAAAAAATTATATACAAAAGAAATGTTTAAATTAAAATAAAGTTATTTACTCAAAATATCAACAATAATCTAAAACACAATCCCCGGCAACGACGCCAAAAACTTGGTAGTGCGTAGATATTACGTCGCTACTTTCACCATAAGTGTACGGGTCAAGTTTTAGTATAGATGGGAAGGAGGAGGGGTTGTCGTATCTACAGGGATTGGTTGAGATTATTATCGAGTACCGCGATTGTCATAACCTAATTTTATCTAGGCGGTAAAAAATAGCTTATAATTAATTAATACTAATACAAAGTTAATTAATCTAATTATACTAATACTAGTATGAGATATTTAAGAGAAAAGAATATTTACGGATTAACTTCGTTTACAAAAACGTGTTTAAATCGTTTAGTTTACAACAATGGCGTTTGACCTATCCGACAATTTCTGTATCATAAACTCACTCATCACCTCTCCCAAGTGTAATATGAGTGAATATGCGACTTCGCATCAACGAAGTAGTCCCCCTCAATGTCTTAACGACATTAGGTCACATGAGTCTCACCTCAACGTCATTGATTGCACACTTTCTAACTCTTTCTCGGGTTATTAGATCGTCGCGTTGTGTTTACCCTAGTCCAAATTCAGGATTACCTCTCCCAAGTGTCAAACCCCAATTTCTCAATATATCTAAATAATCATATAATCATGATAAATTGATAAACACAATCGAATAACGAAGAACAACCATTAAAGAAACTCAACTCAATCAAACTACATTTTCATAAATATTATTAATCCCTAGACAAAATTCATTTAGCTCATGGCCATAACTGTTTATACAATAAGAATAGAGCTAAACATGCTCAATAAACTACTGAAGTTAAGAAAATAAAGAGAAAAACGAAAGAAACTTAGCCGTAGTCTGAAGATTTGACACTAAAAATGTTCAACGATCGCTTCTACTTCTTCGCAACGTGTTCTTCTCCTTCGAAATTGGTTGAGTACTCTCCAAAACACTCTCAAAATATTATAAACCCTAATTAGTCTCTCTTGGGCTCTTCTGGACGAATGAAGAAGAGAGAAGAAAATATAGGGCTCAAAAATATCTAAATAAATATGTAAACTATATGTAGAGTGACCCCGCGGTGGTGGGTATATCGGCTGGGTCACGGCCTTGGCAGTGGATGCAGCAGTGGGCGTAGAGATCTTTCTATTTTGTTTACCACCACGGCAGTGGATTTTCAGCAAGAAAAGACATTTCTCTGCATCTTGATCGCCGCAGCGGTAGGCTGCAGTTCTAAATTTTTGCCCTTATGCTTGCTTTTCTACCATTCTTGATCCGATTTGATCATTTATGATCTGTTTTCATGCCTTTTCACCCCACACACCTGATTTACACAAAAATACATAAAAACGTATTAAAACATAATAAAACGTAATAAACATACTTGAAAACTAATAAGTTCGGTTTGAAAATAGATAGGTAAATTACACCCATCACTCAGTAAGAGAATCAACAAGTTGATTAGAAGTATGGACATGAGAAATGCGTAGGCGAGCTGTAGCAACTTGATCTTGAACGAAGTAAAAGTCGATAGTGATGTGCATCATACTAGAATGAAAGACTGGGTTGGTACAAACATATATAGCACTTACATTGTCATAGTAGAAGACTGGAAATGGAGATATGGTTGCACGCAACTCTTGAAGAAGATACATTGCCCAATTAACCTCAGCTATAGTAGATGTAATGGCTCGGTATTCTGCTTTGGTAGATGAACAGGCGATGATCTTTTGCTTTTTTGAACTCTAAGATATGGGATTTGCTCCAAGAAAAACAACATATGCAAATGTTGAAGTACGATCATTAGGATCACCTGCCCAATCAGCATCTGCAAATGCATGAAGGGAGAAAGAAGAGTTCTTGCGAAGCATTAAAACATAGTTAAGTGCCACAACTAGATATCGAAACAATTGTTTAACGACAAACTAGTGAAGTTGAGAGGGGTAGTGCAAGAATTGAGACAGCTTGTTGATGGTCAAGGAAACTTTTGGGCGAGCCAATGAGAAATATTGTAAGGATCCAAGAGTTTAGTGATACAAAGAAGCATCGGTCGATGGAGAAATATTAGACAGCTTGAGTGCGTCAGTAGTGGCAAGAGACGTAGTGATAGGTTTGGCATTAGTCATGTTGGCCCGATACAGGAGGTTGTTTATGTATTTCTTCTGAGACAAAAACAAACCATTGGAGGTGAAGTGTGCTTCAACCCCAAGAAAGTACGAAAGAGTACCAAGGTCCTTTAGGGAGAATCGCTGGGAAAGAGTAGTGACAAAGTCAGTCACATGAGAAATGGATGAGCCAGTGATGATGATGTCGTCAACATAAACCAAGAGATAGAGAGCCGAAGTGGGAGAGTGAAGCATCAACAATGATTCATTGGTAAAGCATTGAGAGATAAGAAAATTATGAAGTTTGTGGTACTAAGCACGAGGGGCTTGTCGAAGCCCATATATAGCCTTTCGCAACTTACAAACATAATTGAGAAGGTCAGTGTTTGCAAAGCCAGGAGGCTGGTCCATGAAGAATTGTACAATACAAAGCCAGGAGGCTGGTCCATAAAGGATTGTATAATATTTACATTGATGTAATACACCTTATATAGTGTAGAAGATTATAGTAAAATAGAAAAGTCAATGGAGAGAATAAATGAAGATTAATTAGGAAACAAAATCATAGGAAGAATAAATCGAGAGCAAAATCATAGGAAGGCAAAATCACAACACTATCAGATCAACACTATCAGAATGTGATAGGATAGTGTTGTTGTCTACTTAGGTAGCGTCGAGCTAATTTGATCTACCTAAGCTGATTTGATCTGTCACGTCTAACTTATTGAGCAGATCTAATCTACCTGAGTTTATTTGATATGCTAAGTCTGATTCCTCTTCAACCTTGAGGGTTAAGATACAAATAAGAATGCGAAGATTTAAAAAGACATTTAGATGAGATTGAACGTCACTCAACTCAACAGTAACAAAAGTTTAACCCTATATGATTGAATGGGCAATGCCTTTATGACAAGTGATTCTTGTTGAATATGCATATCTATATGTTACCATTTGTGAACATTAAAGTTGCATTGTGAATTCATCCTTGTATCTCTAGATACATTATGCCTGATTTTTTAGCTTGATTTAGTATTAAGCTCAGTAATCTTGCATTCTAGTGATATTAATGCATCCTCTCAACTATTTGAATTTCAATAGATAATCACTTGTGCATTAAAGAATGTTGATAGTTTGGGTGACTGTTTTTAAACTCTATAACGATTATTTTCTCACATTTTGTGATTGCACTTTCATTGAAACTAATAATCGGTATTGTGTCGAATGATGATCTATTATTATCAATTAATATTGTACGCATAATTGACTACCACTCATATCCCTGCTTACGTTTAATGCTTGCATAATTGGTATGGACCATTGAGATTATGAAGTTGAAATTACAATAATTGGCATCCCATATGCTGATATGACTATTAATGCTTCATATAATCTGTTCTATTTTCATTAGTACATTTATCGTGATTCTTTAATATATGGTCTCTTAATATGTGCTTATTTGTATGGTGTCTAGATTCAATTAATTGGTATAATAACAATTGATTTATATATGTATATAGTTATTATAATTGGGATATATATAATTGATATAGATTGTATATAATGGTAGTATAGGAGTTAGTAACAATTGTAACAATTGATAATTGTTGCTTCTATATTTGCCTGCTCTCAAAATGTGAACTATCTTTGACGGCAGACAGACGTGGCCCAGTTTGATTTTTTTTTAAGAAATAATAAAAAATAGTGAAGTGTAAGGAGAGGGATTTTTGAATGCATTGGTTTTCTCATAAATATACTTAGGCCAAATATTTAATGAAATAAGTTGTCACCTAGTATCAAGTTTAAATGATGTGTTACGTCACTAGATTTTTTGACAATATTTTTTCTTAAAACGACCAAAGTAACGAATTCACTCCAAAAAATGGCCCAACTAGAGATTCATTAAAATGGGTTCGAGGTTCGGTTACACTTTGATTTTCCAAAAATTCTCATCACGTGTAATCAGCTTCCCACGTGCCAAAAACCTCTTTAACATCACCTTTCGACCTGCAAAATCGATTAGTTCTTAAGGGCGACACCGATGTGGTATCGGCCAAAGAACCTCCAGTATGAGAATAAGTTAATCTGATTATGGAGAAGGCTAAAGCACTCAAAATCAGTCATAAGGAATAAAGAATGATACTTTCTCTTTATATAGACTCAGTAGATCTCTGTCGTTTCATTGGTGTGGTCACCCGTTTCATGATCCTCTTCCTAATGACATGGGATATGGCCACAATCTTCTCCATTAAACTAAGAGAATATCTTTGTAACATTCTTCCATAAAATATGGGCCGTTACAGTTAAGTGGTTGTAACGTTCCTCATGCATAAAGGTCGTAGAGATCATGGGCTAACCTATTCTTGGTGTTGTCATCGTGGACTCTGATCACCCGTTGATGGGCCATCTTGTGAGGCCTGATTTGTTTGTATACTAGACTACTAAGGTCTTTTTCCCAGTAGGCCAGATACGCTCAGCCCAAATTGCATATTGAGCTTATGTATTTTGGGTCTGATTATTGACCCGATCTGACCCACTATAGCTCTCAGGCCTTTGACTGTTGTGAGCAAGAGTTTTCCCATATCATTTTCCCGGCTAACTTTTGTGACGATTTAGAGAAGAAAGACGAAAGATCACCTCTCATGCTCGTGTAAGTTTTTGTCTTCCTCGAATCTTTTCATTGTGCTTCTTGCTTTGCATTCTTTCTTCCGATTTTTGTTGTTCTGTTTGTGATGTTGTTGAGTTAATCAAATAGTCCTGCTAAGGCTGGTTCGTCATCGAATCTCCTTGCAGAACAGACAACGCCAGCCCAAGCTCCTCTGTTCAGTAATCCCTTAATTAACTGGGGAGATCATGGTGCAAGTTTTGTTCTACAGGAATGGCTTGTGCCATTTTGAGAACAATACAACATTCCTTCGTTCGTGTCAATTAGGGTTCTATCTAAGGATGAACGCCCTTACAATGTTAAAAAGGGTGAAATATACCTCTTCGTGTGGATGTTTAAATATGGATTCACTCTTTCTTTTACTCCTTTCCTTTGTAATATGTTTGGTCAATTAGAATTTACTCCGTCTCAGTTAACCCCCAATAGCTTCCGTTAGATTATGGGAGCTATTGCTCACTCTTGTCTAAATGAAGTCCTCTTTACTATAAATATAATTAGGAATATAGGTTCCCTCAAATTTCTTTCTGATCTTAGGAGATTTTACTATTCCTTCCCCAAGAAGTTCTTCTTCCTTACTGACCTTCCTGCAGTGGTGAGAGGAGATTGACAAAGGTGCTACCTCTTCTTCAAGGGTGATTGGGAATTTTCTCCTGAAGAAATAGAGAAACCTTCAGTTGTGCTGAGGCATTTCAATCCTCTGAGTAATTTTCTTTACTTTCTGTTTTATTTGCAATTCGAATTTAGAAAGTTTGCAACAATCGTCTTGATGTCTTTTTGGGTTGTCTGATGTAGGTGGGGAATCTTGCAAAAGTCTCGGTCTTAGTGATAGGTGTAAATTACCCCTATATTTTAAACCAAATTTATTAGTTTTCGAATACGTTTATATTTATTTTTATATGTTTTAATATGTTTTTATTCTTTTTGTATTAAAACAGGTGCGTGGGGTGAAAATGTATGAAATCGGAGTGTAAATGATCAATTCGTATCGAGAACGGTCAGAGAACAGTGGAAAAATGAGCAAGATGGCAATATTTTGCAACCAGGCCCACTGCCTAAGCGTCCAGACCACCACCTAGGCGGTGAAGATGCTGAGAAAAGAACAAAGGCCACTGACAGACCACCACTTAGGCAGAGAAATCCTTCGCCTAGGCGGAAATCTAGTAGAGAATTTGACAAATGGCTACTGACATCCCTCCGCCTAGGCAGAAATTCCACCGCCTAGGTAGAAATCCAGCAGAATGTGTTCCTCGTCCACCACTGACTCCACCACCTAGGTGGATGCCTTTGTGCAGAATAGATATTTTTTAGATATATTTTGGCCTATTTAAACATTTCTCTCTTCATCTCTTCCGACTTATTCAGCCCTTAAGGCCATATCTTAGGGTTAGGATAAGTGATTTTTTAGGGAGAGCTCTCAACCTGAGGTGGAGGATCAACGAGGAAGCGATCGATCGACATTTCTAGCGATAAATCTTCGGATATCGACTAAGTCGCTTGTTTCTTCTTTTTGTTTTCTTCATTTTGGTAGTTGTTGAGCATGTTTACGCCATTTTACATTGTATACATGGTTATGGCCATTAGCTAAACATAGGTTGTATAGGGATTATTAATATAATTTATGAAAACTTTGTCTAGTTGAGTTTGTGTTTTGTTTGCGATTGTTCTTCATTATGTTGATTGTATGTGCCGTATTGTTTGTTTATCATGATATGAGAATGATTGTTGTGAGAATACGAGGTTTGACAAATCCTGAATTCGGACTAGAATAAACGAACGCCACAATCCAATAACCCGGGAGGGAGTTGGATTGTGTACAATCTATGATGTTGGGACAAGACTCACATGACCTAGAGTCGTTAAAATGTTAAGGGGGACTTCGGCGTTGAGACAAAGTCACATATTCCCTCGTCTTACACTCGGGAGAGGTGACGAGAGAGTTTTAGAACTGAGATTGTCGATAGGGTAAACACAACGCGACGATCCAATAACCCGGGAGAGAGTTGGATTGTGTGCAATCAATGACGTTGGGGCGAGACTCACGCGGCCTAGGGTCGTTAAGACGTTGAGGGAAAATTTTTCGTTGACACGAAGTCATGTATTCTCATGTCTTACACTCGGGAGAGGTGGCAGAGTAGTTTACGAACCGAGATTGTCATATAAGTCGAACGCCATCAACATAAACTAAAACGAGTGAACACGTATTCGTAAACGAAACTAATCCCTAGACAACATATTCTCTCAAAACTATCTCATATTAATATTAGTATTAGTATAGATTAAATTAGGCTATATTAGTATTAGTATTAATTAATTATATTCCATTTTTGTCGCCTAGATAAAGTCGAGTTATATTAATCGCGGTACTCGATAGTAACGACACCAATCCTTATGGATACGATACCCGACCAAAAGGTCCATTATACTAAAACTTGATCCGTACGCTTCCGGTGAAAGTGGCAGTGCTTATTTAGCGGCCACCACTTACAACCAAGGTTGAGAAAGATCTAAAGAAGTTGTTGATCCCAACAAAATGGTCCTGCAAAGTCTACTCTCACCACCCCTTCATTCAACCAGTAATGTATGCATTTTAGTTTAACCAATTGGAAGAGCTACAACTTGAGAAGAAGAGGAAGAGACTTGCAAATAAGTCTTCCAGGCCATCTGGGCAGTCATCAGCTCAACCTGTTGCTCCTGTCACCACCAGGTTTGCAGTTTAACCTGCTATTCAACTATCTTCTCAAGTAGCGACCAATCCAATGGTTCAGCTTACTGCAGAACCGTCGACTCTTCCTCCTAATCCCGTTCTTTCTGAATCCGATGATGATTCCTAGCCTTTGAGCATATACAAGTGTAGGGATATTTTTCTAATAGTTCCTGCAGTTCAGGTCTTAATTCCTACAGAGATCAGGGGGCTGACACTTACCACACGTGCAACCGGTGTTCCCATTGATCGTGTTGCTGCTGAGCCTACCTTCGCAAGTCGTCAGGCTCCTCCCACCGCAACTATTTCCAGTTAAGGGGCTTTAAGCAGTCGTGGTATGTCTTGCAAGTAGATGTTTCAATTGATAAAGGAAGTTGGGCCCTCAGTCCCTAGTTACCAAGAGATCTTTGACAACACGATCAAGTTCTTATACAAGGAGTCCTGGAGAAAAGGACGAGAAAGGACTAGAGACCGCAGCAACGCTGAACTCTTTAGGATACTCATTTGTGCACTCCTTCAAGTAATCATCCTTATATCTAATAAGTGTTTAGACTTCTTAAAATATTTTATTAGTCGTTGATTAATTACCCTTGTATTGCAGAGCATCCATGTGTCTTTTGCGCTAGCTGGAAGTTCTGATGACGTGAGTGAGGTCCCCTCATGCATCAGTTGACTGAGTCCAATTGGTTGGAAGAAGACCATCCATCACCTTTAGAGTGAGAGAAATCGATCTTTTGCTGAGCTGAATCAAGAGTAGCTGAAGTCTGCCGATTTAGGACAGACAGTGGAGAGGTTGATGACAGAGCTGGTAGTAAAGGGAGAAAAGACTGAGTAAAAGATCAAAGATCTCTGGGCATAGTTTAACAAAGGATGAAAGAAAATCCAGTCAATGGGCTTCTGCTACTTCTAGAAATGGGTATCAAAATAATACCCATAAGTATATTTTTCTTTTTTGGTTGTTGAGTTGGAAGACGCAGCAGAAAGAGAAGATGCTGCTGATGAAGAGGAAGAAAATATTGAAGTTCAAGAGCTTCCATCTACATCAGCTACTGAGGTTCTTGCGAATAGATCAGCACCAAGCTCTTCTGGTCAACTTATTCCAAGCTCAGATTAAGCTCCAATTCAAGCTCTATCTGGTGATACTGCTGGTCTGCAGATCTCTGGTCAGCTAAATGTTGCTGACCAGAGCGTTATTCTTTGATTTGACAATCTGTCTTTTTTATTTTTAATGCTAATAATTTTTTTAATAATAACATTTTTTGTAATCATGATTTGTTTTAAACAGTATCCGTCGATTAAGTCTTGGAAATACACTGTCATAATTATTACGTATTCCGCCAGCACGCACACATCACTTGCACATTAATGCATACCTTTTGACTTTTCATTTACACTTCTATTTTCATTGGTTTGGGTATTTAAATCCAAACCAATCATTAATGTTTTACAACAGTCCAAATGTTCTCTCTTCCTCTGTTTTACATTTTTACAAAGTTTTTTGTTTCTCTTCTCCTTTTTCTTCCCTTTGTAACCATGTCGTGGCCATGCTCATCCTCCTTTGAGGCGATTCAAGCTAAGAGGAAATGAGAGATTGAGCTAGTTGAATACATTCGTGCCTTGATGACGACAGCCAAAACTCTTACCGACAAGCACCCTCGTCTCAAAGCTTTGGAGGATGCCTGCACTATCTTCTGTACTTTGGAGGTGGATCATTTTTGTGGTACTTTGGAGGTGGATCATTTTTGTGCCATCTCGGAACTCCACGAACTCAAAGCGAAGTTGAAGAAATTTGAGAGAGAGAAGCGAGATTTTTCCGTTGGCTTTCACTTCCATAAGGCGTACGCTGATTCCATAAAAGCGAAGCGAGACAAACTTTGGGTGAAGAACGAGACGAAGAAGGCCAAGATTCGAGAGTTGGTCTGTAAGATGAATGGTAACGGAATATTACGTCGCTAATTTTATCGCAAGTGCACGGGTCAAGTTTTATAGAATAATGAATGAGAAGAGTTGTCGTATCCACAGGGAATGGATTAAATTATCGCTAAGTACCACGATTATCATAACCAAACTTTATTTAGGCGATAAAAATTAGTTTTTTTTTTTTTTATAAATAATATACTAAATTACAATTAATTAAACTATAATATTAAATATATTATATGAGAATAGATTATCTAGGGATTAACTTCGTTTCCTTATACGTGCTTAATCCAATCTAGTTTACATTAACGATATTCAAACTATCCGACAATCTAGGTATCGAAAACTCACTCACTACCTCTCTCGAGGGTAAAGTGAATGAATATGTGACTTTGCATCAATGCCGAAGTCCCTCTCAAGCATCTATACGAAAATTAGTCACATGAGTCTCGCCCCAACTGCACGGATTGTATACTTTCTAACACCCTCCCAAGTCATTAGATCGTCACGTTGTATTTAAATCCTAGACCGAATCCAGGGTTATCTCTCCCAAGTGTCAAACCCCGTATTCTCAAATCAACTACAATATCATAACAAGCATATTATGGAGGTAAAATAACAGTAAACACCATCGAATAAAGATAAACAACTGTTAACGAAACTTGATTTACTCAAACAAAGTATATTAGTAAATTACATCAATCTCATAGATAATCAGTGTTTAGCTCTTGGTCATAACCATATATTCAACAAAAATCCATATATACATGTTCAAACAACCAAAAATGAGTTAAGAATAAAGAGAGAAACAAGGAGAATAGCCGTTATCTGAAGGTAGCATCCGTAAAAACCGCTCCGATCTTGTTTCCTCTTCTCCAATTGTGTTCCTCCTCTTTGGTTGGTTGAGAGATTTCTTAGCACACTCAAAAACACTCCCAATATGTTCTTAAAATGGTTGGGAATGAATGAAATAGGAATTGGGGCTGAAATATCTAAAAAACATTGTACAGTAGGGGCTTCACCGCTGCACCAGTAGGATTGATCGCTGCAGCGGTGGGTATATCGGCAGGCTCACCGCTACAGTAGTAGGATTGACTACTATAGCAATAGACAACCAATAGCTCTCTGTTGTTTCATCACTGCAGTGGTGAGCGATCAGAAACATTTTGAGCTCTCTGGTGTTTTACCGCTACAACGGTAGATCTCACAGCTGCAGTGGTGAAGCTGCTGCTTTAACAATTGATCATTTTAATCGTTTTTCCACTGATTTCTTTAATTTTTTACCATTTTCGCTCCTAATCCCTGCTTTGAACAAAACTAATTAAAAACAAATTAAAACATAACAAGAATACTCGAAAACTATCAAATTTGGTTTGGAAATAGATAGATAAATTTCACCTATCAAATACTCCCAAACTTGGACTTTTGCTAGTCCTTGAGCAAAACACCCACGCAATAAGATAAACTACCACAACTATTAATGAATTTAATTACTAAAAATGAAAAACACAAATGAACTAAAAAAAATAATGTGTAAGTTTTGAAATTCATCTAACGACCAAAATGTTTTCCCTCATCATCCCCCAATCATTTCGATTTCAAAAGTAAAACACACCATGTGGTATTCTAGAATTTCAACATTCAATAGTAGTAAGCTCCATTCTACATCATATTCAAGTGTGTGTATGAAAACTCAATCATACAACCATCCACAGACCGAATTGGATTATCCATCAATAGAGTTCATGACTAAAACCAAAAAAGTATAGGAAATCTATATACCAAACTGGGTTCCACTCATCACTAATATAGGCTTGGAAATTAAAAAAAGATCAATTGGACTTGGTTCGGTTTTTGGAAAATGGCTAAGGGTATATCAGGAATATAAAAACAAATTAACGTTATTAACTTAATGATACCCGAGGCACAACGCTTGGCTTAACCACACTCGTAACCCCACACAAATTAATTCGAAATAACCCTGAACTTATATATGAAAACGTAGTACTCACTTGTCAAGACAAAACAAAAATAAAACTATATTTATTTCCTTTTTTTTCTTTTCTTTAAGATACAAACACACACCCCAAACTTATTTGATTTGTTACAATTTGACAGGTGTGGAAATACGATAGAAAAATGACAAGTGAGTACTCGAATACCGAACCAATCAATAGTTCGCCAAAACCCTACTGCTCACTTATAGTAGCATAAACAAATGCTAACTTGATTTCACTCAAATTGTGCCTTAGGTTTAGAGATAAAGGTTTAGAAAAGCTTTAATTGGCCAGGGTATTTGTTACATGTTCATAATTGAAATGGCTTACAGGTTTCGACAGGGTAACGAGGGATAAACATATAACAAGGTAAGATTTAAAGGCTCAAGCGATCAAAATGAATGTCTAAATCACATCTCCTGAATTACATCGTATAGGACTTCACCTCGAATTTCCCCTAAATCGGGTTCCAGAATCCCTATTGTCATGAACTTGGCTAACGGATAATCGGCGTCAAATCAATTGGATAGCTAGTACGTTGAGTTTAAGTGCTCGTGCATGTTAGGATCCACAATAACTTTTACCACAACGAAACATCAATTACACAGAATACACATGAATGGGCAGTACGCATGACCTCGATAAACAACTAGGGGATAGACTCATCATCGATTAATGATCCAAATGAACTACGAAACTCAACATACACAACAACTACTGCAAACAATAACATACTAACTAAACTAAACAAGCATGCATACAATTAAACAATAAATTAACTTAAACTCTATAACTAACAACAATAAAACATAATAGCATACTACAAATCACCCCCAAACTTAAAACATCCAGTGTCCACAATGACCCAATTATCGTTCTAACATGCCGAAGAAGGGGATTTAGAACATGTACCTGGGAGGCGAGACAATTTCTCCTCCGAATGAAGTTGGCGGTGAATGATCTAATTTATTCTGAAACCTTGGGTTGCCTCCCAAGAAGCACTTGATTTATTGTCCTCGGCCTAACACAGAGAAGGCCTTGTCAAAGAGCGGCTTTCGCCTATAGTAAGTGTCGTACAACACCACATACGGGTCTTGATTTTGAATGCCCTCAAGCTTGGCGAGATTTAGATTTGATAGTCTCATACTCTCAACTTGACTCAGCTCCAGATTTTGTGCTTGGTTAGCATAAATGAATGGAGCAAAAGGCGGTAGAGGATAATTGAGCCACATTGGATCCTCATAGATGTAATCTTCTTAGATCGGAGATGGAATCAATATGTGGATCTCTATTGGTGAAGAATCAGAATCTTCGATCCACGCTTAGGTTTTCTCTTCAGTAGTATCATCATCATAAAATGCACCCAAGTTCCTCCCACTTGTATCTGGTTCCTCCTGGTGGCTTTCAATGCATATAGCGTGTGTGTGTCTCAGTGCCACTGGTTTTTACTTAGCCTCAATGTAGCAAATAAGCTGACCAATTTGAGTCTCAAGAGACTTTACGGTCTTATCAATTTCTGTACAGGTCGTCTCAATAGTGTCAAGATGAACCTCATGCTCATTGAGCAGGTCATTCGTCTCTCTCTAGATTGCCTGAGTCTCTCCCATAAATTCAATGAACATTTTTTCCAAGGTGGGGGAGCACTCCTCCTGTTGGTCTGGGA
Source organism: Eucommia ulmoides (assembly GCA_016647705.1). NCBI lineage: Eukaryota > Viridiplantae > Streptophyta > Magnoliopsida > Garryales > Eucommiaceae > Eucommia > Eucommia ulmoides. Next base: position 24,210,090 of record CM028330.1, on the reverse strand, counting down.
TGTCAATCCATGGTACCGAAATGGTAGAACTATCCCCCAAGCTTCGGTAGCTTGTTGAATAATTCCAATTCTATTAATCAAACTCTACTATATCTTCCAACCACCGATAGGCTTCGTCCACGGTTAGTCAAAAGAGGTGGTACCATTTTCTCCTTCAACCCAATTTCTTGTTGCATCTAGTAACCTATCGAGGAAGTTCAGTAGTTGACACTCTCTTGGGAAACAATGGTTTGGGAACCGGAATAGCAACTCCTTGTATCGATCCCAAGTATAATAAAATGGCTCAGAATCTCGTTGAATGAAATGCAACGGTACTTGTTGATCTAACATATTCAAGTACCCTGTAGTAAAAACAAAACTACAAACAAAAATTAAAAATAAAATAAATTCACAAAATTAAAATCAAGTTACTTACTCACAATATCAACAACAATCTAAAAGCCAACCCTCAGCAACGGCGCCAAAAACTTGGTAGCGGAATATTACATCTCTACTTTCACCGCAAGTGTACGAGTCAAATTTTATAAAATAATGAATGAGAAGGGTTGTCGTATCCACAGGGATTGGATTAAATTATTTCTAAGTACAGCGATTATCATAACCGAACTTTATTTTGGCGATAAAAATTGAGTTTTTATTTTTATAAATAATATACTAAATTACAATTAATTAAATTATAATACTAAATATATTATATGGGAATAGATTATCTAGGGATTAACTTCGTTTACTCATACTTTTTTAATCCAATCTAGTTTACATTAACGGTATTCAAACTATTCGATAATCTAGGTATCAAAAACTCACTCACTACCTCTCCCGAGTGTAAAGTGAATGAATATGAGACTTCGAATCAATACCGAAGTGCCCCTCGAGCGTCTATATGACACTTGATCACATGAGTCTCGCCCCAATCCCATGGATTGCATACTTTCTAACACCCTATCGGGTTATTAAATCGTCACGTTGTGTTTAAACCCTAGTCCGAATCCGGGGTTACCTCTCCCGAGTGTCAAACTGCGTATTCTCAAATCAACCAAAATATCATAGCAAGCATATTATGGAGGTAAAATAATGGTAAACACAATCGAATAAAGATAAACAACCATTAACGAAACATGATTTACTCAAACAACGTATATTAGTAAATTACATCAATCTCATAGATAATCAGTGTTTAGCTCTTGGACATAACCATATATTCAACAAAAATCCATATATACATGTTTAAACAACCAAAACTGAGTTAAGAATAAAGAGAGAAACAAGAAAAATAGTCGTTATCTGAAGGTGGCATCTGTAAAAACTGCTACGATCTTGTTTCCTCTTCTCCAATTGTGTTCCTCCTCATTGGTTGGTTGAGAGCTTTCTTAGAACACTAAAAAACACTCACAATTTGTCCTTAAAATGGTTGGGAATGAATAAAATAAGAATTGGGGCCGAAATATCTAACAAAATATCTAAAAAAAATACTTTATAGCATGGGCTTCACCGCTGCAGCGGTGGGTATGTCGGCAGACTTACCACTAATGGGCTTGACCGCTGCAGCGGTGGATAGTCAGTGGCTCTCTATTGTTTCACCGCTACAGCAGTGAGTGATCAGAAACATTCTGAGCTCTCTATTGTTTCACCGCTGCAGTGATGGATCTCACCGCTGTAGTGGTGAAGCTGCTGCTTGAACAATTGATCCTTTTGATCGTTTTTCCACTAATTTTCTTATTTTTCGACTGTTTTCACTCGTAACCCTTGCTTTGAACAAAAATAAATAAAAACGAATTAAAACATAACAAGAATACTAAAAAACTATCAAATTCGGTTTGGAAATAGATAGATAAATTTCACCTATCAATTAACTAGTATGAAGAGTATTATTTCTACCACTCTAACTCGGACTCTAAAAGTTTAGGTTCTATTCCTTCTCCTGCATAGGAATGATGCCACCCAATCAGTCTTGGTTTAGTAGAAGAAGCTTTAGACTTCTTTCTCTGGTTTTTTTTTATGCGAACAATTTTCCATTCTTTTTTCTTCTTTTTTGTATCACGAACAATCTTATGTTCTGCCTCTCTTTTCTTCTTTATTTTGTAACGATGTACCCCTCTTTTTCTCTTTAATATAAAAAATGGGTTTTGATATTTGTGTGTTTATTTGTAGTGCCTCTGTGTTGTTTGTTTGTTCCCCTCTTACCTGATTGTCCTCCTTCATAACTTGGTTAGTATGCTAAACTAGTTATGAACTAATTTAGACTTTTGGCAGTAAATAAGACATTTGAACAAAAACATATCACAGTAAGCGAAGTTATAAAATGAATTTAAATAAGATTTTACCATCATAGGAATCCTTCCAATGAAAATTTATCTTTCGTCTTGTTCTATAACATCTTTCTCAAGATATTGTCCAGTCATGAACTTATCACTCCATACCATGGAGTTAGTGTAAACTTGAACAAGTGTTATTGCTTTAATCTTAATTAAATATGTAATTTGTCGAAGATAATAAGTTCATATTTGATGGAGTCTTTATAGGAATTTATTTGGTAACTAATAAGTCCACATTGACCTCCCTTAGTTTTGAAAACTCGAAGTTACAAATAGTGAACTGATCTACTCTTTCACCCAATGAGTTGTTCTGTCCATGGATGGGCTAATCTACCCAGTTATCTATTAGTGAGTTGTCCTGCCCTCTTCACTTTGTAATTAAGTACTTTATGAGTAAGCTAATCTGCTATGCTCGTTTGTGAATGAGTAAGTTGATTTGTTCTGCTCATGTCTGAGTTGATCTACTCAGTTCTCTATGAGTGAGTTGTCATGCCCTCCTCAATTTGTAACTAAGTGTTTTATGAATAAGCTTAGATGCTCTACTCATTTGTGAATGAGTAAGCTGATCTACTCTGCTCATATCTGAGTTGATCTGCTCAGTTCTCTGTGAGTGAGTTGTCCTTCCCTCTTCACTTCGTAACTAAGTGCTTTATGAGTAAGCTAATCTGCTCTGCTTATTTGTGAATGAGTAAGATGATATGCTCTACTTATGTTTGAGTTGATCTACTCAGTTCTCAGTGAGTGAGCTATCCTACACTCCTCACTTTGTAACTAAATGTTTTATGTGTAAGCTGATCTATTCTGCTCATGTCTAAGATAATCTACTCAATTTGTTTACACTTGGTTCCAACACTAAATTCTTTTTATACAATTAGTTTCAATTCACTAAACGTTTCTTTAGATCAGAGTATGACAAAAATAAGTGTTAAAGTTGATGAAGAAAACTTCATTTGTTTGCTTTTATTCAAAGATTGTCTCACATAAGAGAAAAAAAAAAAATCAAAGATCAATAAAAAAAAAATGAAATATGAAATGATAGGAAGTCTCATACGTAGTATTTTCGCAAGTGAAAGATGTTCCAAGGGCTTGGGATTTCCATGCCATCCAATTTTTTAGCCAGTAGGTACCTGGCCTATTTACCCTAGTCACTCGATAGGGGTCTTCCAAGTTAGGAGCTAGTTTTCCCAAACGAGCCTCTAGACGATAAGACATTACCCTTCTGAGTACCAAATCTGCTACTACAAAGTGCTGCGGACGTACTGCATGGTTGAACATCTGTGCCACCCTTGACTTGTGGACTGCCATCCTCATTGCTGCCTTGTCACATCTCTCTTCTAGCTGGTCCACCTCTTGTCGTATGGCTTCTTCATTCTCCACAAGGTTGATTGTGCCATCTCGTCTTAACAGTAACCCAATCTCCACTGGAACAACAACTTTAGTTCCTTAAGTCATAGAGAAAGGTGTTTCCCATGTGGTAGATGTTAGCATGGCCCGATAATCCCACAATACTCTTGGTAGTTCCTCTACTCACTTGCCTTTAGCATCATCGAGTTGTTTCTTGAGTGATTTCTTGATAGAATAGTTCGTCACCTCAGCTTGCCCATTGGCTTGCAGATATACTAGGCTAGACGTACGGTATTGTATTTTCAGTTCATCGTGCATCCATGAAACTTTACCACTAGTGAATGGTGTTCCGTTATCAGGTATGAGTATCGTTGAAATGCCGAAACGACAGATCACATTCTTCTAAAATAAGTTATTCATTTCATTTTCACCTACTGTCATGAAGGCTTCAACTTCTACCCACTTGATGAAGTAGTCAATTACCACCAACAAATATTTTTTATTCCCCGACGCTGGGGTAAAAGGCCCTATCATATCTATCCCCCATTGAGCAAATGGCCATGGGCTGGTCATCGAATGTCTATTGTTGGGCTGGGACTTTGATATTATTGACGAACCATTGGCACTTGTCGCATCTCTTAACATATTCTTGCGCATCAATGTGCATCGTGGGCTAGTAGTATCCTATTCTTAGTGCCTTGTGCACCAAGGTTCTTTCTCCTTAATAATTTCTGTAAACCCCTTCATGGATCTCTTGTAGGGCATAGGTGGCCTTCTTTGGTCGGTTGGGAAAATGATCTCCTATACAATTTGTTATCGGTCAGCACATACCTTGATACTTTGTATAGGATCTTTATGGTTGAATCCTTGTCGTCTGGCAGAATCCCTTCCTTTAGATACTGAACTAAAAGTGTTATCCAGTCTTCCTCCTGATCTAACGTACCTATGCATGCACAAAGGTTGGTTGGTGCTATTATGGATGGTTGCTTAAAAACTCTACCAGTTCAGACCATTGATCATATCCAAATGAAGAAGTTAGTACTGCCAATCCATCTTCCTTCTCATTTTCAGCCCTTGGAATAACTTCAAATTTGTAGCTCTAGAGTTAGGAAACTCACTCTTAAAGGCGTAACATTTCTTCATTTATAATGTACACTCAGTTTATCTAGTTGACCACCAATTAGGAGTTTGATCTCACCTCTAGATTATGGGCTCCTAATTCTTTGGTAAGAGTCAGCCCAATAATTACCGCTTCATATTTCACCTTGTTATTTGATGTTCAAAAACCAAGTTGCACTGCTCTTTTGAGCTGATCCCCTTCAAGTGTTTCTAAGACTATGCTAACGCCACAGCGCTTCATGTTTGAGGCCCTATCAACCCACAGCTTACACGATAAGGTTGATTAATAAGGGTATTCCCCATCTTCCGTTACAACTTATCCTAGATGAGTCAGTTTAGCAATAAAGTCCATCAAGACTTTCCCTTTGATTGTAGTTCTAGGCTTGTGCTTGATAAAGAGTTCATCGAGCCCTATTTTCCACTTCATGAGATGTCCAAAAGCCTCTGATATGTGCATTATAGCTATGAGAGGGTAAGAGGTCAGTACATTGATCTCATGTGCTTGAAAATATGGTATGAGTTTCTGCGCTGAAGTCACCAGAGCTAGGGCGAGCTTTTCCAGTTTAGTATAGCGAGTCTCTGGTGGGACCAACGGCTTGCTGATTTAATAAACTGGTCTTTGCCTCATAGGTGACCTTTCACCAGTGCTATACTTACTGCAACTGAGGTCACCGCCAAGTATAGATAGAGATCATCCCTTGGATTTACTTTAGCTAGCATTTCAACGGATCCCAAATAGTCCTTGATAGACTAAAGTTCTCATTCACAGTCCTCATCCCATTGAAAGTTCTTGCTTCCTTTCAAGATTTTGAAGAAAGGGGCACACCTATCAGTAAACTTGGAAAGAAATCTATTTAGAGCGGCCAACCTTCTTGTTAGCACTTGGACTTATCTTATGGTTGTAGGGGACTTCACATTTAGGACAGCCTCTATCTACCCTAAATCTACCATGATGCCTGATTGGTTCACCACGAAGCCCAGAAACTTGTATATGCAACACCGAAAGCATATTTTTCTAGGTTTAACTTCATATTGAACTTTCTTAGTATAGCAAAAGCTTCTACCAAATGCACCAGGTGGTCCTCTTTCTTAGAGATTTTGACTAACATGTCGTTTATGTAAACCTCTATAGTTGCTCTAATTTGATCTTGGAACATACGGTTCACCAGTTGCTGATAGGTTGCTCCTTCATTTTTCAAACTAAATGACATTACTTTGTAGCAGTAAGTATCTCTTGGAGTGATGAACGTTGTCTCTTTTTCATCTTACTTATCCATGCGGATTTGATTGTAACTTGCACATGCATCCATCATGGTAAGTCGTTAATGCCCTATAGTAGTATCCACCATCTGGTCTATCCTTGGCATTCAGTTGCAGTCCTTTGGGCATGCCTGGTTGAGGTCAATAAAATCCACGCACATCCTCCACTTCCCATTCTTTGTCTTGACAAGGACTGAGTTAGCCAACCATTTTAGGTATATCAATTCCCTTATATGGCCAATTAAGAGCAACCTCTTCATATCAGATTCAATCACCTATTCCTTTTCAAGACTGAATGTTCTCCTATTCTACCTAACTATTGGGTAAAACCTGGAAATGTCAAGGCAAAGGACTGTCACATCAGGGCTGATGCCCTACATATATTCTGGAAACCAGGCAAAGACGTCTAAATTTTGATGCCCTTCATGTATTTTGGAGACCAGGCAAAGACGTCTAAATTTTATTTGAGCAACTTCCAGATCTCTTCTTCTTTAGTCGGGCTTAGGGATTCCCCTATCATCAGCTTCAGAGCTCTTTTTTTTAAAGTGGCCTCCCATACTTGCTCAACAGGTTGGAGAACATGGGGGTGTTCTCTAAAATCATCAATCTCATGAGCTGAGCTATTCGTCGGAGCTTCTCCTACTCCGGATTTAATTTCTATAAGGTCTTCTTCTTCCTCTTCATAGCTATCATGAAGTACTGCCTTGATGCCACCTAGTCTCCACGTTTCACAGCCACCAAGCCATCATTTACATACTTGATGCATTGGCAGTATGTTGACGACACTGCCGTCATTGCATACAGCCATGGTCGTCCTAATATTACATTGTAAGGGGATGAAGAATCCATCACCATGAACTCTGTGGCCTTTGTGTACCCACTCTCCTCTTTCTTTGCTGTGACTGACAAAGTGATCTTTCTTTTAGGAGAGTTGAGGTCTCCATTGAAACCCACCATAACAGTCTAGGTCGAACTAATATCTGAGCTAGGCACTCCTATCTGCTTTAATGTGTCCACAAAGATGATATTAGCAGAACTGCTTATATCAACCAAAATTTGTCTTACCTCAAAATTGGAGATCCAGATGGTAATAACCAGAGCATCTTCATGGAGGAGCACAATCTCCTTACAATCTTCATTAGATAAAGAGATGACCGGTCCTGGATTCATAATTATTGACATTGCTTCTCCATAGCAACGCTCCATTGCTACCTCACAGACTTTTCTCTTTCGTTCACGATTGGTTTCACCAGTAGCGGGCCCAGCAGTATTAATCATGTAGATGACCTCATGATTACTGTTGGGAAGATCCTCTTCGTGCTCCTTTCCACAGTTTTTGTGATGGATTTTTCTTCTGGATCTCTACATGTCCCTTGAGCGCTTCTGCAAATATCCACGTAACTGACCCATGTTAATTAGTCGTTTGATTTCCTTTTTGAGCTCCCAATAGTCGTTTGTGTCATGGCCATGGTCTCTATGGAAATCACAGTACTTTGACTTGTTTTTCCTATTAGACTTGGTGTTCTGCTTGGGGGGTCATTGAACCACCTCAGATGACCAGATTTCATGCACAATTCTAGAGATTGGCATCCATACACCTGGGAGGTTTGGTTCCTGACGTGTATCCAGTCTGGAACCTGAACTCCTAGGATGATATTTCTGCCTATCTAAGCTATTGTCATTTGTTCTGTTGTGGTCCTTTTCTCTTTGTCTAGGGTGATCTTTAGTCGATCCCCTTCTTTCCTTGCAAGTTTGACATCCTCCAACTTTATGTAGGGCTTAATTTTCTCCATTAGCTCAGACATGCTCTTAGGGTTGTGATTAGTAAGGGAGTCTTGAAATATGACATGCCACAAACCCGAAGTAAATGCATTGATTATGAGGTTTGAGTCACACCCTTCAATGCAAGTCAGCTCTTCATAGAAACGATTCATGTACTGGCACAAAGACTCCTCTTTCTTTTTCCACAAGGCCAGCAGATAGTCAGGTCCCTTTATCGACCTTTGACAGGTTATAAAGAAATTGATGAACATCTTTCTAAAGTCTTTAAATGATGAGATGGAGTTGGGTTGAAGCTTGTGTAAGCACTCCAGGGAAGATCCATTCAAGGTCATAGCGAAACTCTACGCAGCACTAAGTTCCTTGCTCCATACAAGGCCATGACATGCCTAAACTGGCGGATATGGTCTATAGGATCTGATTTCCCGTCATACTTCTTGAACTTTTTGGGTTTGAACTTTCTAAATAGTGGTATAACCAATATGTCTGAGGTGAAAGGCATCTTAGTTCCTTTCAGCAGCATATCCAAGTCATCCAAGAGTAGATTAGTCTCCTCTCTACTTCTAGGCTGCTGATGTGAATCAAAAATCTTAGTTCTGTTGAACACCCTTCTCTCCAGTTATTGATTACTGGTATTTTCCTAAACAACTCTTTCCCCTTGGGATAGTGGGTCTGCAGACCCAGGAGACTCCATTTTTTCCTCCATACCGTTATCAACGGTAGGAGGTTGTAATCTATTTTTGGCAATAAGCTCTGCCATATACTTGATCACGTCTACCATTTCTGATATTTTTCCCGTAAAGGCGTCGATCTTTGCATCAATGTTCTGCACCTCTAGTGGAAGATTAGCTCGAACCTCATTTAACACTCCTATAGAAACCTCATTGTCAGCTGGTGGTGGCATGTCACGGCTATGACTTGGTACTATTCCTCTTGCTCGTGGTTGCCTCATTGTTGCTATGAAAAGTTTTTTTTGTAAGCGTTTCCCACAAACGGTGCCAAATGATATTGTTAAAAATTCTTAGCACGTGCGATCAGCTTCCTATGTGCCAAAAACCTCTTCAACTTCACCTTTCTACCTACAAAACCAATTAGTTATTAAGAGGGATACCAGTATGGTATCGGTCAAAGAACCTCCAGCGTAAGAATAAATTAATCTAATTAAGGATAAGGCTAAAGCACTGAAAATCAGTTGTAAGGAATAAATAATGATACATTCCCTTTATATAGACCCAGTAGATCTCTATTGTCTTATTAGTGTGGTCGCCCGTTTCATGATCCTCTTCCTAACGGAATTGGATATGGTCACGATCTTCTTCATTAAACTAGAAAAAGATCTTTGTAATGTTCCTCCATAAAATATGGGCCGTTATAGTCAAGTGGTTGTAACATTCCTCATGCATGAGGGTCGTAGAGGTCATGGGCTGACCTACTCCTGACCTTATCACTGTAGGCTCTGATCACCCATTGATGGGCCTTCTTTTGAGACCTGATTTGTTTGTATACTGGACCGCTAAGGTCTTTTTCCTGGTAAGCCTGATGCGCTCAGCCCAAATCCCGTATCAGGTTATGTCTTTTGGGTTAGATCATTGACCCGATCTGACCAACTATGGCTCTCATGCCTTTGACAGTTGTAAGCGGGAGTTTTCCCATATCACGCTTAGAAAGGTGTTAAGCACCCCAAAATGTTCGTTCAAAAATGGCACTTTGTCCAATTGGATCCACTTGATTTAGGTCCAAATAATTTATTTTGTTTTGAAATCTTTTCTATTATTGTGAAACTCTTCTTTTGGTTTTTGGTTTAAGGTGGGGCAAAACAAATCTGGTATTTTTTTTAAATGTTCTCCCAATATGACCTCTTATCAACTATAAGAAGATCGATAAGGATGATTCATAGGAGAAAATTTTATAACAAAAGGACTTCCCTAGTTTAAATAGACAAACCAAAATGGATTAATTTATGGTCACCTTAATGAGAGCATGAATGGAAATATTCAAAATATAAGCATGATGGTAATATGAACGTACTTTAACTTCAATTTTCACATTTAAAATACACCTATATAACCTTACGTTTATTTTTCAAATTGAGTGTTTCAGTTTATTAGTTCCAGTTATGAAAATAATCATGAAGATATTGTGACAATACTAAAAATGATGACAAAGATGATGGAAGATTAAGAGTTTGAAGAAATTCAAGAATCTAGGAAAAATAACTCAGGTTAAATTCTAACTCTTAATGTATCCCGGTTAGGATCACACACAATACAAAATGTTCTTCAAAATTATTTGTGTGTTTTTATAGGATCCTAATTAGTTAAATTATTTGCTCCTATGTGTAATTGAAAAAGAAATAAAGATAATTGATAAAAATTGAATTTAAGATTTTAGTGGAGCTAACCGAGAAAAGAAATCGGTTAAAGGGGCGAAAACATCAAAGAAATTGAATGAAAATGAATTAAGGAGAGATGTTCAAGAAGTGGTTGGTCGACAGGGAAGTCGACCAGTGTTTATGAGGCAAACTCCCTGAATTGTTCAATCGACAAGTAAGTCAACTTATGATTTAAAAATGAACTCTCTAAATCGGTCGATCGATAGGTAGGTCGACCTATGACCAAAAGAGAAAGTCTGTGTATCTTCTGGTTGATAGGTAAGTCGACCTGTGAAACATCCTGAATCGTCCGGTCGACAAATGTAGTATGGGCGGTCGACCGATGGGCGAAGAATTTTTGGCTTAGCTACATCCTTAATTGGGTGGTCAACAGATGGAGTTGTTTCAGAATTTATGGAATTTCGGATTTTATTCAAAAAGTAGTTGTTACTAGCCATTTTATGGTTAAGATATGTGAGATATCTTAGGGATCTGATATGTTTTGAGCTATTTAATTAATATTTAAATATGCCTATAAATAAAGATCAAGTAGTTTTGATATTTCTCAATTTGGTACATGTAATTCTTTCAATCTTATCTAATTGAGTTTGAGTAAAAGTTTGAGGGACTTAATTGATTATTTTAAGAGATATTTTAAGTGAATTATATAAGGAATGAATCATTATGATGTAGAGAGTCTATTAGTATAATTAAATGTCATGATTTATGGGAACTAGCCTTTGGAGGGTTTGTTTTATTCCCTTATTAATAGACCTGCGTTTTTCACTTCTATAGTTGATCAAATATCAATATAATCTAAATTTATTCTGAGCTATTAAGCTCTCATGTTTTCTAAGATTTATCATAGTGAGAGTTTGTGAGATCTTTCTTGAGAATCATTCTTTGGAGATTATTTGTTCGATCACTGATTTGAAGTTGCATTACTAATCATTATTCTTTCAGTGGAATCCTGGTGAGATCTTTCCAAATTACTTACTATTAATTGTTGTTTGATTCTATTATTTATTATTAGAAATTTGATCTTTGAAATTGTTTTCTGGATTTTTTATTGAAAATTATTTATGAAACAATTCCTTGAGAAAATCTGATTACGTGCTTAATTGCTTGCTACCCATCTTTATTTATTAGATTTTGAGATTCTTACTTTTCTATCACTAGTATCAGGATATTAATTGAGTTTGAATTTATCTGGGGTGATTGAAGCTCCGAGTGGAAAAATTACTAATCAGTTGTTTGTAATTTATGAGTTGAGTGTCGGATTAGATATTACTAAGAGTGTCTAATCAAGGGTAGATGGTTTCACTCTCTTTCGGTAAAGAGATCGATATTTTGATCTTTACCTAAGGTATAAAAAGATTAGGTGTTAATTCTTCCTTGATTGAATTTGTGAGTTAATTGTAAAGGTTTCATGATTACCTAGGAAAATGAGAATTGGAGTGTTTGTGAGGTTTAATTCTTGAGCCTAAGGTATAAAAAGAATTAGGTCGTGATTCTTCCTGTAATAGAATTAAGTTAATCTTTAGCCTCCAAAAATATAGGTTATTCTTGAGCTTGGGAAAACGAAGAGGTTATTTCTGAGCCTGGGAAAAGGAATTGTAAAGGTTGATTCTGAGCCTGCAAAAAGAATCATTGTGAGGGTTTGGTTCCTACCTTTAAAAGGATCTTGAATTTAATGGGTGTGAATCTCCGTGGTGCTCGGAGGACTGGATTAACCAAGAGTAGCTTGATAAACTAAGATATATCGTGGTGTGTTGCTTTATTTACGTTACTTATATATTGTTATTTGGTGTGCACCTAGTGGATAACACATATCCGCTGCTATAAAATATCATAATTAATTTTAGGATAAAATTAAATGTTTAATTTTTGAAGTGTTATATTCTGATAATTTTTTAATACTATCCAATTCCCCCTCCCCCCCTCCTCTTGGGTAGCTTACTGGGACAACAATTGAAATTAGAGTTGGTTTAGCTCAACACACTTAGCTAACAAAGTTCACATGGCACATATAATAGGCATACTAATTGAGGGGCAGTCAATCCACCGACCATCGTTGTTTGCAGGTGAAAATTATTCCTTATGGAAGGATAGAATGATAGTCTTCTTTCAGGCCACAAATTATGATGTGTGGTTAACAATTGAAGATGGTCCATTTATTCCTATGGAAAACGGAGTCGAGAAGAAAAAAAAACAGTTGACTGCTTCTGATAAGTAAAAACTTTCTTTAAACTCGCAAGGTATTAATATTTTATTTTGTTCTTTAGATGCTAATGAATACTCGAGAGTTTCAGGTTGTAAATCAGCAAAGGAGATGTGGGACAAGCTACAAGTCACCCACGAAGGAACAAGTCAAGTAAAGCAATCAAAAATCAACGCTCTCATGAGAAAATTTGAATTGTTCATAATAGAAGAAACTTAGTTGATTCAAGAGATGTACACTTGATTCAACATCATTTGCAATCACTTGAGTCAATTTGGAAAGCCATACTCCATGGAGGATAGAGTTCGAAAAGTCCTAAGATCTTTAACAAAAATATGGGAGCCGAAGGTGACTGCAATTGAGGAAGTTAAGAATCTTGCAAATACGAAATTGATGACCACATTGGCAACTTAAAGACGCATGAAATAGCGATTCAAGGATATGGGAAAAACACCGTAAATAGCGAAACAAAATCCTTGGCACTAAACGCTCAGAAAACTGAAGAAGAGGGTGACAGTGATGATATAAGTCTTGACAGTGCGCAAGAGAAACACGTGGCACTTCTAACGAAACATTTTAGAAAAATGACACAGCGTACTTTCCTTAGAAGAAGGAATTTCAATATGAACAATATGGAATGTTACAACTATCATAAGACTAGCCACCTCTAAACCAAATACCCCAATCTAAAGAAAGACAAAGAAAAATATAAGAAAAGAAAGGAGAAGAAGAAAGTGAAGAAAAGTACAAAAAAATCAACAAAAGTCACATGGGATGACTTGGAGTTGAGTAGCTCAGAAAAATCGAGCAGTAATGACTCGTCTATGCTTGCTTTGATGGCCACTGAATTTAAGGTACCAAAATGTTCAAGTTCTTGCCTTTTAAATTTTGATGAATTATTTGACGTTTATCAATAACTTTTGTATGATTATAAAATTCGGTGTTCAAAAATTGATGCCCTTAAAAATACAATTATCACATTAAACAAGCAAGTGATGGATTATGAATCTGAAAATGTTGAATTAAATTCCAAGATGTCGGATTTACATTCAATAGTTCTCAAATTCACTGGCAGTGAGAATAATTTGAAAAAACTTTTAGGAAGTTCACGCGGTATCTTTGATAAAACCGGTATTAGATTTCAAAAAATTTTTAAGCAAAAACGTTTTCATAAATTCTTTTTTGAAACTAAGAATATTGTTAGATATTTTAAATGTAATATTGTGGGGCATACTATTCGTCAATGTTTTTCAAGAATATCTAATTGCAGGCAAGTTTGGGTTCCCAAGGGAACTAAAATTATCCCGACTAACAATGTTGGAACCATTTAGATTGGGTACCACCTAAGAACACTTTGAGGTGCTTCTTGCAAGTTATTAAATAAACATCTATTTGGAAGGACAAATTGTTCATAGGAAGTGGTTGTTCTCAACACGTGACAGGAAATAAAGTAAAAAATTATGTCTTTAATACCTAAAGATGAAAGTCATGAGATTTCTGGAAACCATGCCATGAGAAAGAAAGTAAGTTTAAATGAGTTGGTAAAAATTTCTAAGACCTGTGTTGATTTACATATTTTCTTGTTGTCTTAGAATTATTGCATGTTTAGTAGAAATCTTACATACTTAGTTTTTTCTCCTTAGAATGAATTAGATTGTTTACACTAATATTGTGGGAGATTGCATGCAAAGAATTGATGTTTTTGGTTCTCCTCCCCAATTTTTTTTTTTTTTTAGATGACAAAGGGGGAGAATTTATTGATGTTTTATTGAATATCTTAAGGGAGAGCTTGAATTATTTTATTGAGTATCTTAAGGGGGAGTTTATTATATAATGAAATTTGTTCTTTGTTAAAAATATTATGATTATCTTCATTACTTTGCTTTAACGAGTTAAAGAACACATCATCGGATTTAGGGGGTATGTGGTAACATTTTTGTTCTAAAAAAAACATCAAAATTAATTGTCATCATAAAAAATAGAGAAATTGTTGATCCTAAGATTTTGATGGACAATTAAATGTTGATATTTTTTGTGGAACTAACGATTTCATTGAGTGTTTCAGTTTATTAGTTCCAATGATGAAAATGATCATGAAGATATTGTGACAATGCTAAAGACGATGACAAAGATGATGGGAGATTAAGAGTTTAAAAAAATTGAAGAACCTAGGAAAAACAACTCAGGTTAAATTCTAATTCTTAATGTATCCCGGTTAGGATCACACACGACACAAAATATTTTTCAAAATTATGTGTGTTTTTATAGGATCCTAATTAGTTAAATTATTTGCTCCTATGTATAATTGAAAAATAAATGAAGATAATTGATTAAAATTGAATTTAAGATTTTAGTGGACCTAACCGAGAAAAAAAATTAGTTAAAGGGGCGAAAACGTCGAAGAAATTGAATAAAAATAAATTAAGGAGAGGTGCTCCAAAAATTGTCAGTCGACAGGTGAGTCGACCTGTGAAACATCCTGAATCGTCTGGTCGACAGATGTAGTATGGGTGGTCGATTGATGGGTGAAGGATTTTTGGCTTGGATACATCCTTAATTGGGCGATCGGCTGATGGATCTTGGTCGGTCGACAGATGAAGCTGTTTCAAGATTTATGGAATTTCAGATTTTATTCAAAAAGTAGCCGTTAGTAGCCATTTTATGATTAAGATATGTCAGATATCTTAGGGATATGATATATTTTGAGCTATTTAATTAATATTTAAATATGCCTATAGATATGGTTCGAGTAATTTTGATATTTCTCAATTTGGTATATGTAATTCTTTCAATCTTATCTAATTGAGTTTGTGTAAAAGTTTGAGGGACTTAATTGATTATTTTAAGAGATATTTTAAGTGAATTATACTAGGAATGAATCATTATGATATAGAGGGTCTATTGGTGTAATTAAATGTCATGATTTATGGGAACTAACCGTTGGAGGGCTTGTTTTATTCCCTTATTAATAGACCTGCGTTTTTCACTTCTATAGTGGATCAAATATCAATATAATATGAATTTATTCTGAGTTATTCAGCTCTCGTTCTTTCTAAGAGTTATCATACTTAAAGTTTTTGAGATCTTTCTTGAGAATCATTCTTCGAAGATTATTTGTTCGATCACTGATTTGAAGTTGCATTACTAATCATTATTCTTTCGGTGGAATCCTGGTGAGATCTTTCCAAATTACTTACTATTAACTGTTGCTTGATTCTATTATTTATTATTTGAAATTTGATCTTTGAAATTATTTTCTGGATTTTTATTGAAAATTATTTTTGAAACAATTTCTTGAGAAAATTTGATTACGTGCTTAATTACTTGCTACTCATCTTTATTTATCATATTTTGAAATTCTCACTTTTCTATCACTAGTATCGGGATATTAATTGAATTTGAATTTATCTAGAGTGATAGAAGCTCCAAGTGGAAAAATCACTTATCAATTGTTTGTAATTGGTGAGTAAATTATTAGATAAGATACTACTAGGAGTGTCTAATCAATGGTAGTTAGTTTCAATTCCTTCCGATAAAGAGATTGAGATTTTGATCTTTACCTAAGGTATAAAAAGATTAGGTGTTAATTCCTCCTTGATTGAATTTGTGAGTGAATTGTAAAAGTTTCATCCTTACCTAGAAAAATTATACTTGGAGTGTTTGTGAGGTTTAATTCTTGAGCTTAAGGTATAAAAAGAATTAGGTCATGATTCTTCCTATAATAGAATTAGGTTAATCTTTAACTTGTAAAAATATAGGTTATTCTTGAGCTTGGAAAAAAGAAGAAGTTATTCTTAAGCCAAGGAAAAATGAATTGTAAAGGTTGATTATGAGTCTACAAAAATAATCATTATAAGGGTTTGATTCCTATCTTTAAAAGGATCTTGAGATTAGCGGGTTTGAATCTCCTTGGGGCTCGGATGATTGGATTAACCAAGAGTAGCTTGGTGAACCAAGAGATATCGTGGTGTACTTCTTTATTTACTTTACTTATATATTATTGTTTGGTATGCACCTAGTTGATAACACATATTCGCTACGATAAAAGATAATTAATATTGTTTAATTTTTGAAGTGTTATATTTTGATAATTTTTTAATACTACCCAATTCACCCCCCCCCCCCACCCCCCCACCCCCATTTTTCTCTTGGGTAGCTCACTAGGCCAACACAATCTTTTTTCACAGACTAAGGATTAACCTAATTCTTTTCCCAGACTCATAATTAAACATTTACAAATTTTCTTTTACCAAATTAAGGAAGAACCTAATTCTTTTGCCGGTTAAGAATCAAACCTATTTATTTTTTTATCAGGTTAAAGACTAACCTAATTTTATTATAAGTAGAATCAAACATAATCCTTTTACAAGTTAAGAATCAAACCTAAACCCTGATTAGATACCAATCCAAATGTATCTAATCCTCTAATACTCACCAATACAACAAATATTAAGTTTCTTCCCATAGGAACTTCTACTACCAAAATACAATATATGCTCGATTAATGTCCCAACAAACTATATGATAGAACTACATGAGAATACAAATATAATTTTACTTAATTTAAGCACAAAGATAATATGAATTTGATTTCGCAAATAAAAAAACTATTTTACAAGATTTTCAAGATATTCTAAATAGAAAACGATTTTTCGCACAAAAAAAAAATGCTTCAAGCTCAATTAAAGACTGTAACTCAATTAAATTATAATTATTTTGAGCAAGTAAACAAGAACAATTTCACTAACAAGAACAACGATTTCTTCAAAGTAAAATTTTTTCTCTCGAAAATACTCTCGGCAAAATAATACTTTATTCATAAATATGGTTGATTAAAACTCTTGCTCTTATTTTTTATTAAGTTAAAAATGTAAGTCTATATTTATAGAATTCAAACTATGCCTATAACAGTTATTTTTCAAAATATAAGACTATTAATGTCTCATATGGACCCCATATAAAATACTCCTTCAAATCAGATATACTTGATTTAAAAATACTCTTTGAAAAACTCAATTTAGTCCCTATAACTTCTTTGATTCAAAACCCTTAAATATAAAAAGTAGTTTTACTGTTAAACTCATAGAATCAATTAATATAAGGACTAATTAATAGAATCTTCAAAATACATGATAGATATATGAAATATACTCAAATCCTCTTAAAATTAGATTTTATAAAGTTAAAAATCATAGAAATTGGGTTGAAGATCTCAAAAAACAAATAAGCCAACAATCTGATTTATGTGCCATCGGTCGACCAAAATTCCAGTCGGTCAACCGAATGCCTTACAACAGTTCAATTTATGACCGTTTGGCACCTAGGACCAGTTGATTTTCCATATTGGTGATTGACTATATTTCCCATCAGTCAACTGTCCAAACCAAAAGTTGTTCCTTCTATGCACTGTTTCCTTTAATCAACTGCTCAATTGGGCAATCCGTTTGGCCTTGAACTTTTCCTCTTTTATTTTTAAAAATATTTTCTTGATCAATACTTTATGAAAAATATTTAGACTCTTAAATTTATCACTTCTTACCATGATACACATAAAATAATTAATTTCAAGTGTCATACACGATCTTAATCAGGTTACATTAAGAGCACAATGGTATTGAGTTGTTTTACCTCGAAATACATAAAAAATCTTCTGCTTCAAACAATCTTAAACGTATTCACTTGTAACCGTCTTGAGTCTTTTATAAAATACCATCTTTGTAAATCATCATCGTGTATTATCTTTAAGATTCGATCTTTTTCTCATTTGCTCAAACATAACTGAAATTTGAAATCACTCAATAAACACATTAGTTCCGTAAAATATCAACGTTAAATTGTTTATCAAAACATATAGGGTCAACACTATTTAAATGACATAAATAAGATGTATAGGATGCCAATGATCTATATGTCCCACGCACAAACTAAATGGTAATATAGATCCAATATTAGAATAGTATGAATTTTCTAGTGTGGCCTAGTCTAAATGGTATGTTAAATTTATGATTTCCCACACTACCAAATGACCTATTTAATGAAATGGATTATTGAATAACAAAATGACTTAAATTATTACCTAAACGGTAAAAGTAAAGGTGGTGTGAGTGTCCTAAACTGGATGCAAAATTTAAGTTATGTTTAGGTAAGAAATTTGGGGGAATGATTTCATTTGGATAAGGGATTTCAGAATCCATTTTTAACAAATATCTTGTTTGGGTATTTATGAGAAAGAATTTGTAAAATACTTTCAATTAAAAATTAGTAGTAAGAGAAGGATTTGGAAATCCATTTGATCTAGGTGTCATTTGCCAAATCCATCAAAGAGATGATTTATGAAATTGAGCCCTCATCTTCTTCGCGACTGAGACCCTCTTCTTCGCACCTCTTCTTCGTGGCTAAGCCATCTTGTTCCTCAACCTTCTTCACGTCATCGATCATCTCGCAACTACAGCCGCCATCACTGTCGCCATCTATCGCAGTTTCGTCCATTGCAGTTTCTTCTTTCGCATCTTCATCTTTCATCGTCATCCATCGGTTGCGATGGAGATTAGGGCTTCGATTGGGGTTGCAAATGTGTTTAGGGTTGCGATTAGGGTTTCGATTGGGGTTGTAAAGGTTCTTAGGGTTGCAATTAGGCTGGGATCTGGATGGGAGACGAGAAAACTGAGGTAAAGAGTATTCTTACGATTACTAGGGTCTGGCTAGAAGACGGGGACGACGACGAAGGTTTCGAATTAGTTGCGATGGCTAGCGATTTGGGTTGCGATGATACTTAGGGTAGCAATTAGGCTGGAATCTAGACGGGAGAGGAGAAGACAGAGGTGGTCGGGGCTTGTTTGTTCATTGTTCATTGTTCATCAATTTGTGCATTTCGTCGTCATCCATTTGTTTGTCAATTTGTGCATTTTGCGACTTTGGAAATGTAGTGATTTTGCTATATAGATCTAGGGTTCTTTGTTATTTTGTGAATTTTGTGAATTTTTGGGTATTTTGAGCATTTTGTACAGAGTATGAAATTCACAATGGATTTTAAAATTCCGTTTACAAATACTTCACTTATCCAAACAAGAGAATTGTAAAATTATACTATCAAATACTTCAACTAAAATAGTTTTCCAAATAAGGGATTTGGAAATGATGGGATTTTGAAATCCCATCATTTACAAATCTCTTGAATTTGTCAAATACTTTACCCGAACGCAACCTTAGGGATGAAAATGGCATGAAAATACAGCTATTTATGACATGATTTTAAGGAAACTATATGTAATGAAATATTCATTTTTGACTTATTTCTATTCATCCAACTAAATTGAGAAGTCCCATTTTGGCATCTCCTCAAATATTATGGGAATGAGAATCAAGATGATGCGCCGGAAAAACCATTTTTTGTTTAAGTTGGCCTTTCTAAAAATATGTGCCGGTTTCAACATGACGACAGATCGAGGGGAGCAATTTCCTAAGCCGATCGTTTTTAAACTCTGCTATATTTAGGGTATTGAAATGGAAGCATGAAAACCACTCCCTCAATCACGAAATCAATGAACTTGTCACAAGGATCCAAAAGGCTGATTTCAACAACACACTTATTTAATTTTTTTTAAACTAAAATTTTGGCATAGTAACAACTTATTTTTTGGGAATTTTGAATTTCAAATGAGTATAATATCAACATCTTTTGTGTTTTTATTGATATCAAACGGACAACCTAGCGGCATAAAGTAAATGACAAAAATATTAGAAGTGTAGAAACGTAAAAAAATCCTTATCTAACGTTCAGAGGTTGAGCTCGAAAGGGTATCCGAATCCTAACGCTTTTATTGAATCATATGATATAACAAAATTTAAATGACATAATTGAAATGTAATAAAAATAAATGACAAAAAGTAAATGCGATATGTAAATAATGAGATCTATGATATAGAAATCCTAACCAAGACGTTCTAAATCTCTTGTTTCCATCATCATTGAAAGTGTCTAGATATAAGTACAAGAATCTTAGGGCATGTTTGATAAAAAAATTAAGTGCTTAAAACTAATTATATTAAGTACTTAATTAATTAAGTTTGTTTGATAAATGTAATTAGTATTACTTAATTAATTAAGTTAAGTTAAAAATTAAGTAAAAATGTGAGTAAAAAATTAAGTCAAGATCACTTCACTTATTTCATTTTGCTTAATGCACTCCATTATTTCTCACTTAAAAAAAAATATGTTTTGACCATTTTACCCTTAATCTCCTATGAGGGTTTAATTAGAGTTAGAATTAATGAGAATTGAATTAATTTTGGATTATTTTATGGTTTTAATTTTATTTAATATTTAAATTATTTTTATAATTTAATTTAAGCAATCAAATTACATAAAAAAATATATAATATTTACATATTTTTGGGTTAATTTCTACTTTTAATTTTAATATAATTTTTTTTTAAAAAAATGGCACCCTGATTTTATTGTTTTGTTCTCAATTTTTTATTTTTTTTTACATTATCTTGATTCAAAGGTAGTTATATAAATTAAATAATTTTTAATATACAAATTTTGTACTTATCAAACAAATAAAAAAAAATCAACACTTAAATTTTCAACACAATTTTATCAAACAATCTTCTTAAATTTTCAGTACTTAAAATTTCAGTACTTAATTTTCAGTATTTAAATTTTCAGCACTTAAAAATAAGTCATTATCAAACGAGCCCTTAACCTAGTACTCCCATACCGTAGATCTTAGTAAACTAAAGAGAGGAAAAGGCCAAAAAAAAAAAAAAAGGGTAAAAATGAAGAAGGGATGAACTAAAACCTAAAAGAAAATCGTAAAATTGTATACCTAGGCCCAGGAACTGTAGGATTTTTTTTAGTATTTGAACCTTAGAAGGATTTTTGGAGGATTTGGGGTAGTATGGGGGAAGGATGGACGGAACGGAATAACCAACGTCTCTAGAGGATTTTTTTTACTCAATGCCGAGCTTGAAAGCAAATGGGGGATATTTATAACGCCCTAAATCCTGGGGCCGCACCAACTGGTCGGGACCTGGGCTAAGGGCTCATCATTTGACGTGGCCCTAGCCTCCAGGTGGCTTCCATTTGTTGGGTGCACGTTCTCCCATCATCCCCCCGCCAAATCCTTTATTCTAGCAGTAACGGGCTGGATTGTATGACATTCCTAATTAAAAACCATTAAAAATCATTTTAAATTCTTAAGAAAATACTTTTTGGAAAAAAAAAATAGTTTTTAGGTTTGGTGACACATATCAAAACATGATTTGAGAGGATAATGTCATTCCGGGTAATGCACAGGCGATGTAAGCAATATCATGTTCAATAAAGCCCATTTTTACTCTTAATTACCCTTGTTATGATCAATTAAGTCCCAAATTGAATCATAATTAAATTTTGAATCCCAATTTTACCATGCGAAGAATAGGTTAAATTTTAAGAATTCAACTAGTTTCTCCTCGGGAATAAATTGGTTATCGAAACTCAATTATTCTCTAATATTGGGTTTAATTAAACCATTTCAAAAATTCACTAAGTCATGAATACCCAATTTCAATTTTCTAAAAGTGTTCAAGAATGGAGATTTTACCCTTTTTCTTCAAATTTAAAATTTGTTCCCGAAATGTACCGTTATGTCAAGCAAAGCTTTTCGAAAATGTCCTCTCCATTTTCAAGTCAAATTAAGCTCTCAGATTCACCTTATTTCAAAGTTCAAAAGATTTTAAATAATTTTAATTTAAACATGAACCTTTCAAGTTTCCCCCAAAATTGTTTTTCAATTGAAATTCTCCCCCAAAATTTTTCCTCAAAGATTTCGCAATTGAGTACAAGTTAAATTTCCTTTTTATTATTTTTTTTTTTTTGGATTTTATATATATATTTATCTTTTTATTTTTTTTAACAAAAATGCCAAAACTATATGGCAAAAAACGAGGTTGAGTGGTGGAAGAAAATGTGATGTCTACAACTGTCATTTATTGTTATTCGAGTTTCACTTGCATGACAAAGAAAAGAGACACACACCATTTGATTCCATCACTTGGATGAATTTAGAGTACAATAAGATGATGTATGCAAATAGATTATAAAATGTGCTCCATCCCAAAGCTAGGGTATTGTTTGTTTAGAAAGAAAATTTTCCTACGCTTGAACCTAGTTACATATGATTATAAAACGATGGAAAAAATGGGACCGAACCCATATAGGTTGCCTGCGCACAATGAGACACCAAAGATTTGATCACATATAGTTTAGAAGATGCAAGTTCGGGGCCAAAATGGAAAATATGGGAACGAAATATGGATGAAGTGCAACCAAACCCTAAAGGGGTTGCTTATGTATCTTAACATTGTCAACAATCAGGTTATGCGTAGTTCAAAAATTCCCTTTCCGGGGAAAAACTAAACTCTCATGATGAAGAATGTTCATTTAGAGTTAATGCAGTAATGAAAAATAGTCATGAAGAATAAGATTCGTTTAGAGGTAACACATAAGCGAAAATCATTCATGACAAACAATATTCATTTAGAGGCCATGAAAAACACTTATGATGAACAACGTTCGTTTAGAGGTAGTAAAATAGGAAAACAAACTCATAAAGAACAACGTTCAAATAGAGTAGGTACAAGAATAAAAAAATAACTCATGACGAGCAACGTTTGTTTAGAGACAGTGCAAGTAATAAAACATACTCACAAGGAACAATGTTCATTCAGAGGAAATGTATAAATAAAGGGTGACTCATGATGAACCAATTTTAGTTAAAAGCAATAAAGGATAAGAAACTCAAGAAGAAAGTAGTTCTTTTAGAGTATTTGTAATTTAAAACAATAAAAATACCTCCCCACTTATGGCTGGGTAGAACTCAAATGGTACGCATATAGCATGAATAGATATATTTTATAAAATGTGCCACATACTATGGTTGGGGAAGAACTCCATAGGAAAGAGAGAAAGGAACGTGTGACAAACACAGTTCGTTTAGAGTACTTCAAAATTTTAAATAAAAATAACTCTCACCCTATGGTTAAGGGGAATTGAAATGAGCTCATGACAAACACAATTAGTCTATAGAATTTAATATAAATAATATTTCCCGACCTGTGATAGGGGAAGATTATTGAAAGAAACTTATGACGGAAATTAAAATACCTCTTGGCCTGTGGTTGGGAAGGACTAAAAGGAGCTCATGACGAACGCAAAATACATCCTGGCCGTTGGCTATGGAGGACTGAAAAGAGCTCATGTCGAATGCAATTCATGTAGAGAATTTAAGATAAAGAATACCTAGCGACCAATGGCAAGAGAGGATTGAAAGGATAATGATGAAAATTAAAATACCTCCAAGCATGTGGCTAGGGAGGTTTCAAATGGTGTGCATAACACATAAATGGATAAATTTTGTACTTGTGTCCCAGTCTGTGGTTGGGGAAAGAATGTCGGATTTAGACTTTTTGCTTGGGGCCAAAAATGAGCAAACATCATGTAAAGTGCCCCCCGCATGTGGTTGGGGCTGACATATTATAAAATAACCCCCTAAGGAAGACTCATTAGGTCAACAAGTATCACAAAGAGAAAAATTACCTTGATCATCCTTCCATTCAGGAAAGTGGTAATGGCCCATGCAATCCAATTTTTTTAGGTTTCCAGCAAATGCACAACACAATATTTCTACAATATGAACTTTAAAATAAACAAAATTGGTTACAATGTGATGATCCTGTTCCCGCCCCTTTTGCTTGCACTCACTAGAGCGTTTACCCAGGGCAATGAGGATCTGTTACACTTGTTTGATCAATAACGCTTGAATTGACCTTAGAGTTGTACCGGGAAAAACCTTCCATCTTCTTTCTATCTTAGAAACCCAAACCCGACATTGAAGCAACGTTTTTCATTGTCATTTTCCTTTGCCTAATTTATCAGACTCACATTTCCTTTCACCCGTTAGGCACCTTTAGTTCTTGGGATTCTCATACTAGGAAATTTTCCGCAATGAGAAACCAAGAAGGCGTTTTTCTTGCTGGTCGGACAGTCCCACTTCCCGTGTAGGTAGAACCACTTCTCCTTCCACCCCTTTTTGTCCTTAGTGTATTGAGGACCAACTTGGCCAAGTTGGTTTTGGTACAAAGTACCAACAACTGTTATCTGGCATCGGGTTCTTCACCAGCTGATAGAAGTTTTATAAAAGATGATAATTTGGGGTGATGCTATTGGGGCGACACAAAATGATGAACTCGACCATAATCCTCCACGCATTGGGGGTCAACTAGGGCAGATACAAGTTAAATTGGTACAAGATCTCCCTAATAAATACGTGCAGGAAGAAGCAAACTCTCCCGACCACAACATCCTCATAGAATGAGATCTTACAAGGACAACATTTGTGGGCCTGAGGCCATTCTTCTGTTGATAGGGTCATCTTCACAAAGGTCGAGATATGACACTTTCCATGGAATATTTGTGGTTGGGCCTCGTTCATGATGTTCGTAGCATCACGAATAACGTCCAACTCATGCCTTAGGTAAATGGGCACACGAGTTGGAAGAAGAAAATGGTCCTCGTCATCCCGATAACGGGTACAGAGATAAGGGCTTACTTCTCAAGCATGAGACTACTTAGAGATATTTGTTGGGTAGGGCCTAATAGAAGATCCAACCTCTACGCTAACTCATGAGCTTGAGTCAAGGGGCCAGAAAGCTCGGCACCATCATCGAGGACGTCGCTAAACCAAATAGTGAGATTGAAATAGCCACATCTCCTACGCATGGTCAGAAAAGATGACCGGAGCAACAAGCCAAATAGACATATTGCTAGAAAATGGCAAAAAAAATGGGAAAAGACAGAATGACGTCACGAAATATAAAATACAAATGGAAATAAATGAAGAAAATAGAAAATCACAAAGAACTATCGAAATCAGAAATGCAAAGAGCTTACCGAGAATAGAAGAATGAAATGGGTCACTAGAGTATGGAAGTTGAGCCGTCGGAAAATGATTTTGAAGGTTTGAAAGAGAAAGTGCAAGGAAGTCAAAAGTTGCAGAAGGATCCCAATGATAGAGGCCCTAAACTTAAATAGGGAAAATTGAATAGTAAGGGAATGTCATCCACCACCTGGGGACTGAAAAGATATCCAATCAGTCATGCATTAAATGCATGGCAGGTTTGGACACAAAAATAAAAGGCCGCAACCTTTTTAAAATTTCAATTTGGTAGAAGAACTAAGGTAACGTGATTGTTTGAATTCCATTCAAGCTCGGGCTTTGGGACTTCATTCCACCTCAACCAATATTACTGACCCCTTTATCCTCGATCTTCAGGAATAGGGGACATCTAATTAGGGATATTCTGAGGAGTCCTAAATAATGCCACGTGCAAGAAAGAATTCCACGTGGCATACACATGGATCCAAGGTCAACATTGGAGCTTGAGAATTTTGCTTGGGTTCCTAAGGTAAAAATCGAGGATGAATTTTGTACCAACTACAACTTTGAACTTCCTGAGCATAAGTAACTAATGTACTCGGGAAAAGAACATCCTTGGGTTAACGAGGGATGAGTCTTGTCGTTCACCAATCTCGAAAACGGTTCCTAACCATCTCGAGATCGATTACTGAACCTCGTTATATAAGGAAGAAGGATTTGATATTTACCATAACATCCCATAAGTAAACCCCGTGAATTCCGCAATCGTTAATAGAGATCGGCCAAGATTCAAGAAAGACTTGCCAGATAAGTCAGTCCTACACATATAAATACAAGAAAATACCAAGCAAAGGTGTACACTACTATTACTCGAAATTACTCTGCCAAATTTTTCTCGTAACTCTAGTTATTCTCATAATAAAGGTGCAATGCTAGTAGGTCCACCTGTAATACATTGTTTTACAAGAATCGAGAAGCCTAGGAGGATCATATTCTAGTACCGAAGAAGAACATATTTGACCAACTAAATTTGGACTTCATCAGTAATTAATATCATTTTTTGGTGCATTTTAAAAATATTTTTTTAAGTATTTTTGGCTTAAAAGTAAAAAATAAAATAAATAAATAAATAAATATATATATATATATATATATATATATATATATATATATATAATTTAAATAAGATATTACCAAGTAGTACCTAAAATAAACTTATTAGAAAAACTAAAAAAATTAAATAGAAAACTTTTTTACTCGAAAAAAACAAAAAATTGCTATAGTCGCTTGTATTACTGTTACCCTGGAGGTCTTGACCACTCCGACGGTGAAAATTTTAGAAGGACCACACGTGGTTTTCCCGTGACTTAAAAAACTATGGTGAGTGGATCAAATTGAGAATGATGGACCCACTAAAAATTCAGACAAAATCAAGCAACCCTCTAATCTACCACGTGTATGGATGAGGCCTCAGGATATATCATCTGGGCTACACTGCCGAGACACTGAAAATTATATTAAAAAAATTAGACAAATTACAGTTTTGATCCTCTTACTTGTAGTGTATTTTTATGTTGCCCTCCAATTCAATTTTTTTGTAATCAGCAACTCTACTGTTATTTTAAGTGGCCCTTCAATTAGAATTGGTGTTAATTTTGACCAAAAATTATATTTCACCCCCAATTTTTGGCTGAAAAAATTACACTTTATCCCCATATATCATTAATTATATTTTACCCCCAATTTTTGGCTGAAAAAATTACACTTTATCCCCATATACTTTAAAAAGGTAACATTTTACTCTATGTACTATAAAAATTCACACTAAACACCCATGTATTTTATTCCTTTTTTTCATTTTTTGAATTTATTTTGTTTCTTTTTTCATAAAAGTATAAAATGCCACGACTTTATAGGCCAAAATCAATTTATATAAAAAAAAATGTTATTTTCCTTCACATTTTTTTCTTTCCATTTTTTTTTCTTTTGTTTGTTTCCTTTTTGTTTTGATAGTTTTCTTTTTGTTTTATCTATCTTTTTTCTTGATTTTATTTTTTTTTTGTCTTCGCTTGTTTTCTTTTCCTTTTTTTTTTAAAAAAATAAAATAAAATAAAAAAATCTATTTCACGAATTAAATTTTTAATTAGTTTCCAAATAGAATTCTAGAAGAGAAAATTATAAATTTGTTAGTAGAAATTCAACCCTATTAGCCTAGTGAGCTATCTAAGAGGGGGATAAAATGAGTAGATAAAAAATTTAATCCAAAATAATAATACTTCAAAAATTAAATAATTAATTTTATCCTAAATTAATTATTATATTTATAGCAGCGGATAAGTATTATCAACTAGGTGTACACCAAACAACAAAATATAAATAAAGTAAATAAAGCAGTATACCAGAAATTTATACTGATTCACCAAGCTATTCTTATCTAATCCATTCACCCGAGCTATGCGGAGATTCGCACCCACTAATCACTATGATTCCTTTAACCAGATAAGAACCAAACCTTTACAAATGATTCTTTTCACAGACTTAAAATCAACATTTACAATTTCTTTTAATAGGCTCAGGAATAACTCTTTCTTTTTCTCAGGCTAAAGATTAACCTAATTCTTTTATACTTAGACTAAGAATTAAACCTCACACAAAAATCACTCCAAGTATCCTTTTACCTTGTAAGAATTGAACCGTTACAAATTCACTCTAAATTTATTCTATTCAGGAAGAATTAACACCAGATCTTTTTGTACTTTAGGCAAAGATCAAAACCTCAATCCCTTTACTGGAAGAGATTGAAACCAGCTACCATTTGATTAGACACTCTCAATAGTATCTAATCCGACACACAACTCACTAATTACAAAATTGCTAAGTCTTTTTCATACTCGGAACTTCTAGTACCCCAAATTAATTGAACTCAATTAATGTCCTGATACCACTGATAGAAATACAGTGAGAATTTCAAAATCTGATTTTAACAAAACGAGTAGCAAACAATTTAACACGTAATAAGATTTTCTCAACAAATCGTTTCAAAAACAATTTTCAATTTAAAGTTTAGGAAATCGATCTCAAAAATCAAATTTCCAAGTAATAGATAATAATATCAAATAACAATTAATAGTAAATAACTTAAAACAATCTCACCAGGAATTCACCGAATAAATAATGATAAGCAATGAAACTTCAAGTCGGCAATCAGCAATAATTCACCCCAAAATTTCTCAAGAATAAATCTCAAGAAAATTCTCACAATACACTCAGTATAATCTCATAATGATCACTCTTAGAAAGCACTAGAACTGAATAGTTTTTCAGAATTGAATGATTAGGCTTTTTTTAAACCTAAAAAATGCATGTTTATTTATATGGGATTAAAACAAGCTCTCTAATAGCTAGTTCTCATATTTCATGACAAATAATTATTCCAATAGACTCCTTATATCATAAAGACTCAATCCTGATATAATTCACTTAATTATATATTTTAAAAATCCAATTTAGTCCCTCAAACTTTTTCTCAATCTCAATTAGATAGGATAAAAAGAATTACATGAATCAAATTGAGAAATAATCAAAATACTTGAACCATATCTATATATTTTAAATTTCACAAGATCCCTAAGATATCTCTCATATCTTAGCCATAAAACAGCTAGTAACGGCTACTTTTTATATCAAAACCACGAAATCCTCGAATTCTGAAACTCACCGTCGGTTGACCGACCAGATGGCGTAGGTCAACCGCCCGATTAAGGATATATCCCAAGCTAAAAATCTCTCTCCCATAGGTCGACCTCCACTCCTTCTTCTGTTAATCGAGCGATACAGAGAGTTTCTCAGGTCGACCTCTCAACTTTGTCTGTCGACCTAACGATTCAGAGAGTTACTCTTTTGGCCATAGGTCGACATAGCTATCGACCGAATGATTCAGAGAGTTCCGCTAATTCTCATAGGTCGACTGATCAAACACCATAAGTCAACTTGTCAATTCAGAGACTGCATAATTTTAGTACCTTCTCATTGGTTGACCGATCCCTCTAGGCAGGTCGATCGATCCTACTGTACTCCTTTCTTATTTAATTTCTTAATTCAATTTCTTCGACGTTTTTACTCCTTTAACCGATTTCTTTTCTCGGTTAACTCCACTAATACTTAAATTTAATTTTAACCAAATCTTTTTTAAAACAATATTTTTTCTTCAATTTCACATAGAAGCAAGTATGTTAAGTAATTAGGATCCTATTAAAAACATACATAATTGTATAAACATTTTGTGTCGTGCGTAATCCTAATCGGGATACATTAAGAGTAAAAATTTAACCTGAGTTGTTTTTCCCTAGGTTCTTCAAAGTCTTCGATCTCTTAATGTCTATCATCTTTGTCAATCTCTTTAGCATCCATTTAGCATTCATCTTAACTTCTTCATGATAATATCTTCAATGGAACTTATAAACTGAAACATTTAATAAATTCGTTAGTTCCACCAAAAATATCAACATTTAATTGTCCATCAAAATCTTAAGATCAACAATCTTCCCATTTTTTATGATGACAATCAACTTTGATGTTTTTGTCGAAATAATATGTAACCATACTCCCCCTAAATTCGAGGAGGGGTTTTTAACTCATTAAAACACAACCATGAAGAATTATCAATAAATATTGTCAAAATATAACTCATTAAAACACAACCATGAAGAATTATCAATAAATATTGTCAAAATAATAATTCAAACTCCCCTACATAAATGCAAACTATAGTCTCCCCCTAAAGATATTCAACAAAACATCAATACACATTCTCCCCCTTTGTCATCTCAAAAAGTGGGTAAGGGGAACCACATAATAACCACTACTCTAGGCAAACATCGTTATGCTTAGCCATACCCAAACCACGAATGATTTTCATAAACTAATCTTCCGCTAAAAGTTTGGTAAAGATATCAGCAAGCTGCTCAGAGGTATCAATATATTCAATAACAACGTCCATTTTCTAAATGTGATCACGAATAAAGTGATGTCTAATCTCTATGTGCTTAGTTCGTGAATGTTGTGTAAGATTTTTATTTAGACAAATAGCACTTTTATTATCACAATAAATCGAGGCCTCCTCCATACATATTCCAAAATCATTTAACTGTTCCTTAATATACAAAATTTGAGTGCAACAGTTACCAGCTGCCATATACTCAGCCTTAGTAGTGGATAAGGATATCGAATTTTGTTTCTTGCTTGACCAAGAAACCAAGGCATGTCCTAACAAATGACATGACCCACTTGTGCATTTTTGCTCAACTTTATAACCGGCAAAATCAGCGTCAGAGTAACTTATTAATTTAAAATCACTCTCCCTAGGATATCATAATCCTAGGTTAGTCGTCTCCTTTAAATATCGAAAAATTCGCATAACCGCAGTCAAGTGCGATTCTTTAGGATAAGACTAAAATCTAGCACATAAACAAACGCTATATATAATGTCAGGTCTACTAGGAGTTAAGTACAACAAGTTACCAATCATATCTCGATACATTTTTTCATTAACGCTTTTACAAGTATCATCTTTGTCTATCTTCATAGCTGTTGTCATAGAAGTTTTGTACTCTTTAGCGCCATTTAAATCATCTTTCTTTAACAACTTCTTGGTGTATTTAGCTTGATTTATGAATATTCCTTCTTTGGTTTGCTTAATTTGTAACTCAAGAAAGAAATTCAGCTCTCCCATCATACTCATTTCAAATTCAACCTGTATTATCTTGGAAAACTCTTGGCAAAGATCCTCATTAGTATATCCAAAATTAATATCATTAACATAAACTTGTACTAATAGGATATCAGAATCAGTTTTCTTAACAAATAGCGTTATATCACAAATACCCCTTCGAAAACCATATTCAATAAATCAACTTTTAATCACAAAATATCAACATAATGTAGATCATCATTATAGATAAATATTTATATAATCAAGTCTACTCAATCCATCAAAATCCACAAATTACTAAATTAAGTTAGTATATTTTTCTCATGATACCAAATAATATTTTCCTATTAGATATAGTCAAAAACCATATAATTTTTAACGTGCTAGGACAAGAAGCATATTTCAATGATATTTTATCAACATAAATCTAGTGCATGCATAAATATGGATAAGTGCATATTTCTCTTATAAAATTTCAACTCTCTTTTAGAATAATAATCATTTTCGGAACAAGAGATATTAGTTGTATGCCTATAAATATATCCACATACAATAGATTGAAATGTCATATATATATATATATATATATGATCAAATATATGGTATCATAAATAGATTCATGCAATCTTATAAAGTGATACCAATCATGTAAGCTTAAATTCATATGGGATGTCGACTGGTAAGATCATGATTAATACTGATTTTATCAAGTATCTCTTAGCAATAAATATTTCATCAATAAATCAGTATTAGCTAACAATGGAATTCCACTTAATCATATAATCAAAGACCTGAATAATTCAAATCAAATAAATCATTCTTTATCATTTAATTCACCTTAACATAAAATATCATGCATCAAGATACATAAACACTCATCTCAATCCAACTTATTTGTATAAAAGATGTATTCATAAATAAGAACACATTATACAAATAATCTTACTAAGATACATATACAACAAGTCATAACCACTACTTAGTGAGAACTCAAACACTTAATTCATTTTTTCAAATCACGTAACATGTTTCAAAATCAAATAAATGAACAATCCTCAATATATTCACATTATATTTAAAAACATGTTAATATATTTTAATTAAATGTGATTCACATAATCATCATGTAATATTTCTAAGACAACAAGTAACGCGTCATTTAAAATAAGTTTTAGAAACCATTACCAACTTACCTATTTGCCAAGTCGAGAATCTTCCTCTCTAACAAATTTAAACCGCGAGGGATTAGGAGTACCTCTTATATCTTTCGAGGCGACTTTACTTTTTACCTCATTTGTACTCATGATTGATTTGGGTGCACCATTCTTCTTTGCCTGTCTGTATCCTCTCTGCCTTTGATTATTGTTATTTAATTCATTGATGATTCCCTTTGCACGTATCGCTTGTGGCTTCCTGGTGATATCCCATCTTGGCTTTGACAATTATTTTCTAATTGCACGTTTCGCTTGTGGTTTCTTTGTAATTTCACTTCTTGTCTTTAGTGCATCTTTTCGCTTTGTATGCATTGCTTGTAGATCCTTGATGACTTCTTGTCTTGGTTTTGATATAACCTCTTTGTTTGTTCCTTCAGGTTCACTTTCTGACATTATGTAACTCTGCACAAGACATTTCAACAGTTCTCTTCGGTATCTATTTCATTTTGAATCCGTCCTTGTTAGACATAAATTTAGGATTCCTGAACAAACATAATACTTTAAAATATTCAACCCTATTGCAATAATAACATCTCAAATTTGATCGATTATCATAGAAAATACGAGATGTAAAGCAAGAATTATTTCTAATAATAGAAACATTACTATCATTGGATTTTGATGAAGGATGAGAAGATGGAACATATCCACTTTACCTAGAAAAATTATTTTTAAAATCTCTCGAAACAAACTTAAGATCGGATTTTGATTTTTCAAATTTTTTCTTAAGTAAATCAATTTTAGAAATAAGATCTGACCTTTACCTGGAAATCATATCAAAATTATTTTTTTTAAACTCTGTTTTCATTTTTAAGAGAATCCACTTTAGGGAGCAAATTATTAATTTCAAAAACGTCTGAAAACTTTTTTGTGCCACAATAATCATCCAAATGCACTTACATTTTCGAACACTTTTTCCTTCATTTTCAAAAGAATCTATTTTTCTTTTTAAACTCAAGCTCTCTTTAGCAAACCGTAGTGTCAAATAAAGTAATTTTTCTATAACAATATGAACATTTTCATTATCATCATCTCAATCACTACCACAAGTACAATAAGAATCATAAATCACATTATCATATAGGAATCTATCACCATTGAGAGAGAATACACCAAAAACATCATTCATGGTATGTGCACGTGACTGATTTAGCTAAGATGTTAAGCCTAATCGAGCTAAAACCAGCTCTGATGCCAATTATTGGCTCAATGAGCTACCCAAGAGTGAGTGAATTAGGTAGATAAAAAAAATTAATCCAAATAATAATATTTTAAAAATAAAATAATTAATTTTACCCTAAATTAATTATTATCTTTATAACAGTAGATAAGTATTATCAACTAGGTGCACACCAAACAACAAAATATAAATAAAGTAAATAAAGCAACACACCAGAAATTTATATTAGTTCACCAAGCTATTCTTAGCTAATCCAGTACCCACTAATCACTATGATTCCTTTAACTAGGTAGAAACCAAAACCTTACAAATGATTCTTTTCACAGACTCAAAATCAACCTTTACAATTCCTTTTAACAAGTTCAGGAATAACTCTATCTTTTTCTCAAGCTAAAGATTAACCTAATTATTTTATACTTAGGCTAAGAATTAAACCTCGCACAAAAAATCACTCAAAGTATCCTTTTACCCAGTAAGGATTGAATCGTTACAAATTTACTCAAAATTAATTCTATTCAGGAAGAATTAACACCTAATCTTTTTGTACTCTAGGCAAATATCAAAATCTCAATCTCTTTACCAGAAGATATTAAAATCAGCTACCCTTTGATTAGATACTCCCAATAGTATCTAATCCGACACACAACTCACTAATTACAAAATTGATAAGTCTTTTTCCCACTAGGAGCTTCTACCGCTCCAAACTAATTTGAACTCAATTAATGTCCCGATACTAGTGATAGAAATACAATGAGAATTTCAAAATCTGATTTTAACAAAATGGGTAGCAAACAATTTAGCACGTAATTTGATTTTCTCAAAAAATCATTTCAAAAATAATTTTCAATTTAAAATTCAGGAAAATGAATTCAAAAATCAAATTTCCAAGTAATAGATAATAATATTAAATAACAATTAATAGCAAATAACTTGGAACAACCTCACCAGGAATCCACCGAATAAATAATGTTAAGCAATGAAACTTCAAGTTAGCAATCAATAATAATTCATTCCAATATTTCTCAAGAATAAATCTCAAGAAAATTCTCACAATACTCTCAGTATAATCTCAGAATGATCGCTCTTAGAAAGTACTAGAACTGAATAACTTTTCATAATTGAATGATTGGGATTTTTTAAACCTAAAAAACGCAGGTCTATTTATATGGGATTAGAACAAGCTCTTTAATGGCTAGTTCTCATATTTCATGACAAATAATTACTCCAATAGACCTCTTATATCGTAAAGACTCAATCCTGGTATAATTCACTTAATTATATCTTTTAAAATATCCAATATAGTCCCTCAAATTTTTTCTCAATCTCAATTAGATAGGATAGAAATAATTACATGAAGCAAATTGAGAAATAATCAAAATACTTGAATAATATCTATAGAGATAATAAAATATCAACTATATATCTTAAATTTCATCAGATCCCTAAGATATCTCTTATATCCTAACCATAAAATAGCTAGTAATGGCTACTTTTTAGATCAAAACCACGAAATCCTCGTATCCTAAAACTGACCGTCGGTTGACCGACCAGAAGGCGTAGGAAGACCGCCTAATTCAAGATGTAGCCCAAGCCAAAAATCTCTGGCCCATAGGTACAACCAATGACCCATTGACAATTTTCGAACATAGTGCAAATCTCTCACCAATTACTGAATTCTCGATAATACCCCTCTTAAAATTATTCTTTAAACTAAATTTTCTGAGATGAATCCCTTATTTTTAGATAGGACTAAAATCCATCGGGGAAAAAAAACTTAGGCTTTCGAGAAGAAAGTTCTAGAGAAAATGTAAAAAAAAATCTAAAAATTAAAAGATTCAATTTTTTTTTAAAAGGGTTATAAATGTGAATACTTCTTAGAGTATCTTCAAGGGATACTAGTCATTTTGGATAGTCAAATAAAAAAATGGCTAGTTAAATAGTGATTTAACTATTCAAATTCAAGAATAGATTCTAACCGAACTAGCTATTTATACTAGCCATTTATTATCTATTAATTTTTTATTTAATTTTTCATCTAATAAACCTAATTACATTAAAATTATTAAGTTAAAATTCACAAGTGTTGCAATTTGTATTAAAATTAGAATTAAACCTAATTAACTCTAATTATGTTGAAATTATTAAGTTAAAATCTTTGTTGAATTATGTTGTGAAATTAAATATTGGGTGAATTTGCATATTTATGTAAACTGAAGGGATAAAATAAAAACATAAAATTTTGTAAGGAGTATTTTACATATTTTAAGAAATGATAGTCCAAGCAGAAACGATCCAAATCTCGCCCAAATTTCGCAAGCCTAATTACTAACCCTAATCACAATCAAAGAGAGAGAGAGAGAGAGAGAAACCAGATGGCAAAGGGCGGCGGCGGCTGCTAACGATTGTAATGGCGACGACAGTGACTGCAATTCAAATGGTAAGGCGATGGTGACGATTGAAAAACAGTCGAAGCTCAAGAGGAATGGAGCTCTCCAACGTTCAAATTTTTTTACCACTATTCACCAACAGTAATTTTCTACCCACCATATTTTTTTGGCTAGAGGAACAGAGCACGCCAAATTTGGCTATGGTTTAGGGGAGGAGCCATTTTGCCTAGTGCTATGGCTAGTGCGTTGGACTTGGTTTTTTTTTTATTTTGGCTAGCTAAAATGACAATTGAGGGATTTGACTACCCATTTGGCTATCCCGTTGGAGTTGCTCTTATGTAGCCTTACTATATTAGTCTTTTTCCTTTTGAAATTTTGAGGACTAATGTGCATATTCTTGACAAATTTATACAAAAATATAAGATGAATAACACAAATTTTCAAAAAAAAAACAAACAAAAGTTTCACCGATTTTAACCCAAGACTTGTAGTCTAAGGTGCCGTTTGGTGAGCAAAATTTGACACGGGATTGAAATGGTCATTTTATTCTTATGTTTGGTAAATGAGATTAAATTTTATTCTCATTACCAAGGATTCCCTAAACCCACATTAGCTAATACCAAGATAAAATTGGTATTAATTAATCTCAATTACATGAGATTAAGTTTTAATCATTCATAAGTCAAAAAACAATATCAAATACTAACCAAATATTTGAATTTGAATAAAATTTAATTAAATTTATTATTATACCGCTTAAAAATTTAACTATTTTACCATTTTATGTCATTCCAATACCACATATAATCCGTTTTGTCAGCAAACATAATAGTAATGACTATTTCATTTTATTATCATACTAATTCCAACTCTATTATCATTTCATTTCATTTTAGCGAACCAAAAATGGCATAACTGTTATTTAGCATGTCCCTAGTGGGAAGTATAATGTTTAAAAATCCCCCCTCCAACCGTTTGTACCAAAATAAAAATAAATAAATAAAGGCAGTAAGTGTTGATAAATCTATTTTAATTATTAATCTTGCTATTAAAAAGAGCACATCAGGCCTATGTTGTGATTCAAACGACTGTAATTTAGGAGGTCAAAGTACAAATTAAGCCGAAAGTGAGAGGATTGAAATGCAAATCAACTAACAAATCAGGTTGGCTTCATGTGCTTTTTCTCTATTAAAAAAATAACAAATACAAATAATTGACAAGAACAACGTGAGGGACGGAGTTGACAAAATTATTACTTTAGCAAAATCGGCCCATGATTTAGAGAATTAAAACAATTTACCCACAAAAATTAAATTACATAAAGAAACTTGATTTTCAATTAAAAAATATATATTTTTTAAAATAAGAAACCACAATATTTTTACACATGCTGACATAGAGAGAAAAAGTCTTGCATAAAAACACAAAACTATTACACTAGGATTAGGTATTTGGATCTAAAGATGAGTTGTAATGGCAAGGTCAAATCATACAAGAGGTGGGATTAGATGCATTTTCTCATTTTATAATAAATTATTGTCCTCTCCTAAACAACTAATTTCCCACAACAAGTTTTTTTTTTTTTTCAAAGAATTATAAATCTACAAAAAAATTATTTGAATCATAATCCAAATTATTAAAGATTTTTTTTTTAAAAAAAAAAACTCTATTTAGCCGATAACTAAAACTAATAAACTCGTTAATTCTTCAATCTTTCTATTTATGTTCCAAGATAATGAAAATAAATAAATAAATAAAAATTGTCATCATAAACTTTACCCAATCGATTAAGTTTGAAACCACATTTATTTTATTATGGATGACAATTCAATCCGAACTGATGAGTAACCGAACCGAACCGAACCAAATAGTTCGATTTTAAAAACGATTAAATAATTTTGGTGGTTACAATTTTAGTTTTGAAATTAAAAAACAAAACAGTTTTGGTTTTGGTTTTAGAATAACAACTGTATAATTAATATTTAGATATGTTTTTATAAGTGTCAATTTCTTAGCATTGGAGGGTGCAGTATATATTGCCCTCACTTTTTTATTTACATTTTAATCCCTAGTGTATATATATATATATATATATGCGCACACATATGTTATAGGGTTAATTAAACTAATTTGTTTATATATAAAAACAATAATTTGGGATTTCACAGTTTTAATTTTGATTTGGTTTTATTTTAAAATAAATAAATAAATAAATAAATAATCTTAACAGAGTCACAGTTTTAATTTTAATTTTGCATAAAATTAAATAGTTAGGTCTTAAAATTATTTTTAAAAAACCAACAGATTTAGCTTTAATTTTGGATTTGGTATATGTCGTATATGCCTAACAATTTTGGTTTTGATTTATAGTAAAATCGACCCAAAATCGGACCGTTTCCATCTCAAAATTAAAATTTGAAATCCATGTTTCAGAAAACTTTCATGTTGTAGCCAAAAAAATGTAAAAATGTTAACTGAACCAAACAGTTCAAATTGGAATTTCTGTGAAAATTTCTAAATTAAAAACAGAAGAAACATTTACCAAAGGCACTACGCCAAACTCCAGTCCCAACATCAACAAAGTAAAGTTGATTAAAAGGACAAATAAGTAGGTCAAATTCTATATGTAAACTTTTTTTTGCCTAAATATACAAAATTTCTAAATGTACATCTTCATTAAAAAATAATAAAACATTATGCTAAATGTACTCTTACCATTCCTAAATTGCCCTTAATGAATTAAAAAAATATTACACAAACACCCCTTACATTAATTAAATCCAGATGTATAAATCGTTGGCATTTAATAAGAAGTTTATGATTCTAAAATGGAAATAATAGGAATGGTAGAAAAATAAGGAGAGATGACTGAAGACAACGAAAAGATAATGGTGGGGACCGATCAGGATTACAACTGATGAGATAACTCATTTCAGTTACATTTGATGGGACCAAATGAGAGAAAATTAGCCCATCTTTAAGGATCGCTGCACTTGTCTGCTAAGGAAATAATAAAATTAAACCCTCGTTTGTGTCACCTGATCCTGAGCTACATATATATATATATAGCCTCAACTTACAAGGCGTTTTTTGAGAGAGAGTTAGACCCATTAGGCTTCTACATGGCCTGGCTTGAGTCTGAGATGTTGAGCGTATTGAAATGATGTTGAGCTACATATATAGAGCCAGACTTTAGTCTAATGTTGAGTTATATATATAGAGCCAGACTTTAATCTAATGTTGAGCATATTAAATCCAACATCAATGATGACCGTCCGATGTTCATTCGCAGTAGTTTGTCAAAGTCCACCATTCACGTGAAGGCACATGTTGAATCCTACATTAATATTGGGGCCTTCAATATCCGTTCGCAGTGGTTTGTCATAATACACCCTGGACATGTGGGGGCATGTTAAATCCCACATTACTTGTGTTACCTAATCCTAAGCTATATATAAAATCTAGGGCAATCCTCTCCTTAAAAGGTGTTTTTTGAGAGTGAGTGAAGCCAATTACACTTGGCAACTTTAACTATCAATTGCAACATATTGAACCTAAACAACAAGGCCTCGACCCAATATATATATATCACAAGATCGAAACAAAATTGACATTTGACGGACCGTTGAAATGTAGTAAATACAGAGAGACCTAACGAGGATTCTCTGCTCAACTCTTGTCGAGAGCGCACGCAATCGTGCATAAGCACGCGTAAGAGGATTCTCATACTTGTGTCAAATAATATAAAAATAGATCTATCCAAAATGTTGTCAACAGACAAAGCATATTGATCTCAAAGCCAGTAAACACGTCTTGCTTTATTTTTCTCGTGTTACACTACACACACACATACGAAGCTCAACAACACAAATCTGATGGAGTGGAATGGGCTCAAACTCAGGACCTCTTACAAAGGACAGCCACGAGGGGACATCTAAGCCGTTGGATCCAGTTATAAGATTTTAAATACAGACACAAAACTGTTGCCTACACTTATTCGAATGCAGTTTTACAGGATGTCAACTGGATGTCAAATGAATATAACCGAATTCCACTGCTAAAAAAAAAAAAGGAAAAGACCAAAAAAAAAAAAAAAAAAATTGGAATAAAAAATCACCTTACTTAGCATGGGTAGATTATTTTTCAAGGGTTAGTTGATTCCCATCTGGATTGTGCAATTTGGCGAGTTTTTCTGCTTCGGCTTGCTCGAGCATAGCCTGTCTCTGCATGGCCTTCACCATCTCCTTCGTCGTCTTTTCCTCTCCGTCGAGTTGCATTTTCATTATGATCTCAGCTTCCTTGTCAATTGGATCAAAATACTTTTTAATGGCATCCTCCTGCAAATTCACCACGCAAAAATTAAGAACGGTTGGCAAACGTAAGGATAATGGAGACAATACGTGCTGACGCAATATAATGGACGTGCAAAATGAATATGCAACACAATTTTGAAACAGGCTGAATTTTGAAGCGATAAACCCAAAACCCCTAATAGTCCGTTTGTTGATGTATATAAAGAATGTATTTCATTTTGAGAGGGTTTTGTAAATTTTTCTTAAGAAATTTTGTTAAAAAAAATTACAAATCCCTTTCTGAAACTATAAATACTTTTTTCAAGTACCTTACGCACTAGACAAATTCCTTTTTCAACTCAAATTCCATCTTCAAATACCACACCCATTTGGGAGAGATATATGAAGAAGATATTTGATTTAGAAGAAAATATATATGTGTGTGTATAATTTCCTAAGAGTCCATTTGGCTGAGTTACTTGAAAAAGGAATTTGATTTAGATAATGAATTTGTGAAATTTCCTTAACAAAAATCCTTTCCGATATTTGAAGAAGATATTTTATTTTGAGAAGGGATTTGCAAAATTTTCTTGAAAAAATTCTTAAATATTTTCAATCCCTCGAAAAATCAAATACTTCATCCAACTACTCTATGCACACAAAAGTGTGTTTGGCTGCAGCACTGGAATAACAAATTGACTTAGGAAGGAAATTTATAAATTTTTCTTATGAAATTATAATAATTTTTTTTATAAATCAAATTCTTTTGGCAAATAACTTGTCAAAACAGACTCAAAGGAAATTTCAGAAATCCCATTTCGGAATCAATTCTTTTTTCAAATACCTCGTACAAGCGCACTATAAAAAAAATTATAAATTTATTTATAAATCAAATTCATTCTTCAAACAGCTAGTTGATAGGATTAACATTGGTAGGGGACAGACCTCTTCACTCATTGGCGACTAAATGTGTGATGTTTTCACTTTTACGTTGACCTTTTAGAAAGAGATGAATTTCCACGAAGCACGAATCTTCAAAAACCCAAATTAAAATTCTTAGAAATGGTTGTCATAATCTCATGGTGACATGGTAATTGACACTGTCCATAGAATAGAACACCAAATCACCCTAAAAGGAATATTTACCAGAGATCGTAGGTTTGGTGGTTTATTACTACCCACATAGTAGATTCGACATAATCATGAAGAGTATTAATGGGAGATATGAGACTAACCGTTTCTTCTAGCTTCTTATTCATAGCTTGCATCTCATCAACCATTTGTCGCACCTCTGACAAAATAATCTGTTCTGGTACCTTTCTCAAGGCTGCCTTCCTTTCTTCTGCCTGGAGAGAGGGATAAAGAGACGGGGTTGAAGCTGATGGAAATGAAGACAGTGAGTTGGAAAAGAAAAACTTGGACGAAGTTTATCTAAGGAATGGGAAAACACTGAAATAAAGATATTATCACCAAGTTCCCCAAACCAAAAAAATAAATAGAAAGACAGAGAAGAGAAAAATAAAAAACCAAATAAATAATAAAGGAAAAGAACAAAACAATAGCGGTGGAAGAATTTAGAAGCCTAAATCATGATAGGACGAGTTTTTGTTTATTCAATTTTTTTTGGGTTCGGAGAAGGAAGGGAAGAACATTAAACCAGATTTTCATTGGAGCAAAGTAGCTGACCACAAACTAGGAAATGTTGTGCTTCACTATCAGAAATTATATTTGAGGAATGCTAACAAGGACAAGTTTAGCAACAAAGTTATTACTTAGGTATGTTCTATATTCCACATTTTTAGCAGACATCTGGTTCAGTGATTTCAGCCCAGTGACCTTGAAATTGTGAGTTCAAACATTGAGAACATCCACCATGTACTATTCATGGTAAAAGTTCAGTATGTTTTCAAATTATCCCCTCCCAACCCTTTAACAAGTGGGGAATAAACTTGGTCGTACTTTTAGCATTTTTTGAGTCAATTCATGTAAAATATGGTCACTATCTAACTAGACTCAAAGGATCCATTGATAAATAAATCTCTCTCTCTCTCTCTCACTCTCTCTCTCACACACACACACACACGCACAAATGCTATCTAGCTTGACTCAAAGGATATATTGATAAATAAATGGTGCGCGCGCACACACACATACATCTTGTTTACTTACTACAAGCAAAGTTTTCTATTACCTCCATTGATATTTGAAGTGCTGAAGCCCCAAATTTGACTTATTTCCTCAATTGAATATTATCATTATTGTAACAACGAGAAGTAGACAAGTTATATTACATTATCATATTACAGAATCCAAAGTTCTCTTCCGCATAAAGATGACTGCTAGTCACCCCATTCATAGTTATTAAAGGTGCGCCTGGTCATAAGGAGCACATGGGCCACCTGTGCACTCGCCCAGTTAGACGCACAACTTTTCCAAAGCGAGCGCCGACGGTTGTAAAGCGCAAGGCACAAGGCGCAAGGTGCAGGTCAGGAGTGCCTTGTTGAAGCCCAGGTACGTTCTTGGCTTGTTCACTTGTTCTTCTTCTTCTGTCCTGCTTCACATTTTTCTGTGCTGCTAGCTTCTTCTTCTCGCTGCTGCCGCTTCTTCTACGATTCTGTCTTTTGTTTATTCCTTTTTTAGTTTTAACGGCTGCAGCAAGGGCTGCTTCCCTTGATTTTTCTTTTTCTTTCCCCTTTTTTTTATTTTACATTCTAGATAGGTTTTTCAATTTTCTTTTTTTTATGTTAATGTCGTCTCTAAAGATATTATAGCTATTATGCTATAATTGTTGATAGCATTATAGTGTAGAAGGCAATATAACAATACTATCAATATTCTGTATTTTTTTATGTTAATGTCGCCTCGTCTTGCACGTTGCACCTAGGGTCCAGGAGATATTCAGCACCTCAGTGCACCAAGAGACTTTAATAACTATTCCCTCATTTAGCATAAATCTTGGAGCTAAGAGCAATAGAAAGGACTATCACCCATCCGTCCTGGGCATAGCAACAGAGCTTTCCGTTTAACTGTTTAATATAATTTATGGAATTGTAAGGTGTACATAACTTCGAATCATTGTGACAAGAAATGTGAAAATGTTCACACTTGTTATGACTCAAAAATAGAAATCTCTAGGCAATACATGGCAGAAAATAGCCTAGGTGTTCCAAAGTGGTCCTATATCACAATTAAAGACCTTCCTTCTTGTTTAAAAGTTTTCCAAAAGAAGGAGAATGAGGTATGATCGGGAAAATTTTGGCAAATAACTATAACAAACAAAAAGAAAGCTACATGGGTCAATGTGATGATTATTGCCACACAAATAGAGAGTGAGGTGCATTGTACAATGCGTAAATGGGGATCCTGGTAAAGTCCCCAATCCATGAAATTTGCATAGCAAGACTTCTGGAATTTCCATGGCAAGGCATAGCCATAAAAATATGGCAAACAACTGTCTGACAAACAAAGACAAGTCTACATAGGTCAATGTGAGTATTTTTCGCATTGAGATGGATATTGAGGTACATAGCATAATGCACAGTTGGATAATCTTTCAACATTCATTTTGATGACTGACACCACAACATTAACTTATATTTGGCAAGTAACTTAACTAACAAGCAAAAACAAGTAGGTTCATATTTATAACAATTTCATTTTCTACTTTTCACAACTGAAATCATATTCTTTCCCAAGTGGATACCCCAGACAGGCCATTTTCTCTGTTGTTCTGTAGAAGTGAAATCCTTCACGTTCATCATTAATTAAGGCCTAAGAGTAGGCAAAGCAAGTGAAAGCAAAGTTGCAATGATTTCTTGCACACGTTGAGTATC
The DNA here is from genome assembly GCA_016647705.1 of Eucommia ulmoides. Taxonomy (NCBI): domain Eukaryota; kingdom Viridiplantae; phylum Streptophyta; class Magnoliopsida; order Garryales; family Eucommiaceae; genus Eucommia; species Eucommia ulmoides. The sequence goes on along the minus strand of CM028330.1, from coordinate 24,166,142 downwards.
CAGAATCTAAACAAGTCTCCCGCATAATTTGGTTCGAGTTTGGTCTTTTTATTGGGTTTATCTAAAAGAGCGACAAAGCTAATCCAAAACATCTTCCAACTATATTGTTGCAAGAAAGTGGCTTTTGGGTGTATTTGAAATGAGCAATGCCGGGATGCGAAGTAAACCCAAATTTTACCCCAAGTGGATTTAAGTAGCTGTAAAACCCAAGTTAATATTATATAGAGTTATTGTACGGTACAACCACATAAAGCCACTTGAAACAAAATTTGGGATATCACTTGGTATCCATTGTTTTAAAATTTCACAAACAACAAATTACTCTAATTATATATGCATGATATTCAGTGGATGGCAAGCAGCATGAACTTCTTACAAGTTGAAGATGAAGTTGCAGTGATGTACATGTGGAGCTTTTATTAGGCATTCCCATTCAAAATGAAGATCATAAGATATGTAACCTTGAAAACATGCAGATTTCAAGACTCGTGAGCCCTACGAGTCACACATCTAACAAGAAACCCACAAAATGCAAACCAATCTTATACTCTGGTTCCTCCAATTACAAATCAACCAGATAAACTTCAGCAACAGAGGTGCATACAGAGCATATAAATTTATACAGCTAAACACAGCAGAGAATTTTGCAGAAAATTGAAAAATGAGATGGAAGTGAGAAGAGAAAACCTGGTGGACACGATTTTGAAGCTGCAACCGGTAGGTTCTGATCCTTCGCTCTTCGTATCCAGAAAGAACCCTAACGTAGAACATAGCTCTCCGCCCAAATTCAATAAGTTTATCCATTTCTATGAATGTATCCAATCGTTCACTGCAGTTGAATTCGAAAAAATAACTATTTCATCTGCATTTGAAGAATCCGAACATGTGGCATTTGGTTAGTGTTTCTACTTTTTCCATCCCACTCTCAAAAACCTGAGATGGGATGGGATGAGATGAGAATTATGCTTCCTTCTGGGAACAGAATCACGTTTAGTAACAACAGAATACTCTTTCCTTCTGGAAACAAAATGACGTTTGCTAACGGCTTTTGGAATTGTTTCCTCAATTTATGAGAACAGAAATAGAGAATCACATTTGGTAACAACCGTTATTCTGAAATTGTTTCTTCAATTTATGAGAACAAAACACAAAATCATCTTTGGTTGCAACATTTGTTTTTGTTTTTTCCTTCAATGTATGACAATAATATACATATTTCCTAATCAACATATTTCCAAGAGAAAGTTTGATTGATACATCCTGAGGCCCAAAGTGGCAATTCAAAACAAGGTTTTTTATAGTTTAAAAAAAGGCACATGCAAATATATGGTTTTTATACAAACTTACTAACTATTGTCCAATTTTGTTTTTTCATCCAAGAATCCATCAAATCAATTATGGAGCAAAATGTAATTTCCAACCCCATTGAAGATTATAAAACAGAACTCACCTGATCGAAGATCTCCCGAGTATGTCAACGGAAAATTGACGGAGCTATTTCCAAAATATTGAGCTCCAATATGCGAGCAGCAAATGGCTTTAAACCCTAGAATTGAGTAGAAGAAATGTCGACTTTAGAAAAGGGGGTATCTAGGAAGAGAGCTAAGCAATTGAAATGGAGGAGACGGAGCACAAATCTTGGGGCACGAGGAGCAAGAAACCCAGGTTTGGATTTCGGACATGGAGAAACAAAGGGGAGGGGGGAGAGAGAGACAGAGAACTTACGACGATGATGACGAAGAAACTGTGAAGAGAAGACAACGATGGTCCTCAATCGGAGACGACGACGCTGGCGATGGAGAAGAAGACACAAATGTGAAGAGAAGACAACGATGGTTCCCCCAAATTTATAGAACTATGCATGTAAGAGATACGGATTGAGCTTGCGCTGCCCTTTTTTGGCTAGAGGGGCCCAGATGGGGGCACGGTTATGAGGGGTGCTCGACTGCTCGGTGCTGTAGGGGTGGGAAGAAGGTCTTGGATCGGGGTTCAGAGCGCACGAGCGAGAGGGCAAAGAAAATAGAACAGAAAGAAGGGTAATTGCAATTTGACCCTTGTGTTCTAAGGATGGTGTGACGTGTTCCCCTATACTTTCGGAATAAGAATTTATCCCCGATTTGGATTTAGATTTGGTTTTGGTTTTGGTTTTGGTTTTGAGAGTTGACATGATGTTGGTTGGTATCTTTGTGTTTGGATTGACATGTGGTGGCGGTGTTTTGGGGGCAAATATCATTTATTTTTCCTGGAATTTGACATAATATAAAAAACTATTTTTTTTTACTTAATATCATTGACCTTCTTTATTGTCACTTCCAATACCTTTTTTAATATTCATGTTTCGTTTCTATAAAAAAAAATTAATAAATTCATAAAATTTATAAATGATGTGATTTATTATTTACAAATTTTTTATTTGACTATATTTTTTAAATAAAAAATTTGACTATATAATTTCATAAAATATTATTTGGATAGATAAATATTTGTATGTAGAATTTTAAAATTTATCAAATTTTAATAATAAAAAAATGTAAAAATATATCTTATAATATAATTTGTATTTAGTAACTTAATAATATAATTTAAATATTATATTTTCTATATTATTTAGTAATATAATTTTAATAATATAACTTTAATTATACACTATTATTTTAATAATATGATTTTTATGCATATTGTACAAATATAAGAGAATAGAGAATTTTGAAATTCATATAAATAAAAAATAGGATTGAAGTAAAATAAATAAGAAATTTTCTCTTAGAAATAACATGTGTTTTGAAAATATTTGCAAATCCCTTTTATTCTTCTATTTTACAAATGAATTGATTTTATAATTCTCTCCTAATAGTAGGGATGGTCATGGGCACGGAGGCCCGATCGGCCCGCCTAGCCCGGCCCTATTTTTTTAGGGCTTGGGCTTGGTGTTTGAGCCCATGGGCCGGGTTAGGGCCTAAAGACTAAGGCCCATTCATTTTTAGGGCCGGCCCGGCCCGGCCTGAACTTTTTTTAAATATAAAAAATATATATTTTATATATATATCCATAGAGAAAGAGTTGAGGGGCCAATTTGTAATTTTTAATTTTAGTTAGATAATTTAGCAAACCCTAGTTTCATTCCTCTCATAGAGAGAAAATTGAGGGGTCATTTTGTAATTTTAGTATTTAGTTTTTAAATTTAAAAATAAATAAATTATAGGGCCGGGCTAGGGCCGGGTCTGGGCTTAAATTTTTTTTTGTAGGGCCGGGCTTGGGCATAAAATTAGGGCCCAATTATAGGGCCGGGCCGGGCCGGGTTAGGACCTAACATTTTTGTGTAATACCCTAGTCAAAACTCGGCCCATGACCATCCCTACCTAATAGTACCCAAATTAAGATTTTGCTACAAAGATTTGTGAAATCCTTTGAACAAATGAAATCACTCCCTCAAATCCCTTACCCAAACATATATATATATATAAACCTTGCCCATTATTTTTCATGGAGGTAAAATGATATTATTTCTATTTTATTTTAGTTTTTATGTAAATATTTTGTTTCTTCCAAATTTTTTGATTTTTATATTACCATAATTGATTAAGGGTATTTCGAGAATGTCTGACCAAACAAATGGCATAAAGCATAATTTTTAGCAAAAGAATCGTTGATGAAAAGTGTCATGTTTTAACAGAAAATCAAGGAATGGCTCAAAGCTCAGGGTGGGCTTAGCCTAAGACCTTGCCTACTACTTAGGACTTGTCCCCGTCTTCGATAAATAAGGAATGGTGGGTTGGAAACCCATTCCGAGGCACTAAACCCCCAATTCAAGGATTTATGAGAGAATTGGAAGGGATCAGCTAGTGCCTAGGGACAGACTTACCAAGCCAACCCACTACTATAAATCCATGGTGGGTAATAGTGAACATGTATCTGAACATTGACTGACTTACCAAAACTCTTGTCAATTTTATCATTACACAAGTATCTTCTGATTCTCACACCAAAAATACTACATCAGCAAGTCTTCCCTCGTATGCATTAATTGCAAGAACTATGTCTTGGACTAAAGAGGGACCATATTTGAGACATTTTAGATTTGGACATCATTAGATTGACATCATCTTGGATAAATGACTGAGTGTTTCTCTTGTTCGAGAAAAATTATATGGTCATTCTCCAATCTAAAATCTTGACGAACGAGCAAGAGTTTGAATGGAAGTAGATCCACACTATAGATACTTGCGCCAGTCCGTCGGGGGATTCAAATGGACTACTGATGGAAATAATAAAGGAGATGCACAACATCTTACGAATGAACCTACCAAGCATGCAAAAACTCACGTGGCAGACCCAACTACCAGTACGACCTCTTTTGTTGTAGGGCTATGTCTCATTATACATTGAAACCCAAGACATAGACGACAAATGAAGGAGATCATAACGGGTGAATAAGGATTGAGGAGAGAACACAAATAATTAAGGCATGAAATAGAGCAGGTATATTGGGAACGAGAAGAGATTCTTCGTGAGATGGGAAGTATCCAAGATGAGCATCACACCCCTCTGCTAGATCGTACCTCAAGCATTCAAGTCTTAGATCTCAAGAACATCCAATCATTTTTCAACAATTGAGGACCTTGTACCGTTCGACCAATCAGGTGTCTCTACAAGGTAATCATTCAAGAATTCGGATAACCTAGGTCACGGCTAAAGACTACACCTACTTTTTGAGGGCTTATCCCTCCTCGATCATGATTCTAGAAATCGTTAAATACTGAAGAGAGGTACAGCCTTAGGAATTAGCTTAGTGTTATCCATGGGAGGTTAGAGAAGATAAATAAATGCAAACCAAACATTCGAGACATCGTGAAGAGAAATGCACTACCATTTATTAAGGTTTTAAGAGAAAATTTATTGATTAACTTCAAGTTTCCAACATAGATCGGTAAAATTTATTGATTAACTTCAAGTTTCCAACATAGATCAGTAAAATTTATTGATTAACTTCAAGTTTCCAACATAGATCGGTACCTACCAGGAGACCTCGAATCCTGAGAAGCATCTCAATTCCTTTCAAGAACATATGAATCTAAGTGGAGTTTTTGATTTCCTATATTGTCAAGTTTTTCAAGTTACCTTGGTTGGAATTGCCAAGAAGTGGTACAAGTCCCTTAGGCTAAGGGCATTCGACTCCGTCAAGTCCTTGAGATAAGATTTTGTTTATCGATTCTTGAGAACAAGAAGAGGGATAGAAACCTGTCTCACTTACTCTCGATTAAGTAAAGGAAAAACGAGAGCTTGGATGTTTACTTGGAGAAGTTCAAGCTAGAGTTCGACAAGATCAATGGTATGGATGATGGAGTAGTCATAATGAATTTGATGAACAAGAGTCCAAAAAGGGACCATTCTTATCTAAATTTGCTTGGGAACTGCCGAAATATATGATTAGTGGTTATTTTTCAATTGTCGCTATAGGTCGTTTTTTCTTGTAATGAGTATATCAGAGTAGTCCAGTAAAACTCGAGCCTCTTATCCTTGTCCCTTTGCTTAGTTAGCCTTCTAAGTCAAGGTATTTTCTTTGTACAGGCTTTAAACTTTTAATGAAATGATTGTTGCTCTGGTTTAAAAATTTCACATAATGAAATTATTGTTGCTCTAGTTCAAATATTTCTCAAATGTTTATTTTCCAAGTTATTAGGTAATCAAATTGGTTGTCCATGATCCATGTACTGTGAATGGTATGAGTTGTGGTAATTTTATTTCAATACTAAGTTTAAACATAATCCAAATGGACATAAATGGAAATGGCTTGTCTCACCCAAGCGATGTTGAGATATTGAAAATATGTGAGAAAGCTCAAAGGGAGACCATGTCCTAATATGGAAGCACTACATATGTTCCAACTAGTAGACTCTAGAGAATTTGAATATTGGAAGGACCAAAATACTTTAATTAATACCTAGAGGCCATTTTCCAAGAATGCATCAACCCAAGCCACCGGAGCGATTGAATAATTATGGGGGAAGAAATAATTAAAGAATTGTAATACAAGCATCTCTTTAGTTAGAAGAAGCATCAAAGGCCTGTTCTCATCGACCACATGGTGATAGATGAATCACAGTTGCTGGCAAGAAAAGGCCATATCGAAGAAGGGGCAAATTTCTAACAAATATCTTTGGGATGGCTTTCTTTTATACTATAAATGTGTATATTTTGAGAGAAAATTTATAAATAAATAAAGTAAAAAAAAAAAAAAAAAAAAAAAAAAGGGGTGTTGGCATAGTGGAATACCCAAGAAGGGAGGTGAATTGGATAATTAAAAATTTATCAGAATAATACTTCAATAAATAAAATAATTGATTTTAATCCTAAATTAATTATTATCTTTATATCACAGCAGAATTAAATAATCAACTAAAAGCACACCAAACAGCAAAATTAAATAAAATAAATATTGCAGCATATCAGAGATTTATACTGGTTCACCCAGCTACTCTTGGCTAATTCAGTCATCTGAGCCCCATGGAGATTCGCACCCACTAAACTCAAGATTCCTTTACAGGTAGGAACCAAACTCTCACAATGATTCTTTTACAGGCTCAGAATCAACTTTTACAAACTCATTTTCCCAAACTAAGGAAGAACCTCTACTTTTTACAAGCTAAAGAATAACCTAATTCTTTTTAACACTAAGATCAAATAATCAAAACCTCACCAATCACTCCAAATATCCTTTTACCCGGTAAGGATTGAATCGTTATAAAATTCACTTAAAACACAATTATATCCAAGAAGAATTACTTCCTCAATTTTTTCATAGGAAGAGACTAAAACCTGGCTACCTTTGATTAAATACCTCCAACAGTATTTAATCTGTCACACTACTTACCAATACAAATTGATAAGCATTTTATCTCACTCAGAGCTTCTACCACCCCAAATAAATTAAAACTCAATTAATATCCCAAATTTAGTGATAGAAAAATGTGAGATTGAAAATCTAATTTTTAACAAAATATGGGTTGCAAATAATTGAGCACGTAATCAGATTCAAGAAATTGTTTATAAAAAATATTTTCTTCAATAAAGAATCAAAAACAATTTCTAAGATTAATTTCCAAAATTAAACAAGTAATGCACAATATATAAAGTAGTTGGAAAGACCTCACCCGGAATCCACAGAATAAATAAATAGAGCGATGTTACTTCAGATCCGGTAGCAGCAAACAATAGTAATGAATAATTCTCAAGATCGCCTATTAGAATAACTCACACAATATCTCAGAATGATAACTCTTATAATAGTTCAAAAATGATCTTAACTATTTTAGCTCTCTCTTAATGTGTTAATGATATATGAAAAACGCAGTCAATATATAAGATAATGAAATCAGTCTTCTAACAGCTAGTTCCCACTTATCATGACATTTAAATTCTCTCTTAGACCCCATATATCATTATGTCTTCATTTTGGTTTAATTCACTTAATAATAATTTTTAAATCTTTCAATTAAGTCCCTCAAATATTTCTCAATCTCAATTAAATAGAATAGAAATAATTTTATATACCAAATTGAGAAACATTAAAATTTAATGAACCAACTTGATAAGATTTAAATAATAGGTGAAGCATATCTTAAATATCATAAGATCCCTTAAATCTCTCACAAATCCCAACAAAAAATGGCTACTTTTAGATATGAATTTAGAATCCTCATTATCCTGAAACAGTGCCCTCAGTTGACCAGTCAGTCGACTAGTAGATTCAGGATGTAGCCAAGCTAAAGCTACTACGTTCATCGGTTGACCTATCTGTCAACTTAAAGATTCAGAAAGTTCGATTTACCTTCACCGGTTGACTTACCTGTCGACTTAGAGATACAGAGAGTTCATATTCTCTTCACCAGTCGACCTATCTGTCGACTACTAAATATAGAGAGTTCATACTGTTATGTCCGGTCGACTTACCAGTCGACTTATGCATGCTGGATCTCTTTTCTAAACTCATTTTTAACTTATTCTTATTTATGTTATCACTCCTTTAACCATTTTCTTTTCTAAATAAGCTCCACTAATTTCTTAAATTTCATTTTTAATCAATTATAAATATTTCATTCCAAATACACATAAGAGCAAATAATTTCATCTTATCAAAACACACATAAATAATAAAAACTTTTTGTGCCGTGGGTGTTCCTAATTGGGATATTAAGAGTTGAAATTCACCTAGTTGTTTTCTCTAATTTCTTCAAACTCTTAATTCTTCATCATCTTTGACATCATCATTTAACATCCATTCATAATTTGTCATCACATCTTCATCACTGGAACTTAATTAACTGAAACACTTAACAAATCATTAGTTCTACCAAAATATCAACATTTAATTGTTCATCAAAATCTTAAGATCAATAAGGGGGATTAGGTGATTGGGGATTTGAGTAGTTCGAGTATCAAGTCGTAGGGGTGTCTTAACACCTAGTGACTTGGCCAACTGGACCGAGATCATTGCACACAAATATCCACATGAACTACTCATGATGATGTGTTGCTAGTATCCTGAGTGTAAAAGAAAAGAATATATATATATAGACAAAAAAATAAAAATAAAAAATTAGCACACCCACGCCCGAGATTAGGTATGATCTCAATTTGATATTGCCCTTCCAATAATAAACATACATTGATTGTCAATTGACATATCGAATCAAAATTTAATTATACATATCCAACTATTTCGTAATAAAACTACAAAAGTCTGAACCACTTATTATCAACAATTGTCCTGATAGTCTCAAAATTCATACTACCATATGACTCTATTTAACACCAGTAGTGGACCCGTATCCAATTTGAATACATGAGATAAAATATTCTATCGGTGTATTATCTTCATAATATAAAAATAATTTATGAATCAAGTGCATTTATTAGAATTCACTTTCCAAAACAGAATATAACCACATACTGATCAGTATCAAAATCCCACAGATATCATCAAATTGAAACAATTGAATTTAAATTAACTAATCCACTTATTTTTATATAATAAAATACCACACCTATATTTCCATACTAACCATAAGATCATTTATCTCATGATCGGGAGTTATGACGATACCATAATCTATACAACAACACAATTTAAGGTTGCCAATGTCTGGGACATTCAATATCTCCAATAGTAGGTGCCAACACGGGGTAAAAACTACCATATCATACCAATAATCACAACTCTTGGTAAAAACACCATATCATACTGATAATCAACAACAATAACAACAACAATATATAAACCATCTGCAACACACCTACAGGACATACCCTCCTATCATGTTACAACACAACATATTGCAGAACATGCCCTCCAGTCGGGACCACACTATGGCATAATAGGATAATAATAAAAACCAGTTTTCGCATTCAACATTTTACTTTATCTATCTAATGTTATAAAATAGTCCATTTTAGTAAATCATTTCATTTTCACAATCTAGTTTTCATAATTTAGTATGAAAATATAATTTGGTATTTTACATACAAGATAGTATACTCATCTCGATAATTGCACTGTTTTTCTTACTACTGTCAAAACACTGACGTAGTCGGCATCGCCTGAAAACCTAAGAAATGATATGATCTAAATTAAGAATTTATCTAAATAAATCTAATATGAAATGCAATGCGTGAAATACATGGAAATAAAATGCATTATTTCTCAACCCTAAAATTTTCAAATTATATGAAATTTATTAAAATTAAACACTCCATTTTTTAACACAATATTAATTGTACAACTAAAATATTATAGCTACGCTTACAAAAAATTATATTAACTGACTATTAATAATATTATTAGTTAATAAAATACTAAAAATATCATTCTAATTAAATTTACAGTTTTCACTTTAAATTAAATTCTTCACAAATTAGATATATCAAAATATAAATATAAACTTACTATATTTTTCAAACCCACATATATATGCATTGACGCGCGCGCGCACACACACACACATATATATTATACGTGCATTTGTATATATATATATATATATATATATATATATATATATATATATACATACCTAGAGAGAATGCCAAGGAGATAAAGGTAAAAAAATTTGTATCTATAAAGAGGGAGAGAAAACAAGAAAACTGGAAGGACTATATGTATATTGAGAGAAAGAAAGAGGCCAAAATGCGGAGTAAAGAGAGAGAGAGCAAAAAGCGTGAGATAACTCTTTCGATGGAAAGTGGAAACCAAATTTTTTTCATTCTTTTATTATTTTTTATTTTTTTATTTCCTTTGGTTGGTGACTTGCCCATCAAATGCCACATTTTTTTTTTCTTTTGTTTGGCGGTTTACAAGAGCAAATGCTACGTTTTGTTTTGTTTTTTCTTTTTTTTTTTCTACCTTATCCACTTGATGATATTTTTTTTATTTTTTTTATTACAATTATATTAAATCCCCATCTGAATTTCTAAAATATCATAAAAACTTAAAAGTTAAAATGACAATTGATCCCTCCATATTTTTAAAAGTTAAATTAAATTAATATATTAACTCTCTCAAATTTTAAAATTAAATTTTTAAATATCATAATGACCCCTAAAAAATTTTAAAATGAAATTTAAAATAACATATTAGACCCAAATATTTTCTAAATGTTCTAAAATGCAATTAAAAATATGCACATGCAAAAGTTAGGGCGAGTATTTACTCCTCATTTCCTTTTTCCTGCGTTGCCTCTTCTATAGAATGACTATGCCATAACACATTCACCAACAAAATCGCTTACGTTTGCAATACTTAATTTTTACGATCTAGAATTTGTACTGGCTTCTCAATATATGACAAGTCATATTTCAATTCGATTGGCTGAGAAGTCAAAATGTGTGAAGGGTTAGGGCAAAAATATTATGAACATCCAAACATGAATAACATTGTGCAATTTGGATAATTTTGGTGGTAGGACTAGTAGATACGTCGTTATATCGATCCTTTCTAGAATCTTGTATGACCCGATATTCCTCGGATTTAGGTTTTTCTTTTTCCCAAATCTCATTAAGTATTTACACAAAGATATATGTAAAAATACGTAATCACCTACTTCAAACTCCAACTCATGTCTACGCTTGTAAGCATAGCTCTATTGTTAACTTTAAGCAATTTTAAGACTTTCTTGAATTATCTTCACTTTCTCTGTTGTCACCTGTAGTATTTCGGGCATCAACAATTTCTATTCCCCAACTTCAGTCCAATAAACTAGAATTCTGCATCTTCTATCATATAACACTTTTATAAGGTGCCATGATAACTATTGTTATAAAAAAGCTCTATTAAAGCCAAATAACCATCCTATCTACCAAGAAATTCTAAAATGCAACCCCTCAACTTATTTTCCAATGTCTAAATGTGAGCTCTGATTGGCTGTCAATCTATGGATGAAAAATTGTATTGAATCTTAATTTGGTACCTAGACCATCTTGAAGACTAGGCCAGAATTTTGACTTAAATCTCATATCTCTATCCGACACTATAGAAACTGGCATCCCATACAACCTGACAATTTCGTCAATATACAATTTTGCATATTGTCCATTAAGTATGTGATTTTGCAGCCAGAAAATGAGCAATTTTATAAATCTTTCAACAATCACTCAAATAGAATTATGTCCCTTTTGAGTACAGGGCAATCCCAAAAAAAAAACATTGTGATATGTTCCCACTTCCATTCTAGGATAGGCTAAGGTTGTAACAATTTTCGTAGACATTGGTTCTTGATCTTAACTTGCTGAGAGACAAGACATCTGACAACAAATTCTGCAATTTCTCATTTCATTCCATTCCACCAGTAATGTTCTTGCAAATCTCGATATATTTTGGTGCTCCTTAGATGTATTGCATACACTGAGTTGTGCACTTTCTCTAAGATATTTTTCTTCAGATCAGTATTATTAGGCATTCATAATTTATTATCAACCATCAAGGCTTCATCATCATCTCTAATGAGATAGTCGGTTCTTTGTCCATTTTTAACTTCATTCTAGATCTTTTCTAATTGGGTATCTGACTTCTGAAATTCTATAATGCGATCAATTAACGTTGGTCTCAATATCAAGGTTGCAAGCAATGATGCAGTCTGATCCACTACCAAATGGACTTACAAGGATCGTAGTCGACATATAAATTAGTATGAACAACTTGAAAGTGTGCAATCGACCTTGCCGATTTTTTACTTAATGCAATTGTTACAACATTAACCTTTCCAGGGTATTAATGAATAGTAGAATCATAATCCTTGATTAATTTTATATAACGCCTCTGTCTTAGATTTAATTCTTATGAGTAAATAAATATTTTTAAACTCTGGTAATCAGTGTTGATGAGGGTATTTTTGGGCACCACCGAGTCAGCACCTGGGCCCCAACCACATGTTTACCCTACTGTGAAATAAAACTATTTCGAAATTTAAAGTGCCATACTGGAGTATACACCAACCAAGGCTCCTCCTTGAAATCTACTTTGTACCCAAGAAGGAGTAACGTGCCTTGCAGGGATGCTGCTACCCAGAACTCTACGTCGTGCTCCCTAGACGGTCAACTTCAGAGACTTAGATATTTGTCTCGATCGGCTCACCACTTCACTCCGTTTCTCCTCCAGAACTCCACGGATCTTCGGTCTCCTCCACCACCTCACTTCTACAAGCCTGACAAAGGCCCACAAACTTCTTTAAATGGGCTCAAAAGCCCAAACCAAATGATTATCTCCTAAACGCTCTGAATTATCGGCTAAACACATGGTTTCACTTAATTAACTATATTTAGGCTCGATTAGATAAAACTGATAATCTCTAACGCTTATATATACCAGGAGCTATGCAAGCCTGAGGTACACTTTATTACGCGAATGCTTTAGGTTTATTGGTTTACTTAACGCATTTTTGTACAACTTCTCTCTAAGCTCTTATTCTCACGCCGGAGGAGTTTCACCAGGATAAATCACGACCCAAGCCTTGTACAGGTACCACTCCCTGAGGAGCAGGACTCTAGACTCTGTAGGTCAATCCCCCAGGACCCAATATAGCTCACATAAAGAATTTTCAACTTCAACTCCAACAAAGCAATGCTACATCAACAGAAGGGCCCACCTGTCATCCGATTAGACCATACTCGAGGTGTTAACCACGTTGGGACACCAACACCTATATACACCAGGGGCTATGCAAGCTCGAGGTACGTTTTATTACACGAATGCTCTGGGTTAATTTATTTACCTGACGTATTTTTGTACCTCTTCTCTCTAAGCTCTTATTCTTACGCCTGAAAGGCTTTACCGAGACAAATATCGGTCTGAGCCTTGTGTAAGTACCACTTCTTGAGAAGCAAGGTTTTGGACTCTACAGGTCAGTCCACCTAGGACCCAGTATAACTCACGAAAAAAAATTCAACTCTAACTCCAGCAAAGTAACTCCACCTCAGTAGAAGGACTCGCCTGTCATCTGATTGAACCATACTCGAGGTGTTGACCACTTAGGGACACCAACAGGTGTATATATCACAGGTCTTTCTACAAAGATAATGTCTCCAGAGTTTCAAGGCAAACACAATTGTTGCCAACTCCAAATCATGTATTGAGTAGTTAAGCTCATAAGTCTTTAATTGCCAATGAGCTTACTTACATGACAATGTCATGTCAATGGACAATTTAAACCCTGATGTGATGCATTATTACATATCATAAAATCACTGCCTTCTATAGGAAGGTTGAATATTAGCGCTGATATCAATTTATTATATAACTCTTGGTAACTATGATCTCATTTGTCATTCCACTCAAATTTGACTTCATTGTTAGTCAAATGAGTCAATGTTGTAACTATAATATAAAACCCCTTAACAACCCTTCGATAATAACCTAACAATCTCAAGAAACTACAAATCCATGTCCATTATTAAGCCTTTCCCACTAAACAACAACTTCAATTTTTATTTTTTTTTGCGTTGACTTGTATACCATCATCTGAGATAACATTCCCAAAAAACACCACTCTATCCAACAAAAACTTACATTTGCTGAACTTAGCATATAATTAATTCTCTCTCAAAATTTGTAGCACAATTTTTTGAGATACTCTACATACTCTTCTTCATTTTGGAAGTAAATCAGTACATCATCAATGAATACTATGATAAGTTGATCTAAATAAGGCTGGGAGATCCTATTTATCAGATTCATAAATGCAGTTGGGGCATTCTTCAATCCAAATGGCAATAACTAAAAATTCATAATGTACATACCTTGCATAAAACAACGCATCTGATACATCATTATTTCTGATTTTCAGCTGGTAATATCCTGATCGAAATTGATTTTAGAAAATCACTTGTCTTTCTGTAACTAATCAAATGAATCATCAATTTTAGTTAGCGGATACATGTTACGAACCATCACTTGGTTTAGTTGTTGATAATCAATACACATCCTCATGTGTTATCCTTCTTATTTACAAACAATACTAGGGCTCCCCACAAAGAAACACTTGGTCTAATAAACTCACGGTCTAACAAATCTTGCAAATGAATTTTTAGTTCTTTCAACTTGGTAGGTGTCATATAATAGGCTGGAATTAATATAGGAGACGTACTCGAAAGTAAGTCAATAGTAAATTAAGTTTTCATATCCACTAGCAAGCTTGACAATTTTTCTGGGAATATAACATGATAGTCCCCAACCACTAGGGTATCGACCAACAGTACCTCTAACATATGTGCTAAATATCTCTAACATCCATGTTGGCCCAGTAAAATACGCAAGAGGGGGGGTGAATTGGGTAATTAAAAATATCAGAGAAAAAATATTTTAATAACTCAAATAATTAATTTTAATCCTAAATTAATTATTATCATTATATCACAGTTAAATTATAAAATCAACTAGGTGCACACTAAACAACAAAAATAAATAAAGTAAAGATTGCAGAACACCAGAAATTTATACTGGTTCACCAAACTATTCTTGGTTAATCTAGTCCTCCGAGTCCCATGGAGAGTCGTACCCACTAAACTCAAGATTCTTTTACCAAACCCTCACAAATATTCTTTTACAGGCTCAAAATCAACCCTTACAAATTTTTTTTTTCACAAGTTAAAGAATAACCTCTACTTCTTTCAGATTCAAGAATAACCTAATTCTTTTTAACACAAAGGCTAAAGAATCAAAACCTCACAAAACACTCCAAATATCCTTTTACCCGACAAGGATTGAGTCGATACAAAATTCACACAAAACAATTCAATTTAAGAAGAATTACTATCTCAATCTCTTTACAGGAAGAGGCTGAAACCAGCTACTCTTTGATTAAATACACCCAACAGTATTTAATCCGCCACTCAACTTATTAATTAAAAATTTGACAAGTGATTTTTCTCACTCAGAGCTTCTACCACCTGGTAGCGCGTAAATACGCCGCTACTTTCACCGCAAATATACAGGTCAAGTTTTAATAAAGATAGGGAGAGTAAGGGTATCATGTCCATAAGGATTGTTTGAGATTATTATTAATTACCGCGATTATCATAACCTCATTTTATCTAGGCGCTAAAAATGTATTTAAAATTAATATAAACTAAACTAATATAACTAAATTTAATCTATACTAATAATATGAGATGTTTTAGGGAAAAGAATTATCTAGGGATTAACTTGGTTTACAAATACGTGTTCGATCTTGTTTGACTTATGTTATTGGTATTAAACCTATTTGACAATCTCTGTCTCATAAACTCGCTCGCTCCCTCTCCTGAGTGTAAAACGAGTGAATATGTGATTTCGCGTTGATGCCGAAGTTCTCCTCGAATGCCTTTTCTAACACATAATCACATGAGTCTCGCCCCAACATCATTGATTGCACACTTTCTAATGCCCTCCCAAGTCGTTAGATTATCGCGTTGTGTTTAACCTAGTCCGAATCCGGGGTTACCTCTCCCGAGTGTCAAACCCCATATTCTCTAATTATCTAAATAAGCATAATATCAAAGAATAACGGTAAACACAATCCAAATAATGAAGAACAACCATAAACGACCATAACCATATATACAATAAGGAATGAGCGAAACATGCTCAACAACTACCAAAGTTAAAGAAATAAAATAAGAATGAAGAAACTTAGCCTATATCCGAGGATTTGGCGCTTGAACCATTCCACAATCATGTCTCCTTCTTCTCCTCCTTTGGGTTGTGAGCTCTCCCTCTAAAATCTCTTAACCTAACACTAAGCATATCTCAAGGGTGGTAGAAGGCCAAAAATGAGAGAGGAAAGGGGATTAAATAGGAAAATATCCTACAAAATATCAAAAAAAATTCTAAATCTATGCAAAGGTGACCTCCTAGGAGGTAGGTATGTCAGTTTGATCTTCACCGCAGCGGTGGAGAAGGCGATGGATTCAGGACCTTTCTGCAGTTTCACCGTCGCAGCGATGGATATCACCCCTGTAGCGGTGGATGTTCAGCAAGAAAAGCACCTCTCTGCATATTCACTACAACAGCGATGGGCTGCTGTTCTGAATATTGCCTCCGTACTTATTTTTCTATTGTTCTTCCACCGTTCTTGATCCGATATGATCGTTTATCATCCGTTATCATCCTTTTTTACCCCACATATATGATTTATACCAAAAAGAATAAAATCATATTAAATCATATAAAAAAAACTATAAAAATACTCTAAAACTAACCAAACCGATTTGGGATAAATAGATAAATCACACTTATCAAATACCTCCAAACTTGAAATTTTGCTAGTCCTCGAGCAAAATACTCACACTAAAATGAAAAACACAATTAAATTAAATAACATGAACAACCTAAACACAAACAATCTAAATATAACGACATGCGAGTTTTGAATTCTTCTAACGACTAAGTCTTTTTCCCCTCAACAACCTCTAGTCATATTGTGTTTAGGCGGTAAAACACACCATGTGGTGTTCTAGAATTTCGACATTCAATAATGATGAACGTCATTCTAGATCATTTCAATGTGTATGTGTGAGACTCAATAATATAGCTATACAGCGACCGAATTGGATTATCCACCAACGAAACTCACGACTTAGACCGTAAAGGACTAGGATATCCATATGCCTAATTGACATCCACTCTCTACTAATGTAGGATGGGAAGTTCATAAAGATCAGAAGAACTTGGTTCGGTTTTAGAATATTTGGCCAAGGGTATTTCTGAATAGAAAATGGGTTAACGTTCTTAACTTAATGTTACCCAAAGCTCAACGCTTGGCACATTCACTCTCGAACCCCCCTAGATATATTGGAAACAATTTCGAACAAACATTTAAGATCGACGTACTCACTTGTCAAAAGAAATGAAATTTAACAATATTTACATATGTTTTTTTTTTCAAACACCACACCCCCAAACTTATTCGATTAATATGATTTTATGGGTGTGGTTTAAATGAAATAAAAGTGATAAGTGAGTACTTGAATACCAAACCAATCCGAAGTTCGCCCTAAACCCAACCGCTCACATCAAGAAGCATTTGCAACTGCTAACTTGATTCACTCAAATGTGCCTTTAATTCAGCGAAATAGGTTTGGAAAAAGATCAATTGGTCAAGGTATTTGTTCATGTGTTCAAAATTGAATTGGCGTTTGGGCTTCGATAGGATAATGAGGGATAAACATATAACATGGTTAGCTTAAAAGGCTCAAGTGACAAAAAGAATGCCTAAATCATATCTCCTGAACTACCTCGCTTAGAATTTTGCCTCAAGCTTTCCCTCAGTCAGGTTCTAGAATCCTTAATTTGTCATGAGTTTGGCTAATCAATAATCGACCTCAAATCAATTGACTAGAAATACATTGAGTCTATGTGCTCGTGCAAATTAGGATCTACAATAATTTTCACCAAAACACATTATCAAGCACACAAAACACACATGCATGGATATTACCCTTGACCTTGAAAACAACCAAGGGTAATATCATCATCGGGTAATGGCCCAGATGAACACAAAACTCAGCATGCATACAACAACAACACTAAAATATTCTACACTAAACAAACATGCAATACGGTAAAAAAATAACACATACTAATATCCTACACATCACCGCCAAACTTAAAACGGACAGTGTCCTCAACGATCCAATCATCATTCTCAACATTTGAAATTATAGCATGCCGACAAAGGGGGTTTAGAACACGTACCTAGGAGACGAGAGAATCTTGCCTCCGAATCAAATTAGCTGTGACGGATTTAATTTATTTTAGGCTTGGGTTACCTTCCAAGAAGCGCGTGGTTTAGTGTTCTCGGCCTGACATAGAGAACGGCTTGTCAAAGAGCGGTTTTCGCCCATAGTAAGTGTCAAATAACACTACATACGAGTCTTGGTTCAGTACGCCCTCAAGCTTGGCGAAATTTGGCTCTGATCGGCCCAAGTTTTCAACAAGATGCTCCACCGGCTCATGTACTTGGTGGGCATGAAAGAACACTGCCAATGGCGGTGAAGCACAAGTGAGCCACATCATATCTTCATAAATATAATCGTCTTGGATCGACTGCGGTATCACCAGCTGGAATTCAAATGGTGAAAATTCACAACGATTAATATGTGAATTTTCATCGATCTCACTCCAGTACCTCCCGCTTGTCTCCGGTTCTTCGTGGTGGCTTTCGATGAATGTGGCTTGTATATCTCCTAGTGCCACCACGTCTGACTCGGCCTTAATCAAGTAGATAAGCTGACCGATTTGCGTCTGAAAAGACGTTATGGTTACATCAATTTTGGCATAGACCATCTCGATATAATTAAGACGATCCTCATGCAAGTTGATCCAATCATTCGTCTTCCTAAAAAATGCTTCAGTTTTCCCAATAAAATCATCGAATATTTTCTCCAGACCGAGGAAAGACTCAACGTATTGGTCTGGGGTGTGATTCCATGGCACCATAGTATTGAAACTCTACTAATCAAAGGCCGCCATGTCTTCCAACAACCAATGAGCTTCATCCGTGGTTAGTTGGTCGAAAGAGATGGTACATTTTCCTCTTTCAACCTACAGTCTGGTTGCGGATTGTAACCCGTCGAGGAAGTTCAGTAGTTGACACTCCCTCGGGAAACGATGGTTTGGAAACCGGAGTAGAAAATCCTTGTATCGATTCCAAACACAGTAAAATGGCTCAGAATCTTGTTGAAAGAAATGCATCAATATTCGTTGATCTAACATCGTCAAGTACCTTGCATAAGAAATAAAAACAAAATTACAAAGAAAAAAATTATAAACAAAAGACATGCCTAAATTAAAATCAGGTCATTTACGCACAATATCTATAATAATAAAAAAACCAATCCCCGGCAACAGACCCAAAAACTTGGTAGGTTGTAAATGCGCCGCTACTTTCACCGCAAGTATACGGGTCAAGTTTTAGTAAAGATGGGGACAGTAAGGGTATCATGTCCACAAGGATTGTTTGAGATTATTAACGATTACTGCGAATATCATAACCAAAATTTATCTAGGCACTAAAAATGTATTCAAAATTAATATAAACTAAACCAATATAACTAAATTTAATCTATACTAATACTATGAGATGTTTTAGGGAAACAAATTGTCTAGGGATTAACTTGGTTTACAAATATGTGTTCAATCATGTTTGACTTACGTTAATGGTATTCAACCTATTCGATAATCTCTGTATCGTAAACTCCCTCGCTCCCTCTCCCGAGTGTAAAGCCAACGAATATGTGATTTCGCGTTGACATGGAAAGTCCCCCTCGAACGCCTTTTCTAACACATAATCACATGAGTCTCTCCCTAACGTCATTAATTCCACACTTTCTAACGCCCTCCTAGGTCGTTAGATTATCACGTTGTGTTTAACCTAGTTCGAATCTGGGGTTATCTCTCCTGAGTGTTAAACTCCGTATTCTCTAATTATCTAAATAAGTATAATATCAAAGAATGATGGTAAACACAATCCAAATAACGAAGAACAACCATAAACAAAATACCAAAATCAAAATAACCACATATTTACAAATATATTGTTAGTCCCTAAACAATCCACGTTTAGCTAACGGCCATAACCGTATATACAATAAAGAATGAGCTAAACATGCTCAACAACTACCAAAGTTAAAGAAATAAAAGAAGAGCGAAGAAACTTAGCCTATATTCGAGGATTTGGCGCTTGAACCGTTCCACAATCGCGTCTCCTTCTTCTCCTCCTTCGTGTTGTGAGTTCTCCCTCTAAAATCTCTTAACTTAACCCTAAGTATATCCCAAGCATGGTAGAAGCCCGAAAATGAGGGAGGAGAGGGGATTAAATAGGAAAAATATCCAAAAAAATATAAAAAAATATATATTTAAATCTGTGCAGAGGTAACCCCCTAGGAGGTGGGTATGTCGGTTTGATCTTCGCCGCAACGGTGGAGAATGCGGTGGATTTAGGACCTCTCTATAGTTTCACCGCCATGACGGTGGTCTGGACGCCACGATGGTGGCTGTTGTTCTAAATATTGCCTTCGTGCTTATTTTCCCACCATTCTTCTACCGTTCTTGATATGATATGATCGTTCATGATTCGTTATCACCCATATTTACCCCCACACACCTGATTTATACCAAAAAGAATAAAAACATATTAAAACATATAAAAAGAGCTATAAAAATACTCTAAAACTAACAAAATCGATTTGGAAATAAATAAATAAATCACACCTATCACCACCTGGTAGCGCGTGGAATTGCGCCGCTACTTACTCTCGCAAGTATACGAGATCTAAGTTTTAGTATAGTGTGATCGTTAAGATCGTGTTATTGTATCCACAGGGATTGTTGTCATTACAATCGAATACCGCGTTTGTCGTGACCTAATTTTATCTAGGAGAAAAACAAATGTATTTAATTAATTAAACTAATACTAATATATCCTAAATTAACTACACTATTATGTTAATATGTTTTAGGGTGAAGAATTGTATAGAGATTAACGTGTTTACAAATATGTGTTCGATTCCGATTTACTCACGTTTACGTTGTTCGAACTATTTGACAACCTCGGTACGTAAACTCCACGGCCACCTCTTCCGAGTGTAAGACGGGGGAATACATAACTTCGAGTCAATGGAGAAGTCCCCCTCAACGTCTTAACGACCCTAGTTCACGTGAGTCTTGCCCAGCGTCATTGATTGCACACAATCCAACTCCTTCCCGGGTTATTGGATCGTCGCGTTGTATTTACCCTATCGACAATCTCCATTCTAAAACTCCCTCGCCACCTCTTCCGAGTATAAGACAAGGGATATAACACGAATTCTAGTCAACGAAGAGGTCCCCCTCAACGTCTTAACGACCCTAGGTAGCGTGTGTCTTGCCCTACGTCATCGATTGTCCACGATTCAAACCCCGACCGGGTTATAGAATCGTGGCGTTTGTTTACCCTATTCCGAATTCGAGGTTTGTCAAAATCCCGTATTCTCCATTTATCAATCCAAGCATAATAAAAAAAATAATATGATAAATACAATCAAACTACGAAGAACAATCACAAACGAAACACCGAAATCACCTAAACAACGTATTTATAAATTATATTGTTAATCCCGACTACAATCCATATTTAATTCGGGGCCATAATCGCATATATAAGAAAATAATGAGCTAAACATGCCCATATACTCCAAAGATAAATAAATAAGGAAAAACAATCGAAGAACTTAGCCTCGTCCGAAGATAAATCGCTAAGAACACTCTACGATCGATTCACCGTCTTTTCCACTTCGGGATGCGAGCTCCACCACTAAAATTCCTAACCCTAGGCTTAAGTATAGCCTAAAGGGCTCACAAATACAAGAGAGATAGAGAGATACCGGCCAAGGGGGAGGAGAGGGGATATTTATAGCAAAAATATCCTAAAAATATCTACAGGTTGTGCAGGGCAAATCCGCCTAGGCGGTGGAATTTCCGCCTAGGCGGAGTTAGGTCGGTTAAGTCTGATCGCCTGGGCGGTGAAGTAGGCAGTGGACTGGAGAACATTCTGTTGGATTTTTGCCTAGGCGGTAGAATTTTCGCCTAGGCGAGCATCCATCAGTAACATTTTGCTCTTCTCTGCATCTTCACCGCTTAGGCGATGGTCTTGATGCCTAAGCGGTGGACCTATTTCATCTTTTAGCCTCCGAGCTTGTTTATCCACCGTAACTTCAAACCGCTTTGGTTCGATCTCATCGTTTTAGCTCCAGTTTCCTATCTTTTTGACCCACACACCTGAGTTATACAAAAAGTATAAATACTAATTAAAACGTAATAAAAATAACTATAAACATATTTGAAAACTAACCAATTCGGATTAGAAATAGATAGGTTTTTCACACCTATCAATACCCCCAAACTCAAAATTTGGCTAGTCCTCGAGCCAAACACACGTACTAAAATGAAAAATAACAAATGGAAATAAATTACAAACAACCTAAAAACAATCTAAACATAACAACATGCGAGTTTTTACTTCTTCTAACGGCCTATTTATTTTTCCCTCAACAACCGCCAGTTATATCGAGTTCAGGCGGTAACACACATCATGTAATGTTCTAGATTTTAAACATGCAATAATGGTGAACGCTATTCTAGATCCTTTAAACGTGTTAGTGCGAGACTCAATAATATAACTATACAACGATCAGATTGGATTATCCAACAATGAAATTCATGAGTTAAGGATTACCATAAGCAGGATTGGGGTCCACTCTCCACTAATGTAGGTTTAGTAGTTCATGAAGATTATTAGGGCTTGGTTCGGTTAAGATTAATTTGGCCAAGGGTATTTCGGAATAAAAAAACGGGTTAACATTATTAACTTAGCGTTACCCAAGGCTCAACGCTTGGCACATTCACTCTCGAATCCCTATAAAAAGATTGGAAACAATCCCGACCATGCATTTAAGACCAACGTATTCACTTGTCAAAAGAAACGGAAATAAAAACTGTATTTACATTTGATTCTCTTTTCTTTTCTTTTTTTCTATATATTTTTTTTCGACGAACACCCCCCCAAACTTATTTGATTGTTACAATTGAAGGGGTGTGTTAAATACAAATGAAAAACGACAAGTGAGTACTCAAATATCGAACCAATTAGAAGTTCGCCCTAAACCCAACCGCTCACATCAAGAAGCCTTTGCAACGGCTAACTTGATTCACTCAAATGTGCCTTTAAATTCAACGATTAAGGACTGGAAGGAATTCAATTGGCCATGGTATTGGTTTATGTGTTCTGAATTGAATTTACATTTAGGCTTCGACAGGGTGACGAGGGATAAACATGTAACAAGGTAGAGGGATAAACATGTAACAAGGTAGGCTTCAAAAGGCTCAAGCGACAAATAGAATGCCTAAATCACGTCTCCTAAACTACCTCGCCTAGGATTTCGCCTCAAGCTTCCCCTCAATCAAGTTCTAGAACCCTTAATG
Source organism: Eucommia ulmoides (assembly GCA_016647705.1). Classification (NCBI taxonomy): domain Eukaryota; kingdom Viridiplantae; phylum Streptophyta; class Magnoliopsida; order Garryales; family Eucommiaceae; genus Eucommia; species Eucommia ulmoides. The sequence goes on along the minus strand of CM028330.1, from coordinate 24,142,657 downwards.
TGTCATGAATTTGGTTAATCGATAATCATCCTCAAATCAATTGAATGACTATATATTGAGTCTATGTGCTCGAGCATATTAGGATCTACAATAATTTTGACCAAAACGTATAGTCAAGCTCACAGAATCACACATGCATGGGTATTATCCTTGACTTCGAAAACAACCAGAGGTAATTTTCATCATCGGGTAACGGCTCAGATGAACACAAAACTCAACATATAAACAACAACACAAAAACATAAACACATTCTAACCTAAACACACATGCAATACGGAAAAACAGTAACACATAAACTAACATACTACATACTACACATCACCGCCAAAATCAAAGTGGACAGTGTCCTCAGCGAACCCAATCATCATTCTCAACATATGAAATTTAAAGCATGCTAACGAAGGGTGTTCTGAACACTTACCTGGGAGGCGAGAGGATCTCGCCTCCGAATCAAGTCGGATGGGATGGATAAAAAAGAATTGCTTGGGTTGCCTCCCAAGTAGCGCGTGGTTTAATGTCCTCGGCTCGACATTTTCAGAACGCCTTCAAGATTGGCGAGGTTTTTCTTTGAATGGCTCAATCTCTCAATGAAACGCCTCACCGGCTTATGTGCTTGGCCAAGCACAATAAACGGATTGGAATCCCGTTGAAAGGGATGCATCAATACCCGTCGATCTAACATCGCCAAGTACCCTGCATAACAAACAAAAACAAAACTACAAACAAAAATTATATACAAAGAAATGCCTAAAGTAAAATTAGGTCATTTACACACAATATCAATAATGAACGACATCGCCAATCCTGGCAATACGAAACACTTGCTTCTCCTATCTAAAACTCAAGTCCGGAGCCGTTACCGAGTTTTTTCGACAATAACATCAAAACAATCCCCGGCAACGGCGCCAAAAACTTGGTAGCGCGCGAAATGACATACTGCTACTTACACTCGCAAGTATACAAGGTCTAAGTTTTAGTATAGTGTGATCGTTAAGATCAAGTTATCGTATCCACAGGGATTGTTGTCGTTACTATCGAATACCGCGTTTGTTGTGACCTAATTTTATTGAGGCAAAAAATAAATGTATTTAATTAATTAAACTAATACTAATATATCCTAAATTAACTACACTATTATGTTAATATGTTTTAGGGTGAATAATTTTATAGGGATTAACGTGTTTACAAATACGTGTTCGATTCCGATTTACTCGCGTTTACGTTGTTCGACCTATTTGACAACCTCGGTACGTAAACTCCGCCGCCACCTCTTCCGAGTGTAAGACGGGGGAATACATGACTTCGAGTCAACGGAGAAGTCTCCCTCAACGTCTTAACGACCCTAGGTCACGTGAGTCTTGCCCAGCGTCATTGATTGCACACAATCCAACTCCCTCCCAGGTTATTGGATCGTCGCGTTGTATTTACCCTATCGACAATCTCCGTTCTAAAACTCCCTCGCCACCTCTTCCGAGTGTAAGACGATGGATATAACGCGACTTCTAGCCAATGAAGAGGTCCCCCTCAATGTCTTAACGACCCTAGGTAGCGTGTGTCTTGCCCTACGTCATCGATTGTCCACGATTCAAACCCCGACCGGGTTATAGAATCGTGGCATTTGTTTACCCTATTCCGAATTCGGGGTTTGTCAAAATCCCGTATTCTCCATTTATCAATCCAAGTATAATAAACAAACAATACGATAAGTACAATCAAACTACGAAGAACAATCACAAACAAAACACCGAAATCACCCAAACAACGTATTTATAAATTATATTGTTAATCCCTACTACAATCCATATTTAACTCGGGGCCATAGCCGCGTATACAAGAAAATAATGAGCTAAACATGCTCACATACTCCAAAGATAAAGAAATAAGGAAAAACGATCGAAGAACTTAGCCTCGTCCGAAGATAAACCGCTAAGAACGCTCTACGATCGATTCACCATCTTCTCTACTTCGGGATGCGAGCTCCACCACTAAAATTCCTAACCCTAGGCTTAAGTATAACCTAAAGGGATCAAAAATACAAGAGAGAGAGAGAGAGATACCGGCCAAGGGGGAGGAGAGGGGATATTTATAGCAAAAATATCCTAAAAATATCTACAGGCTGTGCAGGGCAAATCCACCTAGGCGGTGGAAATTCCGCCTAGGCGGAGTTAGGTCGATTAAGTCTGATCGCCTGGGCAGTAAAGTAGGCAGTGGACTGGAGAACATTCTGTTAGATTTTTGCCTAGGCGGTAGAATTTCTGCCTAAGCGAGCGTCCGTTAGTAACATTTTTCTCTTCTCTGCATCTTCACCGCTTAGGCGGTGGTCTGGACGCCTAAGCGGTGGGCCTGTTTCTTCTTTTAGCCTCCAAGCTTGTTTATCTACCGTAACTTCGAACCGCTTTGGTTCGATCTCATCGTTTTAGCTCCAGTTTCCTATCTTTTTTACCCACACACCTGAGTTATACAAAAAGTATAAATACTAATTAAAACATAATAAAAATAACTATAAACATATTCGAAAACTAACCAATTCGGATTGGAAATAGATAGGTTTTTCACACCTATCACCACCCTAGATAAAATAAAACTGAATTAATATCCTAAAACTAGTGATAGAAAAGCGAGTGACTCAAAATCTAATTTTAAACAAAAATGGATAGCACGTAATTGAATATGTAATCAGATTAATTCAAGAAATTATTTTAAAAAATATTTTTCAATAAAAAATCAGAAAACAATTTCTAAAGATCTAATTCCAAAAAAATAATCAAGCAATACTGTATTGTAAGTAATTTGGAAAGATCTCACCCGGAATCCATCGAAAAAAATAATTAGAGCGATGTTACTTCAGATTCAGTTGCAGCAATGATTATCCGCAAATGATTCTCAAGAATGTCTCTTAGAAAGACTCTCACAAAAACTCAGTATGATTTCTCTTAGAACAGCTGAATATGATCTCTTGATTTCCCTTAATCTCTCTTAATGATATGAAAAACGTAGGTCTTTATAAATGAGATTAAAAACAGTTATCTAACGGCTAGTTCCCATTTATCATGACACCTAATTGCTCTTTTAGATCCCTTATATCATTAAGACTTCATTCTGGTTCAATTCACTTAATTATAGCTTTTAAATTTTTCAATTAAGTCCCCCAAATATTTCTCAATCACAATTAAATAGAATAGAAATAATTATATGTACCAAATTGAGAAATATTCAAACTTAATGAACCAAATCAATAGGGATAACATAATATGTGTAGCATATCTTAAATAAGATTAAATCCCTAAAATCTCTCTTGAATCCTAACAAAAAAATAGGTAGTAACGGCTACTTTCAGATTGAAATCTGGAATTCCATAATATCCTAAAACAGAAACACCAGTCGACCAACCAAGATCAACAGTCAACAGCTCGATTCAAGATATGGCCAAGCCAAAGATTATATGCCCACCGGTCAACCTATCTGTCAACTTAGAGATTCAGAGAGTTTCATTTCTCTTCACAGGTCGACTACTTAGTTGACTTATAGATACATAGAGTTCATTCTTAAGTACAGGTCGACCTACCTGTCGACCGAGAGATACAGAGAGTTTTCCTTCTTTGTCCAGTCGACTTACCTATCGACTTATGGATACTGGATCACTTTTCTAAACTCGTTTTTAATTCATTCTTATTGACGTTTTCGCCCCTTTAACCAATTTCTATTCTTGGTTAACTCCACTAAATACTTAAATTCAATTTTAATTTTTTCTTTTTCAATTACACATAGGAGCAAATAATTTATCTAATTAGAATCCTATTAAAAATATACATTTATAAAAATCATTTAAAAATCTTTTTGTGCCGTGTGTGGTCCTAATTGAGATATTAAGAGTTGAAATTTTAACCTGAGTTATTTTCCTTAGGTTCAAATTCTTAACCTCTTAATCCTTCATCATCTCTATCATCATATATTCATCATTTGGAACTAATAGATTGAAAAACTAAATCAAACCGTTAGTTTCACCAAAAACATCAACCGTTAATTGTTCATCAAAATTTTAGGATCAACAATCCCATCTTTAATAATTTCATGGCTTCTAAGACTGAAATCAACTTTATCCCCAAACTTTGTCTCGCTTGGAACTCGAAACTTGACTTTTTTTTTTTTTTTAAATAGTCAACTTAGACATGACAACAAAATAACAAATCTATAAGTAATATTACATCAAGATTGTGAATCAGGGACAATAAATCCAATGATATTTCTCTATCACTTTTATTATATTCATAACTTCCACACACACACACACACGCGCACACACACACACACACACATATATATACATATATATATATATATATATATATATATATATATATATATATATATTCATTTGTAAATCTCGAACATATCACAAAATCTAAACCCTTTTTGAAATCTTCTACATCTAACATCCTCAATCCTCACAACATTTAGATCAAATCAGACAATGTATTGAACTTGACTACTAAAAATTATTATCCTCCATGGTCAAATTTATAACTTCCTTTCTTTTTATAATGATCAGTTCAAGATTTTTTTTCAAAGATAACCAAACTTATCCCAATTGTTTATCTCTCTCTCTCTCTTCTTGCCAAGACCCTTTGTCATTTTACCAAAAATATTGTCCTCTATAATCTGTCTATATTTTTTTCCCAACAACTCTTGAGTCTCAATCATAATATTTAATTTTTTACATAATTGTAGTGTCATACCCCATATATAAATATTGTGCATTATATTCCACTAACCAATAGTATATATGTGATTCAATAATGATGCAACGATGCGCATGTTTTACATTTAAAATATCTCAACATATTCTTATGAACAATGATGCATAAAATGTCAACAATAATGGACAAGGCATATGTATTACCCACAAATAGGGTAATATGAACAACGATAAATGTAATATAGTGCTGGATGCCTATACACTACCCTCTAGTCCGGGAAAATAAACAATTATTAATATCATATAGCACTTGATACATATGTACTACCTACTCGTCAAGTAAATTTATTCCAAACTCATGTTCCAAATCAACCCCACAACTCAACAACCTATCCTATGGTTCACTATTGACACGACACTCTAATACCAAATCTATAGAACCTATAACCTAGGCTCTAATACAAAATATTGTTATACCCCACACCCAATGCTAGGCGTGACCTCGACGTGATATTACCCTTCCAATAGTAAATACATACTAACAGTCAATTGACATAGATTTAAAAAAAAAAAATACCAACTCAAAATTCAATTATACATATCCAACTATTCCATAAAAAACAAAAAGAAAATATGAACCACTCATTACGAACAACTGTCCTGATAACCTCAAAAGCCATACTACCATTTGACTCTATCTAACGCCAGTAGTAGACCTGTCTCTAATTTAAGTACCTGAGACAAAATATTTTATCGATGTACTCTCTTTATAATATAAAACAATTTATGGATCACATACATTTATCATAATCCACTTTCCAAACCATACACTAATCAATATCAAAATCACACCGGTATTATCAAACTGAAACAATTGAATTTAAATTAACTGATCCACTTATTTTTATATAATAAAATACCACACACATATTTCTGTACTTTTCATAAGATCGTTTACCACATGATCGCTAGTTATGACGATATCGTAACCTATGCAACTGAACAATGTAAGGTTGCCAGTATCAGGGCCATTCAATATCTTTAATGGTAGAAGTTAACATATGATAAAAACCACCATACCATACCAATAATCACAACACGTGGTAAAAACCACCATATCATATTAATAATCATCATTTACAACAACTAGGGTTGTGCACGGGTCGGGTGGGGGGTATTTTGGGCAAATTCAAGACCTGACCTAAATGAATGGTCTGGAATGTCTAAATCCAATTTCGACCAAAGAGCCTAATAATTTGAAGGTTTCGAGTGTTGTCCGATTCGGTGGAAATTTGATCGAGTGGCAAGAAACAATGCTTAGAACAAATTCAGGAGTAGAAAAAAACTTACAACAGATTCAATAGAAACAAAGCACAAATCAGTCTATAAAAAATATTAGAACATATTCTTCATAAACAAACATGTTTCTTAAGAACAAATCTCAAGAAAGATCTCACAATGCACTCAGTATGACGACTCTTAGAAAAACTTAGGAGCTGAATAGTTCTTGATATTGTGTGTATTGTCATCTTGTTATGTGAAATCTATAGGTCTATATATAAGGAATTAGAACAAACCTTCCAACGGCTAGTTTTCAAATAATAAGTATCTAAAAAGCACTTATAGACCCCATATATCATTATGACTTAATCTAACAAATATCACATGGCGCACACGATAGACACACTAGGTGAGAGGCTTTATATGCATCGTCCACCATTGTTTACAGGTAGTAATTATGCTGTTTAGAAGAATATAATGATTATTTTTTTGCAGGCCACTAATTACGAAGCATGGTTGGTTATTGAAGACGGTCCATACACTCCTATGGAAAATGAAGTAGCCAAGAGAAATGAGCAACTGAGTTCCTTTGATAAAGGAAAATTATCTATTAACTCACATACTACTAACATTATCTATTAACTCACATACTACTAACATTTTTCTTTGTTCTTTAGATGCAAATATGTACAGGAAAATTTCAGGTTGTGTTTCTGCGAAAGAAATATGGGATACATTGAAAGACACATATGAGAGAACTGATAAAGTGATTGCAATCAAGGAGGCTAAACTTCAAGGAGGCCAAAGTTCTTACCAAACTCACTACCGATGAACTCATCATTGATTTGATAACCCATGAGACAGCTGTGCTACAATATGAGGTTAGATTAAAAAGTAACCTAAAGAGAAAAAAGATACCTACAAAAGAAAAATGGGATGATACGGATTCTAGTAGTTCTGAAGTATCAAGCAATGATAAGAGAACACAATCAAATATGTAATCAGATTAACACATAAATCGTTTTTAAAAGATTTATGCTTTTAAAGTTCAAAAATGATTTCTCAAAAAGATCAATTCACCAAGCAAATAAAAATAATAAAATACTTAATTAAAGAATAAGCTTGGAATGATCTCACCACAAAAGCACCGAATAGATTGCATGTAGTATCGCAAGACAGCTTAGATCAGTGACGCTAACTCAAATAGCACTTTAACTCAAGAACTTCTCAATAATAGATCTTACAATTGATCTCTCAAAATAATATCAGAATGATGACTCTTAGAAAAACTTAGGAATTGAATAGTTCTTGATATTGTGTGTATTTTCATATTGTTATGTGAAATCCACAGATCTATATATAAGGAATTAGAACAATCCTTCCAACGACTAGTTTTCAAATAATAAGTATCTAAAAAGCACTTATAGACCCCATATATCATTTTGACTTAATCCTGGTATAATTCACTCAATAATATTTTTTAGAATATTCAATTACATCCCTCAAATATTTTTTCAAACTCAATTAGATAAGATAGAAAGAATTACATGTACAAAATTGAGAGATATCAAAAATACTTGAACCATATCTATAGGGATATTCAACTAGGGGTATCATATCTTAAATATATTCATATCCGTAAGATCTCTCAATCAAGTAAACAAATAACGGCTAGTTAACGGCTAGTTTGTGAATAAATCCCAAAATTCCACAAAACTTGAAACTGGTCATCGGTTGACCGACCAACACCCATCGGTTGACTGCCCAATTCAGGACGTAGCCCAAGCCAAAATTTCTCGCCCATAAGTCGACCTACTTATCCATCTGTCGACTGAACGATTTAGAGACATTCACAGGTTGACTTACCTGTCGACCGTAAGATCCAAAGACTTCATCTTATAACCATAGGTCGACCTACCTATCGACTGGCTGATTCAGAGAGTTCAGCTAATTTCCATAGGTTGACTTATCTGTTGACCGACCATTGCTGGAACACCTTTCCTTAATTAATTTTCATTCAATTTCTTTGACCTTTTTGTCCCTTTAACCGTTTTTTTTTCTTGGTTAGCTCCACTAAATCCTTAAATTCAATTTTAATCAATTATCTTTCTTAAAACAATGTCAATTTCACATAGGAGCAAATATGTTAGCTAATTAGGATCCTATTAAAAGCACACATAATCATAAAAACATTTTGTGTCATGTGTGATCCTAATCGGGATACATTAAGAGTAAAAATTTAACTTGAGATGTTTTTCCTAAGTTCTTCAATTTCTTCGGTCTCTTAACGTCCATCATCTTTGTCAGTCTCTTCAGAATTCATTTTCTTCATGATAACATTTTCACTGGAACTTATAAATTGAAACACTCAATAAATCTATTAGTTCCACAAAAAACATCAATATTTAATTTTTTATCAAAATCTTAGGATCAACACATGGAATTAGAATAAAAACATAGAAAGATTCAGAAAAAAATATCTGCTTAGTGCTCATGCCTAACAATTGCCCCTGCATCTTCTCTAATTCTTCAGACGATAAACCTATTATCGAGATAATGCTCATGGAAATTGAAGATGGGAATCGAAAATTAGGGCTCTCATGATAATGGATCAGATCTATTAGATCTACATGCGAATAGAAGAAATCGAAGAAGAAGAATTGAAGAAGAAGAGATGAAGAATCGCAGAAGACTGGAAAGGAGAAGAAGATATGAAGACTGGAGAATCGCATTTTTTTCATCTTTGATCGTTCATTTCATTCATCGCATAAGGAGTAGAGAGCATTCAGAAGAAACGCGAGAAATGAGAATTGTCGTGGAAGAGCGATCTGAGAAGTGAGAAATAAACTATAAAACCCTAGATTATCTATTTATATGTCGATGGTTGGACGGGTCGGGTGCAACGAAAAACCCATTGCTGACCCTAAACCCATGAAATAAATATAATTTCACCTGCCAACCGACCCTATTGAGCTCAAATCTGAGGTGTTGGAGTCAGATCAGTCGGGTCATGCGGGTGGGTCGGGCATTTCGAGTCCCTTGCATAGCCCTAACAACAATAACAATATATTAACCACCTGTCAAACTTGTCCTCCTGTCAAGTCACAACATACCCGCAAGACATGACTCCTACTGGGTTACAACACTACGTCCTACAGGACATTCCCTCCTATCGGGACCACACTATGGCATAGTAGGATAATAATAAAAGCCAATTTTCACATTCAACATTTTACTTGATCCATCTAATATTATAAAATAGTCCATTTTAGTATATCTTTTCTTTTACACAATTTAGTACGAAAATATAATTTGGTAATTTATATAAAAGACAGTATACTCACCACGACAATTGCAATTCATTTTTTTACTACTACCAAAAAATTGACGTAGTTTGTGTCACCTGAGAACCTAAGAAGCGACATGATCTAAACTAAGATTTTATCTAAGTAAATCTAATAGGAAAACCAACAAGTGAACTATAAGATAATGAAATGCATTATTTCTCAACCCTAAATTTTTCTAAGGAACAATTACCACTAAATACTGTTTTAACTTTCCATTTACCACTAAATACCAATTAGTTAAAACTGAACCAAAACTCTTATCCTAATAATTTTCAAACTGATTAGTCCCATTTTTAAAAAATCTCAAATGTCAGATTACTATTTTTCCTTACTCATTTAACCCTACTCTTCTCCTACTTTCTTCAACATCACGTTTCTTCTCCCGCCACTGCTACTCGACATCACTCCTTGTGGCGCTGCCGCAAAACCACGCATGTACAAACACAAACGAAATTAAAACAAATTGAACAAAATCCAAAAACAAAGGCTGTTCATATACTATATTTTCCTTCAGACATCATGCTTAGAACAAAACACAATCAGAAAAAAAAAAAAAAAAAAAAATGGGTCGTCAGGACTGGGTACCTGGTGACGGCAGCAGAGATTTTATCAGCAACTAAAGCAGAAATGAGCTTGGCGTTTGAGAAAGAGCGAGCCATTTTTTTTTATTTAAATTTGAATTTATTTTTTTCCTTCTAGATAGAAAAATGAGATTGCAACTGCTAAGAGATTTTTCTTCTGCAGCAGTGAACGAAATCTACTTCTTCTTCTTAAAGGGTGTAGGGATGGATGGATTGATGAGAGAGAAGGGAAGCGCCTCTAGGGTTTGAATTAGGGTCGCATCAAATGATGTAATCGCCATCGTATACACTTCCCCATTCGCCGTTCTCGACTCTCCTTAGTAATTGTCTTCACCTCCATCGCCATCGTATACTCTTCTCCGTCGTCGCCACTAGCCATCACTGTCGTCGTCTACATCGCCATCGTCGTCGTCTTCTCCATTGCCATTGGCGTAAATTCTCTCTCTATCTCTCGGTCGATTTTATTTTTTGATTTTTTAATTTGTTTTGACAAGATCAGTCAATGTTACATTCAACACGTATGTTGTTTGCGAGCATCGACATCTTCCTGTGTTATTATTCGGTTGATTTTATCAAATTTTGAGTGCGATGAGAAGTTATCCCGCTATGTTTGGATTGAGGGTTACATTCAACACTCACAATTGGTTAGGTCAGACAATATTTTCGGATTGATTAGAACATTCTTTGTTTTTGGTGCCATTGATTGTTGAATTTATCAGTTTTGAGCATACATTTTTGTTTTTGTCTTCAATAATTTTGCTATCAAAACCTTAGAATTTTCAGTAGGCCATGTTTTTCACTTTCTCTCTCTTCCCCATATGTTTGGATTGAGTGTTACATTCAACACACACATATGTTACATTCAACACGTATATTGTTTTGCAATATTTGTCTTTTTAGTTTCTTTTTGGTGGAAATTGAATGCAATTTGTTGCAGTTTCAAATTGTTCGTGGAGTTTGAAGTAGATATTACTTACTAATTCGTGCTAATTTAATTTTCTGAAAATGTTCTAAATGATTTTATCTGCATACATCTGTGCATTGGACAATGGTTTAGCTGGATTTAAGGTAATTTGATATTCCCTTTTACCTTTACCTGAGTTTCAGTTTGTTATTGGTCCTCAATCCTAGCATGAAGCTTCTTAGTTTATTTTGATTATGTATAAGACAGTGTTACATTCAACACGTAGAAAGTGTTATATTCAACATGCAATTTGAAATTTCAATTTTTGGCATTATTATTAAAGGTTTGTGAAGGTTTCCGGGAGGAAAGTGTAAAAAAAAAAGAGTAAATTTTGAATCTAAAATAAAATAAGAGGGTAAAAAATGTAATTAATGTTATTGAATTGAAAACCCTAGACTCATGTAATCGTGAATCTTCATCCTATGGCTATGGAGCTTCGCCGGTCTATCAACGACGAACGACAAAGGCGAACGAAATAGGACGAATGGCGACGGTAAAGTGTTATATTCAACACACACTGAAAAAAAATGGTTTTCAATTGTTGAATTTCTAGAAATTGATTTTTGAAAATATTAGACAACGTTACATTCAACACGATTAGACAGTGTTACATTCAACAGACACTTTTTGAAAGGTAAAAGTGAATTCAACAAACCTTCACTAATAATGCATTTGTATTCCTTATATTTATTAGACAATGTTCAACACGCATTGTTGAATTTTAGCAATTTGTTAAATAGTGTTGTATTCAACAAACACATTAAAATTTGAATTTTGGCAATATTAGACAGTATTACATTTAACAAGCATTTCTGAAAACGATTTTTTGAGAACTGTAGACAGTATTACATTCAAGACACACATTGAAATTTAAATTTGGACAATATTAGACAATGTTACATTCAATACGCATATATTTGAGAATTGTAGACAGTCTTACATTCAACACACATTTATTTTTTAAAATTTTGGCAAGATTAGACAGTGTTACATTCAACATGCATATAGAAATTTGAATTTTGGCAATATCACTTGAAACTTGATTTTTTGGCAATGTTAGGGGTGCAAAGTGTAATTTTGGAACCCTTTTGCAGGCTATACTCGATAAACTGCAGGGTGAAAAATGTAATTTGGGCAATAATTTTTTTTTTTTTTTTGTGATTGTCACATTAATCACAAATTGGAGGGTGCAAAATACATTTTTGTCAAGATTTTTTGAATTGTAACACATCTGTCACCCACTGGCTTGGAAAATATGCGAGGAGAGCGAGTGAGTTTATCCTCATCTTGAAAAATATGCAGAGAGAGAGATAGTAAAATAGGAAATTGGTTTATCCTCATCTCTCTCGTTGTCTTCCTCTCTCTCTCTCAAAAATACATCTTCCAAAAAATATCCTCATCATCCTCCCCCTCTTCTCTCTTTGTCTTCCTCTCTCTCTCTCTCTCCTACATCAAAGTATCCCTCTTCAGGCTTGCGGCTGAAGGCCAAACAGCGATGGCGAATGGCTAACTGCAACGGTGAAGGCGAAAGGCAGATGAGACAACAACGAGCGAACGGTGAACGGCATGGCGACAGTCACAGCGACGCTGGATAGCAACGGAGACGGCGATGGGCGTACGATGCGTGATGACAGCGACGGCGAGAGTGGATGGCAATGGCAGACGGTGGGCAACAATGGCATACTGTAGATGGCGAACAGTGATGATAAAAATATTTTGCGAAAATGGAATATGGAATTAGGCGTGTGAAAATTGAATGAAGGGTATTTTGGTCAGAAAATAGCAAAAGAAGTTCTTGTTGCAAAAAAAAAAATCATTGGGTTGGATCGGTACATGAAATCGCGAAATGGGATCTACCGGTATGCGCCCCTTTTTCTAATTATATGAATTTTTATTAAAAATACCCTATTTTCTTAGCACAATATTAATTGTACAATTAAAATATTATAGCTACGCTTACAAAAATTTATCAATTAATAATTGAGAAAAGTACATTTTAAACTCTCTAGATATTGACACATTTTTAAATGGTCTCTCTTCATTTGAGCATTTCATTTTAAACCCTCTATGTATTAGCATATTTTTAAACGGTCCTTCTATCAAAAAATCCATCAAATCTAACGGAACATAGGGGCAAAATAGTATTTTTACACATTTTTAATTTTTTAATGATTTTCTATTTTTATTTCCTTTTTTTTTTTTTTTTTTTTTCCTAATCTCTCTCTCTCACACTCAACTCTCTTTCTTCCTCCCCCCTCCCTTTCTCTTCCTCCCTCCCTCTCTCTCTCTCTCTCTCTCTCTTCCGCTCAACTTTCTCTCCCTCCCTCCCTCCCTATGAAAACACCCTCTTAACAGGGGGTATTTCACCCCTTGTGAAAAAAAATTATGTTAGTTTTGACAGAATTTTTAACAAAATGACTGAATAAAAATGTGTTGATACCTAGAGAGTTTAAATGAAACGTTCAAACGGAGAAGGACCATTTAAAAATATGTTAATACCGAGAAGGTTTAAAATGTATTTTTCCCTTAATAACTAATTACAAAAAAATATATTAACTGAATATTAACAATATTATCAATCAATAAAATACTAAAAATATCATTCTAATTAAATTTACAATTTTCACTTTAAATTAAATTCTTCACATTAGATATATCAAAATATAAAAATGGGTAAATTACATTTTTGATTCTCGTATTTGTATATTTTTTTCTATTTGACCTTTTCAATTATTATTTTTTTGTCAAAAAGGTTCTCGTATTTGCAGTCGTTTTTTTAAGTGACACTTTTGTTAAAAAACAAAGAGGTTAAGTTGGATGAAATTTTTGCACCTGACATGCAAGGGTCCTAATTAAAGGGTAAAACTATCATATTTTTTTTCATTTCTTTTCCCTTTTCCTCTCTCTCTCTCTCTCTCTCTCTCTCCTCTCTCTGGTCTCATTCTTTGCTCTCACCATACATCTCCACCGTTCTCAAAAAAACCCAAAAAATTCCATGTTCAAGCCCTCCCCCATCATCTTCTTCCTCAACCCAAATCACAAATCGAAGCTCTCGATTTCCCATCGAAAACCTTAAATTCGAATTGAAAATTAGAGGATCTTCTTAGGTTCATTTGAAGAATCCTAAATTGTGAATTCAATTCAACTCAATTTCCAAATGAATCGCAATCAGCTCAAATTCTCCGATGGTTAGGGTTTGCAAGGAAGAAGCTGGAAGTCTCGCGAATTCGCCTTCGCCGGCGACAACCACGATGTCGATGTACCAAACCGAGATAGTGAATGGGTCAAACTCCACCAGATTATCCTCCAACTGGTGTGCTCCGACGACGATCAAGCTTCTCGAGTTCAACCCACCGTCGATGAACGCCAAGCATGAGATCCCTTGTCTCCCGCTTGAACCATCGCATTAGCCCCTGAAATCCTCCAACTTACGTTGCGGTTTGCGAAGACGAAATCGATGGTCGGAACTCCGACCCCTACACTTGTGTTCGATAAATTGCTCGTGTTGAAATACAGTCCGAACGGCGGCACGGGTTTCAACGAAGAAGATGACACCATTTTTGTTTGGTGTTGAAGCAAGGCACAAGGAGAATTTCTAAGGGAACCCAAATTGCAAAGCCAGTTGCATGGGTAACACGATCTGCGTGTGTCCTGTTAAGATTAATGAATAACCTCAAAAGTTTAGAGAGAAAAAAAAATGACTGCTAGGATTTTATTATCTCTGAAATCAAAAATACAATCATACAAATTAAAAGAGAAACTTATATAAGAGTATAAAGAAAAATCTAGAAAACAAATAGAAAAAAATTATACCCTTATTAAATACTAATAATAATAAACTTTAATATGTCCCAGCCCGGCAATTCCTTAAACACTTGGGAGGCAGCGGCCCATGAAGCAGAGAAGACAGTGCGCATGCAAAGATATTTCACCCAAGTAAGCACGAGGAAAACCATCTTCAGACACCCTTGTTCACGTTCTAAATCCTTGTTAAGTTCTTCAGACCAATAAGAACAGAAGACCCACCAATGAATCAAATGAGCAAATCATAATTTTTCTCTATAAAAATCTCACCCAAACATCCTATTACCCAAAAAATACATGTAAATTTCTTCATAATCAAAAGTTGAAAACGCCATTTTCGAATATAATGTTAAGAAAACAGCTAATTCTTGCTTCCATGCCTGCTTTTGCAATTGTTCTCTACGTTTTCTTCGTCCTCTTCAACATCCATTTCAGACCTCCCCTGTTTGCATCTTCAAACGCCGCAATCACAGTCGTCGGAGCCCCTCGGTTGCAATCGCAGTTCAGCCTCTTGATCGGAATCCTAACCCGCCCTGACAACTACGACCGTCGCCACTTCCTCCGGTTCGTTTACGACATCCAGTCCTCTCCGATCGCCGATATCGCCGTCAAATTCGGCGGAGCCTCAGAGGATCCGGACGATACTGAAGAAATGGAGAAAGAAAGAGTTGTGGTAGAGCGAAGAGTGAGATGAGAGAGAGAGAGAAAAAGGAAAAGGAAATGAAAAGAAAATGGAAAAAACAAAATGACATTTTAACCCTTAAATTAGGACCCGTGCATGTCTCTTTTTTCAACATAAGGGTCTCTTAGAAAAATGGCTCCAAATACGAAAATTATTTTGACAAAAAATAAAATAAAATTGAAGAGGCAAATAGAAAAACATACAAAAATACGATGATCAAAACTGTAATTTTTTCTATAAATATAAACTTACTGTATTTTTTAAACCTATATATATACGCGCGCGCGCGAACACATATATATACCGACACATATGTGTATGTGTGTATATATATATAACCTATATATACCTAGAGAGAGTACCAAGGAGAGAAAAATGTAAAACTTGTATATATAAAGAGAGAGAGAACAAGAAAGGCGGAAGGACTACATGTATATCTGGAGAAAGAGAAACCAAAATAAGGAATAGAAAGAGAGCAAAAAGAGAGAGAACTCTCTCTATATACACATATAGAAAATATGGGGTGGAATGTGAAAACCAATCCTTTTTTCATTTTCATTTTTTTATTTTCTTTGTTTGGTGGCTTTCCACATTTTTTTTTTCTTTTATTTGGTGGCATGCAAGAGCAAATGCCACCTTTTTTTTTTCTACCTTATCCGCTTGATGATATTTTTATTATTTTTTTAATAAATTTTTTGATTTAATTTTATTACAAATTATGTCAACCCCCGATTTAAATTTATAAAATATAATTTAAACTTAAAAGTTAAAATTAACATTTTAAAATGACAATTGATCCTCCACTTTTTTAAAAGTCAAATTAAATTAACTTATTAACCCTCTCAAATTTTAAAATTAATTTTTTAAGTATCATAGTGATCCCTAAAAAATTTAAAGTAATTTAAAATAACATACTAGTCTCAAATATTTTTTAAATGTTTTAAAATGCAATTAAAAATATGCATATGCAAAAGTTGGACCTTATATAAATAGAGACTAGTCTTAGTATTCCTCAAAACTAAGTAGACACAATTTTGCTGCAAAATTATTATGTTATACTAGCTGATAAAATCTAATAATTTGCTCAAAAAGCCATCTCGAGCAGTGCCGTTTCTGTCAAGCCATCAACATCAAAGAGTAAGGTAAGAGAGGCACCCCAGATTTCGATAGCGGAAGAAGTTAAGAATCGGGAAGAGAGGAAAACAAGTTTCACCCCTTCCTCTCTAAGTCATCCAAATCCGTTCATTTTGAAAATGTTTTTTCAAGAGCTTTCCTAGGCATCGGTTTTGAAAAACTTCTTGGGCCGAGAGTTTTTGTTAAAAAATGAGTCGCCACCTAGCATGGGGTTAAATAGTGTGCTAGGTCACCGGGATTTTGAAAAATCATTTTTTCTTTTGAAATGACCCATGTTTTGACTTCCATAGATCTATGTACCAGAGATATTATTTAAGTTTGGAAGTCGATTATACTCAAGAAATGTGTTAAACACCCCAAGATACCCATCCGAAGATGGTACCTCAATCTAAATGGATATTCATTATTAAACACTATCCAAACAGTTTTCTTGATTCACTTAAACAAGAATAATTCCCCTTTTTAAAGTTTTTGTTCTTTTTATTTATTTTTTACAAGATTTAAAGGAAAGCAGGTAAATACTACAACTACTACTAGTCAGCGACACCCAATAACAGTTTATATACAGATAGATATGTAAATATGTGAGCTATACTAAACGAAATGCAAACTAAAAAAAAGTTATTTGGATATGCGACCGAACTCGCACATGGGTTGCCTACGTATCTCAAATGAGAATCAGGTCATCACGTAGTTTATTCTCGTTTGGGTAAAGACATTGATAGGTGTAATTTACCTATCTATTTTCAAACCGAATTTGTTAATTTTCGAGTGTTATTATAATATTTTAATACGTTTTAATATTTTTTATTCTTTTTGTATTAAAACAAGTGTGTAGGGTGAAAAGGGATAAAAAAAACGGATCATAAACGATCAATTCAGATCAAGAACGGTGAAGGAACGATGGGAAAACAAACATAGAGGCAAAATTCAGAAAAACAGCCCACCGCCGCGGCGTCCAGACCACCGCCGCAATGGTTAATATGCAGAAAAGGCCATTTTGTTACTGAAATCCCACCGCCGAGATGGTGAAACAACAGCAAAGTCTCTGCTTCCACCGTTGAATCCACTGCCGAGGCCGTGATTAAACCGACTTAACCATCGCCGCGGCGGTGACTATGCACACACTTTATATATTTATTTAGATATTTTTGAGCCCTATATCTTTCTCCTCTCATCTATTTCAGCCATAAGAGAGCTCCTACGGTTAGAATAGGGTTGAGAGGTTTTTGGGGAATGCTCCACCAAATCCGAAGGAGAATATTACAAGGCGAAGAAGGAGAAGCAATCTCGGAACAGTTTTAGCGCCAAATCTTCAGACTACGTCTAGTTTCTCTCGTTTTCTTCTTTATTTATTAACTTCGGATTATGGTTTGAGCATGTTTATCTCGTTTGTCATTGTATATACGGTTATGGCCGTTAGCTAAACGGATATTGTCTAGGGATTAGTATAATTTATGAATATGTGATTTTGAAATTGGTGTTTCGTTAATAGTTGTTCTTCGTTATTTGATTGTGTTAGCTGTGCTTGTATTTTTATTATATGCTTGTTAAGATATATTGAGAAATCGGGGTTTGATACTCGGGAGAGGTAACCCCAGATTCTAACTAGGGTTTGAACACAACGTGACGATCTAATAACCCAGAAGGGAGTTAGAGAGTGTGAAATCAATGACGTTGGGGCAAGACTCATGGGACTATGTGTTCTAAAAAACGCTAGAGGGAGACTTCGACGTTAACGCAAAGTCACATATTCATTCACTTGTCACTCGAGAGAGAGAGTGAATGAGTTTACGATACAGAGATTGTTAGATAAGTCGAACATCATTAACGTAAACTAAATGAGATCAAACACGTATTTATAAACGAAGTTAATCCCTAGATAATCCATTCGCTTAAACGTCTCAAAATCGTAATATAGTTTAATTAGATAAATTAGTATTTTAGTAATAGTATATTATTAATTATAAACTTCATTTTCTATCGCCTAGATAAATTAGGTTATGATAATTACGGTACCCGATAATATTTTCAACCAATCCCTATGGAAACGATAACCCTTACTCTTCCCACTCTACTAAAACTTGACCCGTACACTTGCGGTGAAAGTGGCGACGTGAAATTCCGCCACCAGGTTTTTGACGCCATTGCCAGGGATTGTATTTTAGATTATTGTTGATATTGTGAGTAAATAACTTGATTTTAATTTAGGCATTTCTTTTGTCTACCATTTTTTGTTTGTAGTTTTATTTTTATTACTTATGCAGGGTACTTGGAGATGTTAGATCGAAAAGTATTGATCCATTTCTTTCAACGACATTTCAAGTCGTTTTATTGCATTTGGAATCGTTACAACGAGCTGCTATTCCGATTTTTCAACCATGGTTTCCCGAGAAAATGTCAACTCCTGAATTTCCTCGACGGGTTATCAATCGCAACTAGAACATGGGTGGAAGGAGGAAATAGTACCTTCTCTTTCTACAACCTAACCACGAACGAAGCCCTTTAGTCTTTGGAGGAAATGACGGCCCTTGATTATCAAAGTTGGAATTATTCACCAAGTCACCAAAGCTTTGGGGATTTTTCCAATACCACGGCGCTATGGATTAACATTCTGATTCAAAATATTGAGTCTTCCCCCGCCTTGGAGAAAATGCTCGCTACTGTTATGGGGAAGACTCAGATATTCTTGAGAGAAACACATGATCGGCTCAATGACCATGAGGATCGTCTTGATTATATTGAGACGGTCTGCGCCGACATCGATGCGACGTAATGTCTTTGCAGACTCAAATCGGTCATCTTCTTTGCTATGTTGAGTCCGAGCCAGACGTGATGGTACTGAGAGACGAGTATGTCATATCCGAATGTGAAAGCCACCATGAGGAACTAAAAGCAAACGGAAGGCACTTGGGTGAGATTGAAAACAATCAAGTTAATTGGGAGAGAACCAAAGTGTAGAATGGCGATGGAGATTCACATATTAATCATTGTGAGTTTTTACTGTTTGAATTCCAGTTGGTGATGCCGCACTCAATCCAAGACGTTAGCATCTATGAGGATCTGAAGTGGCTCACCTACCCTACCCTACCCCATTTCCAGCTCAGTACATTTATGCTTCCCAAGCACATGAGCCGGTGGAGAGTCCTGTTGAAAGCTTGAGCCGAACAGAGCCATATCTCGCCAGTCTTGAGGGTGTACAAAATCAAGATTCATATGTGGTGTTGTACAAAACTTACTATGGGTGGAAGTCGCTCTTTGACGAGCCATTCTCTGTGTCGGGCAGAGGACAATAAACCACGTGCTTCTTGGGAGGCAACCCAAGGTTAAAAAAAAAAAAGTTAAATCCGTCACAGTCGACTTGATTCGGAGGCTAGATTCTCTCGCCTCCCAGGTGCGTGTTCTAAACCCTCTTCGTCAATATGCTTTAATTTCAAATGTTGAGATTGGTGATTGGGTCGCTGAGGACACTGACTGTTTTAAGTTTGGCGATGATGTGTAGTATGTAGTATGTTAGTTATGTTTTACTGTTTTACCGTATTGTATGTTTGTTTAGTGTAGAATGTTTTTGTGTTGTTGTTTTTGCATGCTGAGTTTTGCATTCATCTGAGCCATTACCCAATGATGATATTACCCCCTGGTTGTTTTTCGAGGTCAAGGGTAATACTCATGCATGTGCGTTATGTGTGCTTGACAATGCATTTTGGTGAAAGTTACTATGGATCCTAATTTGCACGAGCACATAAAATCAATGTATTTCTATTTAATTGATATGAGGATGATTAACGATTTGCCAAACTCATGACAATTTAAGGATTCTATAATCTGATTGAGGGAAAGCTTGAGGCGAAATCCTAGGCGAGGTAGTTCAGGAGATATGATTGAGGCATTCATTTTGTTGCTTGAGCCTTTTAAGCCTACTATGTTATATGTTTATCCCTCGTTACCCTGTCGAAGCCTAAATTCCATTTCAATTCTGAACACATAAACAAATACCCTGGCTAATTGATCTTTTTCCAAACCTATATCGCTGAATTAAAGGCACAATTTGAGTTAATCAAGTTAGCATTTGTATATGCTACTTGAAGTGAGCGATTGAGTTTAGAGCGAACTTCTAAGTGGTTCAGTATTCGAGTACTCACTTGTTGCCTTTCTTTCATTTTAACCACACCAGTGAAATTGTAAACATTGAATAAGTTTGGGGGTATGGTTCGTAAAAAAAAAAAACATATGTAAATATCGTTAAATTGCGTTTCTTTTGGACAAGTGAGTACGTCGGTCTTAAAAATGATTGTTTGGGATTGTTTCCAATTTATCTATGGGCATTCGAGAGTGAGTATGCCAAGCGTTGAGCCTTGGGTAATGTTAAGTATACAACGAGCATTTTTTAAACGCTCGCGTATTGACTACTCGCAAGTATACGTGGTCAAAATTTTAGTATAATGTGATCTTTAAGATCAGGTATCATATCCACAGGGATTGGTTGTCGTTATTATCAAGTACCGTAATTGTCATGACCTAATTTTATCTAGGCGATAAAAAATGTAATTTAATTAATTAATCCTAATACTAATATAACCTAATTTAATCTATACTAATTATACTAATACGCGATAGTTAGGGGATGGATTATCTAGGAATTAACTTTATTTACTTAAACGCGTTCGATTTCATTTAGTTTACAATAATGGTGTTCGACCTATTCGACAATCTCAGTTCGTAAACTCCTCCGCCACGTCTCCCGAGTGTAAGACGAGGGAATACATGATTTCATGTCAAAAAAGAAGTCACCCTCAATGTCTTAAATACCCTAGATCACGTGAGTCTCGCCCCAACGTCATTGATTGCACACACTGCAACTCTCTCCCACGTTATTGGATCGTCACGTTATGTTTACCCTATCGATAATCTCAGTTCGTAAACTTTCCCGCCACCTCTCCCGAGTGTAAGACGAGGGAATACGTGACTTCGTGTCAACAAAGAAGTCCCCCTCAACGTTTTAATGACCTTAGGTCACGTGAGTCTTACCCCAACGTCATCGATTTCCCACAATCCAACTTCTTCCTGGGTTATTGGATCATCGCGTTGTGTTTACCCTAGTCCAAATCCGTGGTTAGCTCTTCCAAGTGTCAAACTCCAAATTCTCGATATATCTATCTAATAATAAACAAATAATATGGCAAACACAGTCAAAATAGCGAAGAACAATCATTAAAGAAACAAAAACTCAAACAAATAACATTTTCATAAGTAATATTAATTCCATAGATAATCCATGTTTAACTCGTGGTCACAACCATTTATACATTGAAAACCGAGCTAAACATTCTCAAACAATTATTGAATTTAAAAAATAAAAGATAAAATAGATGAACTTAGCCGATATCCGAAGATTAGTCGCTAAAACCGTCCACTGATCACTTCTCTTTCTCCGCGTAGTAATATTCTCCTTCGGATTTGTTTGATTACTCCCCATACTCTCTCTCTATTCTAAACTAATCCCTAAGGGTTCTAATGGCCGGAGGTCAGCAAAGGAGAGGAAAGGAGAGGAGAGAGGATTAAATAGAGAAAATATCTCAAAAAAATATCTAATCTGTGTAGAAGTGACCGCCATGGCGGTGAGTAGGTTGGTTAAGTGATCGCTGTAGTGGTGGAGACAGCGGTAGAATTGGTGATCAGCCTGCAGTTTCACCATTGCGGAGGTCTAGACGCCGTGGCGGTGGGCTTCTTTTCGAAACATTGCCTCCTTACTAATTTTTCCATCGTTCTTCGACCATTCTTGGTTTGATCTAATCGTTTACACTCCAATTTCATATATTTTCACCCCCACACACCTGATTTATACAAAAAAGAATAAAAACTAATTAAAACTTAATAAAAATGCTATAAAAAATACTCTAAAACTAACAAAACTGGTTTAAAAATATATAGGTAGATCACACCTATCATTAAGTTAACGACGTTAACCCATTTTCTATTCCAAAATACCCGTGCCCAAATGTTTCAAAAACCAAACCAAGTCTTTCTAATCTTTATGAACTTCCAAGCCTCATTAGTGGAGAGTAAAACCCAATCAGGTATATAGATATCCTAGTCCTTTACGGTCTAAGTTGTGAGTTTCGTTGGTTGATAATCCAATCCGGTCTTGGATAGCTATATTATTGAGTCTCGCACACATATTTTGAAAGGATCTAGAATGGCGTTTACCATTATCGAATGCCAAAATTCTAGAACACCACATGGTGCGTTTTACCACCTAAACTGGATATAATTGGGGGTTGTTAAGGGGAAAATGACTTGGTCGATAGAAGAATTCAAAACTCACATATAGTTATGTCTAGATTATTTGTGTTTAGGTTTTTCATGTAATTTAATTTTGTTGTGTTTTTCATTTTAGTGTGAGTGTTTTGCTCGAGAACTAGCAAAATTTCAAGTTTGGGTGTATTTGATAGGTGTAATTTACCTATCTATTTTCAAACCGAACTTGTTAGTTTTCGAGTGTTATTATAATATTTTAATATGTTTTAATATGTTTTTATCCTTTTTATATTAAAATAGGTGTGTGGGGGTGAAAAGGGATGAAAACGGATTATAAACGATCAAATCAGATCAATAACAGTGGGAAAACAAACATAGAGACAAAATTCTAAAAAAGTAGCCCACCACTGTAGCGTCCAAACCACCGCAATAGCGGTCAATATGCAGAGAAGGCCATTTTGTTACTGGAAGCCCACCACCGAGGTGGTGAAACAATAGCAAGGTCTCTACTTCCACCGTTGAGTCCATTGTGCCGAGGCCGTGATCAAACCGACTTAACCACCGCCGCGGCGGTGACTCTGTACACATTTTAGATATTTATTTAGATATTTTTGAGCCCTATATCTTCCTCATCTCCTCTATTTCAGCCATAAGAGAGCTCCTAGGGTTAGAATAGGGTTGGGAGGTTTTTGGGGAATGCTCCACCAAATCCGAAGGAGAATATTACAAGGCGAAGAAGGAAAAACGATCTCGGAATGGTTTTAGTGCTAAATCTTCGGACTACGGCTAGTTTCTCTCATTTCCTTCTTTATTCCTTAACTTCGGATTATGGTTTGAGCATGTTTAGCTTGTTTATCATTGTATATATGGTTATGGCCGTTAGCTAAACGGCTATTGTCTAGGGATTACTATAATTTATGAATATGTGATTTTGAAATTGGTGTTTTGTTAATAGTTGTTCTTCGTTATTTGATTGTGTTTTCTGTGCTTGTATTTCCATTATTTGCTTTTTAATATATATTGAGAAATCGGTGTTTGACACTTGGGAGAGGTAACCCCAGATTCGGACTAGGGTTTAAACATACCGCGACAATCTAATAACCCAGGAGGAAGTTAGAGAGTGTGCAATCAATGACGTTGGGCAAGACTCATCGGACTATGTGTTCTAAAAAATGCTAGAGGGGGACTTCGGCATTAACGCGAAGTCACATATTCATTCACTTGTCACTCGGGAGAGAGAGTGAATGAATTTACGATACAGAGATTGTCAGATAAGTCTAACATCGTTAATGTAAACTAAACGAGATCAAACACGTATTTGTAAACGAAGTTAATCGGTAGATAATCCATTCGCTTAAACGTCTCAAAATCGTAATATAGTTTAATTAGATAAATTTGTATTTTAGTAATTGTATATTATTAATTATAAACTTCATTTTCTATCGCCTAGATAAAATTAGGTTATGATAATTACGGTACTCGACAATATTTTCAACTAATCCATGTGGAAACGATAACGTTTACTCTTCCCACTCTACTAAGACTTGACCCGTACACTTGCGGTGAAAGTGGCGACGTGAAATTCCGCCACAAGACATGGTTTATTATTTGAGGTGTGACCAAATCCTTATGAGTTGCCTACGTAGTTTGGGTGGTTACCAAAGATCAATCAGACATAGTTCATTCTTGTTATGATTTGAAAAGCTGGCTAGTTTTGGTTAAATCTGAGTTAGTTTTGGTTGTGAACAAACCTGAATCACAACCTTAAAATAAACTTTTGATTTTGTGAAGAACCTTAAACCAACTCTATTACTTTGGTTAGTTTAGTGTTTATATGTGAGTTGTAACTTAAAAAGTGAAAAGAAATATGATATATTTATGTCAGTCCTACTCATAACTAAGGAAAACGAAAAGGTTTCTGAAGAAGAATCATACATATCCCTAAAGGAATAGAAATCCTCCCTTTATCCCGAGTTCTTAGCCACGAGGGTATGTTGGTGTAGCATATAAGTATGTGTGTGTGTGTATATATATATGTGTGTGTGTGTGTGTGTGTGTTTTGTTTAGCTAAAAAAGAAATTAAATATGATGTTCTTGGAGGTATCATATAGACTATGTACAACTAATGGTGTGAATAGTCGTTTTGTTCGAATGCTCACATGTTTTTAACACATGGTTGGATGATTTGACGTTTTTTGAATGTCTTGGCATGTTTTTGAATGCTCTTGAGATGCTTGCAATGATTTTTGTATGATTTAACCCTAATTTTGTTATTATAGTTAAGATTAGGTATTTGCTTAATGTCATGGACAAAATCAAAATCTTGTTAGGTTGTTTCAGTGTTTGTTTGATTCTTTTATGGATTTTATGTGTTATGAACATGAAAGTAAGTGTATTATCTACATGATCCTACTATTTACAAAGAAATATACACAAAATCAACCAAGAATCATAGGGGTTTTGATAGGAACATACCTACTTAGGGTATGTGGTCTTACCTAAGTGTTTACCTCCTTTTCCTCCTTGATCTTCTTGGTCAATGGTTGGCCGGTGGTTGATCAGTGGCCATGGTTCTTTGAGTTAATTCTTATCCAAGAACCCAAAACAACAACCTGCTTAGGAGATATAATTGTCCCTAAGTAGCTAACCTCATTCCCTCTTTGCTCCTCTTAGCTTGGTGTTGACTGGTGATCATCGATCCTTGAATGTATTATTCTAAGAACTTCAAGAACACCTTCCACGACTAGATTTCGGTAGAATAACGATGTGCTTTTTTGAGAAATTCGCTTGAGAGGCCTAGGACCCAAGAGTGTTGCTTGAGTTTAGAAAGAAAAGTTAGGCCTTCAAGACTTGAAAAAAATGAGAACCAAGCACCCCTATTTATAGGCTGGGGGATGGTGCATTGGGCAATGGGCAGGCTAATAAAACCTCTTCCTTGGGGGTGTTTGTCTCAGGGGACTTTCTATCTTGTCTTGGTTTGGTCTGGCTTGGGACGAATTTAGCGGAGAAGGCTAGATTCTCAAAGATTTGGTAATCATTACCATATCTTTTCAAAGATTTGGTAATCATTGGCAATCATTACCAATGATTTCCAATCATTACCTCTCCACCAATGAGATTCTTTGTATATGGGTGCATTTATAACTTGATGGAATGGATTTGATTCGGTTTAAGGGCTAAATACTAATTAGATCCACTATTTCGATTTGGTCATCATAAATGTATCCAAGGTGCATTGTTTCTAGTCCTTTGGTGTCACTTTTCATTTAATTCAAAGTGATGAGTCATGACTTGGAGGCCACACATTCGGTTCATTTTGGATGGAATCGGGTGAACTTTCTTAGTAACCGTCAGTTGGTTTCCAAGTTACCTAGTTGCCCTTAGATATTTTTGTGAAAATATATAAATCCTTTGAACCTATCCATTCCATGTCATCCCAAGCATTTAATGCATGATGGGATGTGTATTTAATGCATTTCTTGGAGGCTACTCATCTCGTTTGGTTTCGGTAACAGGTCGTCACAATTCAAGGCTTTTAGTTGATTTCTAAGATATTTTGCTTAAAATATCTAGAGGTATTGAATGTGGTCTTGACATATCATCCCAAGCATTTAATTCTCTATGGGATGGGCATTCAATGCTTATTAAATGCCTTACTTAGGTAGCGAACCAAATCAGTTTAGTTTCGATAATGGTTGGTTGCATCGTAAGTGTCTTGCTTCCCTTCCTTTTCCATTTGGTAGGAAATATCTAGGAAGGCTCTTTGGTCATTATAAGGCTTGGTTTGTGGGCCTCAAATGATGGATAGGCCGCTTGATTACTTGGGCCTAGGGTGTTTTGTCAAGACTACTTGGATTTGGTAAAAATTCAAGTCAAGCGCAATCCTTAAATCACCTTGTGATTCAGGGATTTTTCATGACCCTTCCAAGCCTTAATTAAGGTGTCTTGTATTATTTCTTAGTAGTGTGTGATGTGGTATGCATGAGAGAAAGAATTGTTTTTGGTGTTAAATTTAACAACATTTAGTGAAAAGTAAATGTTTCAAAGTCGAGGTGGGGTAACCAAATTAATTGTTTGAAATGTCCTATGATTTAAGGGTAGTGACTAAGATTTATCTATAATAATTATGATTTGATGAAAATCAAACCTTAGTAAAGTCATTTTAGACCTCCTTAAATCATGAGAAATTGGATTTTGACCCAAAACTTTAACTTAGCTGTATTTTATCAAATTCAACATTTTTTTTTTTTTGTTATGTTTTTTTGTTGTTTTTGTATATTGTATTCTGTGATCTCAAGTAGAAATTCATTCCCTTTAAAACTGAGTTTAAATTTTATCTGAACTTATACTTGATTTGACATTGACTGAACGAGACAAAATATGGTGTCTACAGCTGCCCCTCTTTGTTATGCGAGTTTACTCGTAATGACAAAGAAGGAGACACTAACATTTTGTTCCGCTAGACCTGAAATTGAAAGACAAGTATTTAAATCTATCCTTAAAGATAAGGACATACCTGATCATGGAGGATTAACTATTGTTGAAGCAAGGACGATGACATACCTTGTCATGCCGATCTACTACTCCTAAAGGACGAAGACATACCTAATCCGAGAGGATTACTACTACTATTGAAGCAAGGACAACGACATACTTGATCTTTTCAATCTACTACTCCTAAAGGATGACGACATACCTGATCCTAGAGGATTACTACTACTATTGAAGCGAGGATGGCGACACACCTAATCCTGTTGATCTACTACTCCTAAAAGATGGCGACTGCAACGACCCGATTTTCTAGGACCGGTGAGAATGAAACTGCGCCAGAAATTTTATTTGGATTTAATTTTAATTTGTAATGATTATAATTATATATATATGTACTGGGATGATTTTCTGATCTATTTAGACTTGAAAAGTCCACATTGGTTAATAGTGTTTAGTAGCAAGGATTTGGAGCCACGGAATTAGAATTGAAATGCCACTATTTTCTTAGCTTCTAGGGGAAATTTTGTTTAAATATATGTATATTGGGACTTCCTTGATAAATTATAATTGAATTCACAATTATAATTTCAATTATATTTGTATTTTGAATTTGTAATAATTGTAGTTATTATTTACCGTTGTAAAAATTGACTCGATAAATTAAGTATAATTATTGTCGTCGTCTTGTAATAATTGTACTTATTATTTACTATTGTAAAATCAACTCCAAAATTCGATAATTATAATTATTTCCATAAAATTTAAAATTTCTCGGATTTTTATGACATGAAATATTGGACATTCAATTTTAGTGTTAATTCTCCAAGAGGAGAAACCACGTGGCAGCCTTGAAAAATCGGGTCATTACAGCGACATACCTGATCCTAGAGGATTACTAATACTACTGAAGCGAGGACGATGACATACCTAATCATGTCGATCTACTACTATACCTAAGGATGACACACGGTCTATCCTATAGGGTGCAGAGAAGATGACGTTCAGTCAATCGACTCTTGATTGTGGAGAAAATCACGCTTGGATCAACCGACTCATGGTCGTGACCATACCTAAAGGGTTCTCCTACATATCTTAAATTAATGAGAATCAGGTCACAAGTATTTCTAGCATGTAAAGTAAATTCTACTACTATACTATACTATTTTTTGGAATCCGTAAAATACAACTAGCTAATGGTTGTAACTGTACCCCAAAGGATTTTTCTACATATCTAAAATTAATGAGAATCAAGTCACATGTAGTTCTAACATGTAAAGTAAATAAAGATTGGGTGGAATGGTTCCAGGTTAGAGAAGCTAATTCTGGGGTGTCTAGTCAGTCTGCGACTGAGGTTAACGTTGATCTCTATGGTGGCTTGACCGAACCCCATCGGGGCACTCACATATCTCATACTTTACTAAGAATCAGGTCAAATATAGTTTGTACTAGAGTTGTGGATCAATATTTGGTGGAACAGGTTCTTGGTTAGGGAAGCTGACTTATGGGTCATCATATCAATACAAGATAAAAAATGATTGAGAGAATTCACAACGGGCGAAGACCCTTGGGAAACTCAACACTTATTAGATTTTTTTTCAGCTACATCCCACCTGAGATTGCCTAATGAGAACTAGAAAACTTTCTGTGGAAACTTTAACCTCGGGTAAAATGTGCCCCTGTCGTAGATTGGGGCTTGACGATACTTGTTCATTTCCTAGGATTATAGTTTCTGTTTTGAATTTTTTTTGCATTGATTATGATTGGGATTGGTGCGAGTCTTATATCAAGAAACTCTATAGGGAGAAAATCTGATATAACGTGCCCCATTTATAGTTGGGGCAACTATTATCACAGAGTCTCAATGTAGAAATCGGATATGATGTGCCCCAACTCTAGCTGGGGCGCAGGACTCTCTCTTGAGTGTTCCAAGGACATGGTAGAGCCTACATGGGTTGCTTCTGTATCCTGAACTAAGCGTGCGATTTGTAGTGTTCATTTTCGTCTAGAAAATCCCGTTGGGTTGTTTATGTATTATTGGTAATACTGGTTTTAGATGTTGATCGTTGAATGGACGAAACCTAGCTGGGTTACCTATATATATTGAGTTCCTAGTTAAGAATCTAGTCTAAATGTAGTTTTCCCATCGTTGTTCTATCTCAAATTGTTAACTGTACCCGCAAGGGCTACATAACAAAAGGGCTAGTAGTTGGCTTCTCAAGGAAATTAAGGGACGTTTCGGCAGATGCACCCTAATACAGGGCCGAGAGAATCTCGTGATTGCTGACATCTCTCTAGTTTCGACCGGATTGGATTGGGTCTCCTACGTACCTTGGTGGCCTACCAAGGACAGGTTGAGAAGTAGTCTGCTGGAGATGGAGGAATTTTGTTTAAGGTGACGACCCAACCTATAGAGGTTTCTCATATCCTGGTGGTTACTAGGACTCAAGTCAACGCCTAATTCTTCATTGGCTGGTTAAAGTCTAATAGAATTAGAACCAGATTGGTTGGTCATTGTTATGTTTGTTATGGTTCAATCCCAATTGATTGGGGGATTCGTTATTGAGCAGCTCTTTAGGGATTCTATTGTTGATGTGACTATATGCGGATTTTTATTGTTGATAACGTGATTCAATCCTGATTGATATGGGATTTTTATCAATGGTGACCGGAGAAGGTTTCGTATGTGCCCCAGATTTTGTCAAGAATCAGGTTGGACGTAGTTTCCTGGTTAAACATCGTCTATTGTTTGGCAAGCGAGGAGTATATCTTTTCTCAGGAGAGTTAGCGGAGTATTCCTAGATATGCGCCCTAGTCTAAGGCTGAGAAAGTGTAATCTACCAAGGATCTGGTCGAAAAGCTATTGGGTATTCTTGTCTTGCACAAGGAATCTGGTTGACACTTAGTTCAATGCGCATGAATAGCTTGTAGCTTTAAAGAATGCGACTGAACCTTATAAAGGTCACCTACGTATCTTAGATAACTGAGAATCAGGTCAGCATGTAGTTCATCGTACATAGTTGGGATTTTGTCAACCGAACCCGCGGGGGTTTCTACGTATCCTGGACGTTTTCAGGAATCAGGCTAACATGTAGTTCCTACGTCTTCGATGAGTTCAGACTTGTCAACTGAACCCGCAAAGGTTTCCTACATATCCCTTGTTGGGAATCAGGCTGACGCGTAGTTACTGGGGCTTTGATAAGTTTGAATTTGTCAACCAAACCAACGAGGGTTTCCTATGTATCCCAGATGTTGTCGAGAATCAGGCTGACACGTAGTTCCTAGGTCTGGTTTAATAATATTTGTTAATTTCATTATCATTGAGGCATTTCGTTTTGTGTTGTAAGACAAAATGGATGCTGTTTTCATTAGGAAAACACAAACATGATGAAATGTGCCATAGTCTTAGACTAGGTCGACGACTGGATAATTTCTGTTGTGGAATCTAATCCTACACTTCTTATTGTGCGAATCGTGATTATTGATAGTGTAAAGTATGTCCCAGTCTACAGGCTGGGGAGGAATTTGATTAGCTATAGAATTGAGAAGCTAAATTGGTCTATCTCACTATTTATCGGGGTGATGAACTTGGGATTTTGCTGATTAGATCCCGGAATATACCTAGCTGACGAGTTTATTATTGTTTTATTTGTGAAGTTAGTATCTTAGGAGTCTGCCGGCTAGCGCAACCTCCCGGACGTGTAATTTTGTGAATTGTATCTAGTCATGCATTGGTAAGAGTGATTACCTATATCACTAAGGCTTGTAGATTGTTTGCTATTTTTAGAGAGTCTTGGATGCCATCTTTCATTACGCCGAATTCATAGTGTAACTTAATCAGTTTATCTCTTGTTCATCACTGTTTGTTCTTTGGAGTACATTTATTTTAACATTTTGATGTTTCTCCTAAGCAAGATGGGTCTACAAATATTTGGTATGTCGCACTTTTAGGGGCGAGATTTTTCAACTTGGTTTTCCCGGCTATACCTTAGTCTTAAGTAGCAAAGAATGTGCATGGTCGTAACCTTTATTTTTGGAGAGGTAAATTCAATCCTTTACCCTTATTACTTGGCTAGAGATAGATCATTAAAGATTAGTCATGGCCACTCGTGATTGTTTTTGTAGAATAAAGGCAGCGGTGAATCTGATATGTCTTCTAAAAGTCATGTATGAATCTTAGCGATTCCAACTTTTCTCTTAAGTCAAAATCCTAATAGTAAAACCTTGACTTTCTTTTTTAGATGACACTGTCCTAGCCATTAGTTTTTCAAGTGATGGTGGCTATCATCATTCCCGTTCTCATGGGAAAAGAAAAGCCCCAGAAACCTCGATCGGAGTGAGTGCTTTGAAGCGTTCCCGAGGTCGACCCAAGACATCGACACTTAGGATTTATGATGGCGTGCCTACCCTTTCCACTTCTATTGCTGAGGAGACCTTTATATCATCTAGAGTTAATGACTCGACGATGGCTGGTCCATCGGATGCTCATATGGATCATGATTCTGCTAGCCCTTCTAACACAATTGAGATTTGTTCTTTTATGGGAGACATCATAGGCAATGGTCCAGATGCTTCTAGGTGTTATACCAGAAGAGGCGAAGATTGGAGCATGTATTCAATAAAGTAGCTTAGTGCCCGAGTCGATCTTCGCTCTTCCAGCTCCAGAGGACTCGGAGTTAACGGATCAGTGCTATCGCATCATATTGCTTCTATTCTTTGGTCGGACATCCATGGATTCTTTATCCGGAAGTTGGAAAATCTTCGTCTGTGGATGGTCTTTTTCTCTTGTCAAAGGATCCATCCTGGAGGTAACTTTACAGTGTACCACACTTATGTCATGGTTGAAAACCCAGCATCCTATGGTGCATGGTAGTTTTCTGGTTCTATGGCCTCTTAATGAATTTAGATCATAGGATAGTATCCAACAAAGTTGTATGGTTAATGGCGGTTATCGTGGGAATTTGAAGTGTTGTGTATTGTTGGTTCAGTGATGATTGTAGGTGTACCAACCTGGTTTCGAAATCGACTATCGTTTATCAAGATTGTAAGTTATCGTGAAGGTATGGTGGTATGGTAGAACCTTTGATCTGTCAAGGTAGGATGGTATGGTAAAATCACCAACTGTTGAGGGCAGTATGGTATGGCTAGATCGTTGACTACTTAGGGTAGTATGGTATGGCCGAATTGTTGACTCTTTAGGGTTGGACAATATTTATCTTACCTCTCCATTTTTCCTATGTCGTTTGTTGTCTCAATTATTTACCCAGAGATGAAGGAAGAATGTAGATCAAAAAGGCCCTGTCCTTTGAGACGTCTGACAGATGTGACGTCGGTAGAAGGCTTCCGCAAATGAAGTGGTGCCAGATTTTTGGAATTGGCTTGAGGCATTTCACCGAAAAGGTAGTGACGTTCGGCCCTTGGTGTTTCCACTTTACTTCGCCAGATGTGATCTTTTGAATGACCCTATGCAAAGTAGGGTCTTGGCTTTCAAGGGACTCCGGTGCCGACAGTCCAAAGAGATGGTTGATAAAGTCAGGGTTGAAGATGATAGGTTGATTCTGAACCCTTGCTTAGTCGTCAATGGCCTCTATAGCATTAGCATAAAACTCTTTGACCAAAGTAATCTCGCCTGGGGGTAGCGATTTACAGAATTGCTCCCAGTGGCGGCTTCGGATTTTATTTTAAAATTACACTGGGAGATCTTCAATCGGAATGAAACCCCGTTGACGTATGCAGGCACAAAATTTTTCGTGTTCTTTAAAGTGCTCCTCCGCTTGTTTTGACACAAAACGGGTTGCATCGTAGTCAACGTCGGTCGGCACCCCAAGGTGTGAACTTGACCCTTCTCCTCTCTCCCTCTTCTTTGCTGCTCTCTTCGGCATTTCCTACAATCACAATCACAAAAACCCAATACAACCTCATCATATATGAACAATTGAAAAATCTAAACCTCCATAATCACTTTGTTAAGAACACATACCTCCCAAAACGAACACCCATTTGTATTTTTCAAACAAATTTCACAAATATGACATCCTATATTAGTTCACACACTCAACCAATCCAATTAAACATGCTTATCCCCAAGAATCAAACCAAAAACCCATGGAACTTCGGAATCACGAAAATAGGGTTAAGGGGTTTTGGGCAAAATTTCAAAATCCAATGATTTCTTTGATATAATCATGAAAACCAACCAATAATTTCAAAAACTAGACTAAATGTAAAGTAAAAGAAACTTACTTGTTGAGAATTAATGGTTCAATCGAAAGAGAATGAAGAAATCGCACCTTTCACGCAAAACCCTAAATTTTCGAAAATAGGGGTGGAGATCCGATTCTTGGAGGTTGAATCGTGATGGAAATGACTAGTTTTGGTAATGGACAAATGATTTTGGAGTATTGGAATAGTTTGGAAGTGAGGTTTTAGAGAGAAGGTGGAGGATTTGGGGAGGGAACCTTGCGATTTCAATTTTGAACAAACGGGTTCTTTTTAACTGCAGAAGGTCCACCGCTTAGGCGGTGGATCCTTTTTCTTTAAAATCAAACATTCTGACGAAATTCCGCCTAGGCGGTGTTTTTCCGCCTAAGCAAAATTACACCAGTATGAAAACATTTTGTTCTGCTGTTAATCCGCCTAGGCGGTGGAGCGTATTTTGAAAATTTGTTGCATCCTGTATTTTTACCGCCTAAACGGTGGTTCATTGCTTGGGCGGTGGGCTATTTTCACCCACTCTGTACTTTTACCACCTAAGCAGTGGTTCACCGCTTGGGCGGTGGGCCTTTTTTTGCTGAAAAACACCCACTCTGTATTTTTACTGCTTAAGCGGTGGTTTACCACTTGGGCGGTGGGCCTGCAGCTCCCACTTTCAAGCTTTTCTCAAATTTTCAAAATACGGCTCCACCCCGTATGTTTTCCCTTCGCTTGTTCAATGTTTTAAACTTAAAATACTTCCCCAAGTGTCCATACTCCTAAATTCACTTCCGAAAACACATTCCGAAGCCATGTCGGTTTCCAAAAAGAATAATTAATCAAATAAATAGTAACAAAAATCGGGTAATTTGATACCCTAAGTTTCATTTCAAAAAAAAAGATAGCGCTTGAGTTACCGTCCCCAACTAGACTTTCATGTCACTAAGTATTTTTCACCAAAATTCCCCATAGACAAGGAATTTGGGTTCAAATGCTCAGTCGGATCAAGATCATGGCTTGAAGTCGGCTTCTCTTCTCAATCCTTATCATTTGCAATAAGTTCAATCTCAGGATTGAGAATTAAGAATTCCAATCTTCTTCATCTGTTCTCGCACCCCTTGATCTCATTAACAAAATGAAACAAAAATAAAAATTAAAAACAAAACAAAAATAAATGTCAGGATTAACACTCGACCACTTAGTCGCAATATCAACTTAGAATTCACACTAATCCCACATCAATAGCGCCAAAAACTTGGTGTGTTGACGGGACTAGAATACGATACATTTGCTTCTCCTATTTAAAACTTAAGTTCTGAGCCGTTACCGCATTTCTTTTGCAATATTCAATTAAAATTCAAACTGATTCCCCGGTAATGGCGCCAAAAACTTGGTAGGAGCGCGAAAATTGCACGCCTACTTATGCTCGCAAGTATACGAGGTCTAAAGTTTTAATATAGTGGATCTTGAAGATCGGATATCATTCCCACAGAGAAAAGTGTGAATAATTGAATTGAATACTGCAATTGACGTAGTCTCATGTTATCCTGACAACGGAAGAGATGAATTGAAATTAAATTAAACTAAACTACAATTAGTGGGTTAATTCTAACTAAGTTGATTAATTAGGGATTGATTTCGTTCACTTAATACACGTTTTATTTTGTTTAGTTAACAATAACGGAGTTTAGGTATCCGACAATCTCAGATCGTAAACTCCCTCGCCACCTCTTCCGAGTGTAAGACGGGGGAATACACGACTTCGTGTCGACGAAGTGGTCCCCCTCAAAGTCTTAACGACTCTAGGCCACGTGAGTCTTGACCCAACGTCATTGATTGCACACTAACTAAAGCCCTCCCGGGTCGTTAGGTCGTAACGATGTGTTTACCCTAATCCAAATCCAGGGTTACCTCTCCCGAGTGTCAAACCCTAGATTCTCAAATCCAACCCCAATACCATTACAAGCATATTAAGATTGTAATCAATGATAAACACAATCGGACTTAAAAGCAACAACCGTTAAAGAAACATATATTAAACCAAATGAGTATTTACACAACTACACATTTTCCTAACTAATCTCTAAATTTACACTAACATGTTCTTAGCCAATACAAAAATAAATCAAGAAGAGATCATCATTATCAACAATAAACATTAAATAAAAATATGGAAACAAGGGAAGAAAAGCCAAATCTCAAAGTGGAGTAGTTCATTTTCGCCAAAGAACAATCCTCCCGAGCTTCCTCTTCTCCGTTGATGAACTTCCTCTTCTAGCTCTTCAAGGATTGGCTAAGAACACATCCTAAACTAATCTAATCTACTTCCTAAATTATCTAAACCTAACTAAGGTGGAAGGAGAGCTCTCAAGAACAACCGGGGCCTCCTCTCACGTCTAAGTCTTCTTAAGGTTTGGTAGAGAAAGGGGTTAAAATGAGGGATTTGGAAAATATCTAAAAATAGATATTTCTGTGCGGACTGTCACCGCCTAAGAGGTGGTTCACTGCTTAGGCGATGGCTTTAAGTCGGTTAAGCTTCTGTCAGTAACTTCGCCTAGGCGGTGGTTTTTCCGCCTAGGCGGTCGCTGCTAGCATAACAATATGTCGTTTTCTCGCCTAGGCGGTAGTTCAACCCTTCAGCACTCCAACATTCTGCCTCTTTTCCGCCTAGGCGGTGGTCTTCATTCACCAAAACCCCGTTTTGCACATTTTGTTCACCGTTTCTCCACCGTTTTCACTTGTTTATTGCCCTTTAACGTCCTTTCCCTATTCTACACTAAAACACAATTAAATATAACTAAAATGCTTGAAAACTAACCAATTCGGTTTAGAAATAGATAGGTTTTTCACACCTATCAACAGCAATGGATGCAGGTTTTGAATATTGATCTTTTTGTTCTTTTTCTCTACCTTTCTTCCACCGACTTGCTCGTTTATGGACCGTTTTCATCCTTTTTTGCCCCAAACACCTTATTTATACGTAAACAAATAAAAATATATTAAAAAGCTATAAAAATACTCGAAAACTATCAAAACCGGCTTAAAAATATATAGACAAATTACACCAATCAATAATGGTTTAATTTAGTATTGAAATTATATTATCATTATTTTTTTACTATTCGCTGTATGTAGATTGCAATAAGCAAATTGATTCTTGACTGGTAGAGTATAAAGACCTGAGTCGATCTTAGATAAAATAAGCTTGCATTTAGTGATTTGTTGATGTAGTGCGCAGACATATAGGATAATACCTAGTTTATTATAAAGTTGTTTAAGAAACTAAGGAAAACGAAGATATAAACGTTTTTTCTCCTATTCTTTGATGGTCAGAGTTTCTCCTAAGATAATTATGATCCCTTCCTAGATGAGATCCTCAACACGATTTTTGAGGTCCTGGCACTAATTGGTGTGGTGACAATCATTCTAGAGTTATATTGACAGAAAGTACGACAGTTAAATCCCATATCCCGAGGGTCTCCTAGGTTAGGGAGAATAGGTAATAGCAGTTTTTTCTTGAAGCAGTAGCGATAAGCTTGAGAGAGTGGCATATCAAATAAGGCAAACCATACCTAAATCGGGTATACTTGAAGGTTTGAAGAGGCAATTGAACTGAGGTTGATAATTGACTGTGGTTTTGTGGATAACTGCTGGGATATGGAGTAGAGAGGAAATGTTGGTGTTTTGGGTGGATAAGGGTCCAGATGACATGTTTGATCTCATCAATAGATTGGCATATATAGTCCAACTGTTTCCATATCTTGGAACTGTCCCCTAGGATTGGGTTTTCCTTAGGTTCGAGGCTCTTTTCCCAACTGGGCAGGTCTTGGCTTACAACGGTAGCACAAGTGAAGTGTTTTGGTTTAGTAAGGCTATTGTGATTTCAGTAGCAATCTATTTTCCATGAGAGAGCCCCTCGACTAGTAATTCGTCCCAACATTTTATCATGATAGAGGTATTTATTGATGATAGTAACTGGTCCTCTTCTTGGAATAGAGAGGCTGGGTTCATCTAACTCAGTAGTTGTGTCAGGGAGGAAATGTCTTCTAGCGTCGTCGAGATTTTGGAGTCGTTCTGAGTGCTTCCAACAAAAAGAGGTATTGGGTCCATTTTATGATCTTGCAAGTAGCTTCTGGGTGGCTTTTAGCAAAAGTTACCAAAAGTTGATTTTCTAGGTTTATTAAGTGACTAACCAACCTAGACCTCTATTAATGAAATTTTTCTAGATGCAAATTACCCTACCTTTGTACGTGGTTATATTCTTAACTATACGTGAGTATGATCATATAGATGATGATGTTCGTGCTGTGTATATGCAATCCTAGGAAGACATAACTCTAGTAGGAAATTCTCAGATATGTTGTGGACAGACCCCGGTTTGGACTTGGCTTTTGTAGGACCAGGGTAACTTGTAACTTTTGGTTCCTCCTCAGGTTTAAAGTTACAATCATCCTAGGGCTAGGGCATGATTGACCTTTTATCCTTAAGGTATAGATCCTTCTTCCTAGGACTCTAGGGCACAATCATCATTTTTTTCCTCAAGACATAAACCTGGGATCCTAGGAATTAATGACAGAAATATCCCTCATTTTTCTTTTCAAAGTAGGGATATTTTGCTACTAGAACTTGGTGATAGACTCGTCTTTCCTTTTAATTTAATCATTATTCCTAAGTTCTTCCTATGGATTATTTTTCATAGGACTTAGTGACAAGATGTTCTATTTTCTCCTCAAGCATAGATCATGGCTCCTAGGACATGATGACATGATTATCCCCTCTTTTTTCTTTTCAAAGTAGGGATAATTGCTCCTAGGACTTGATGACAGACACGTCTTTCTTTCTCATAAATGAATT
Organism: Eucommia ulmoides; assembly: GCA_016647705.1. Classification (NCBI taxonomy): domain Eukaryota; kingdom Viridiplantae; phylum Streptophyta; class Magnoliopsida; order Garryales; family Eucommiaceae; genus Eucommia; species Eucommia ulmoides. Next base: position 24,104,375 of record CM028330.1, on the reverse strand, counting down.
ACTATTCTTAGGACCTAATGACGAAATTATCCTATATTTTCCCTCAAAACATGGATAATTTTCTGTGGGACCTAATGGTAGCTCTATCATTTTTCTTCCTCAAAAGATGGATTATCATTCTTAGGGCTTGAGAAAGAGTCTAAGATGCCTTTTGATTTCATGATGTCTACTGAGGGTAAATTTATTTTGATAGTCTGACTGGTAAACCCTAGGTGGCCTCTTTTAAGGCATTTTGAACCTAAACGAAATGTCTTCCTAGTGGTGCATAATTCCTACTATAAAGGATTTATGAGAAATGACACTATGCTTAGGACATGACATACCTCTCCTAGGGAACTGTGGCCCAGGCTATATTTATGATTTGGATCACACATTCCTGATTTGACTGGGTGACGACACCTTCTTGTGCTTTGGTAGTTTAACGTGATTTCGCATGATCGAGGTAGTCTCTTTCACATTGCCCCAGAGGACGATCTTTAGACAGTCTTGTTTAGCAAAGGCTATCATTATTCATTTATTTGAGATGGACTTTTTGTTTATTTATTTAAAGATGTATACATTTGTGATTTAGAGTGCATTTTAAGTATATTATCAGGATGAGATGGGCATTAATGATTTGATATTTATGTTTTGATGATTTATTGGGTTAAGAGAAATAAGAATTCGTGTTCCTTCTTGTATCTTGCTCCGTATTCAAATTTTTGAAAACGTTTTTTCGACGCTGAGCAAGCTAGCAATGTGTGGGATAGAACAAGAACTCCTATACTGATTATTATACCCCTATTTGTCGTAGAAGGTTGTTCTATATACCTAATACAACAGTAATGTAAATAACTATACAAAAAATAAAAATAATGTCTCTCTCCAAGATAAGTGTCATAAGTGGAATAAGGTTTTGGTTATCCTCTATCCTAGGCTCACTATATGTAGTTTTGGATTTTCTTCTAACGTATCCTAAAATCAGCTCGGTTCCCAGACCTTCAAACCTCCGGCATCCTTCCTAGGGGAACATTCATCTTTGGTTGGTGGTCCGAGCGAGAAGAAGTTCGTAGCCGGATCCCTGGGGATGCATCCCCGGACCTTGCTTCTACTAACTTCTATTTCTAACCTAAGGGTTTTCAGGGCTTATATCGGTGTGATAAAACCACCAACGAAATCCCCTACTGCCATCCTCTCTATCCCTTAGAGAGTTACGGCTTGGGTTTTCATCATGATATACAATGCAAAGTGAATATTCGTGCGTTGGAGAGAGTATATAGTAATGTAAATGTAGAAACATAAAGACGGTATTTAAATACAGTAATGTAAAGACAGTAAATTTAAATTCAGTAAATAAAGACAGTAAATATGTATGTATGCTGATATACACATGAAATGATATGATTAGTACTATTTTGTTGTTATTATTATTATTATTATTATTGTTGTTGTTGTTGTTGTTGTTGTTGTTGTTGTTGTTGTTGTTGTTATTGTTTTATTTTTGGTAGGGAATTGTGTATGTTTGAAATTAACGACGTAATGTTTGGATATTATTAAATAGTGAATATGGATTTAAACTCCAACTAAGCCTTACTCTCTTATGAAGTGTCCCTAGCAAAGTCGCCAGCTAACGCACCTCGGATTTCTATAGTAGAAGACGTAGAGAATCGAGAAAAGGGTAAAACAAGTTTCACCCTTTCCTCTCTAAGCTGTCCAAATCCATTCATTTTGAAAATGGTTTTATAAAGGCTTTTCTAGGCGTCGATTTTGAAAAACTTCTTGGGTTGAGATTTTTTGTTAAAAATGGAGTCGCCACCTAGCATGGGGTTAAATGGTGTGCTAGGTCACCAGAATTTTAGAAATTCATTTTTCCTTTTGAAATGACCTGTGTTTTGACTTCCATAGTTTTATGTACTAGAAATATTCTTGAAGTACGGCAATCGGTTATACTTGGAAAATGTATTAGACACCCTAAGACACCCGTCCGAAGACGGTACCTCAGTCTAAATAGATATTCATTGTTAAAAACTATCCAAACAATTTTTTTATTCACTAAACAAGAATAATTCCCCTTTTTAAAGTTTTTTGTTCTTTTTATGTATTTTTTACATGATTTAAAGGAAAATGGGTATATACTACCATTACTACTAGTCAGCGACACCCAATAACAGTTTATATACAAACAGATATGTAAATATGCAAGTTATACTGAATGAAATGCAAACTAAGATTAAGTTATTTGGATATGCAATCGAACCCGCATGTGGGTCGCCTATATATCGCGAATGAGAATTAGGTCATCACATAGTTCGTTCTGGATTAGGTAAGGGCATGGTTTATTATTAGAGGTATGACTGAACCCTTATGGGTTACCTACGTAATTTGGGTAGTTACCAAAGATCACGTCAGACGTAGTTCATTCTTGTTATGGTTTGAAAAACTGGCTTGGTTTTGGTTAAATCTGAGTTAGTTTTAGTTAAGTTTTGGTTGATTATCAGTTAGTTTTGGTTGTGAACAAACCTGAATCACAACCTTAAAACAAACCTTTAATTTTGTCAAGAACCTTAAACGAACTCCTTTGCTTTGGTTAGTTTAGTGTTTGTGTGTGAGTAGTGATTTAAAAAGTGAAAAGAAATACCATATATTTATGCCAATCCTACTCATAACTAAGGAAAACAGTAAGGTTTCTGAAGAAGAATCACACATATCCCTGAAGGAATAGAGGCCCTCCCTTTATCCCGAGTTCTTAACCACGAGGGTATGTTGGTGTAGTATATAAGTGTGTGCATGTATATATATATGTGTGTGTGTGTGTATGTGTGTGTGTGTGTGTATGTGTACGTGTGCGTGTGTGCATGTGTGTGTGTGTGTGTGTGCGTGTGTGTGCATGTGTTTTGTTTAGCTAAAAAAGAAAAGAAATACGATGTTCTTGGCGGGTATCAAATAGACTATGTACAACCCATGGTGTGAATAGTCGTTTTGTTCGAATCCTCGCAGGTTGTTAACACGTGGTTTAATGATTAACATTTTTGAATGTATTGGCATGTTTTTGAATGCTCTTGAGATGCTTGGAATGATTTTTGTATGGTTTAACCCTAAGTTGGTTATTATAGTTAAGATTAGGTGGCTGCATGATGTTCTTGACAAAATCAAAAGCTTTTTAGGTTGTTTTGGTGTTTGTTTGATTCTTTTATAGATTTTATGTGTTATGAACATGAAAATAAGTGTATTATCTACATGATCCTACTATATACAAAGCAATATACACAAAATCAACCAATAATCATATGGGGTTTGATAGGAACATACCTACTTAGATGATGTGGTCTTCCCTAAGTGTTTACCTCATTCTCCTCATTGATCTTCTTGGTTAGTGGTGGTTGGCTGGTGGTTGATCGGTGGTCGTGGTTCTTTGAGTTCTTAGCCAAGAACCCAAGAACAACAACCTACTTGGGGATATGGTTGTCCCTAAGTAGCTAACTTTCTTCCCTCATTGCTCATCTTGACTCGGTGTTGATCGGTGATCGTCGATCTTTGAAGTTCTTATTCTAAGAAATACAAGAACATCTTCTATGACTAGATTTCAGCAGAATAAAGATGTGTATTTTTAGAAATCCGCTTGAGAGGCCTAGGACCAAGAGTGTTGCTCGAGTTTAGAGAAAGAAGCTAGGCCTTCAATACTTGAAAAAATTGAGAACCAAGCACCCCTATTTATAAGCTGGGGGCCTGAGCATTGGGCAATGCGTAGGCCAATCCAACCTCTTCCTTGGAGGGTGTTTGGCCTAGGGGACTTTCTATCTTGTCTTGGTTTGATCTGGGTTGGAACGAATTTAGGGGAGAAGGCCAGATTCTCAAAGATTTGGTAATGATTACCAAATCTTTTCAAATATTTGGTAATCATTGGAAATTATTACCAATCATTACCTCTCCACCAATGAGATTCCTTGCACATGGATGCATTTATGACTTGATGGGATGGATCCAGTTTAATTTAAGGGCTAAATACTGGTTAGATCTACTATTTTGATTTGGTCATCATCAATGCATCCAAGGTGCATTGTATCTTGTCCTTAGGTGTCACTTTTTATTTAATTCAAAGTGATGAGTCATGACTTAGAGGCCACACATTCGGTTCATTTTGAATGGAATCGAGTGAACTTTCCTTGTAACTGTCGATTGGTTTCCAAGTTACCTAGTTACCTTTATATATTTTTGTGAAAATATCTAGATTTTTTTAACCTAGACATGCCATTTCATACCAAGCATTTAACTCTTGATGGGTATGTTCATTTAATGCATTGCTTGGAGGCTACTCATCCGGTTTGGTTTCGGTAACGGGTCGTCACGATTCAAGGCTTTCAATTGGTTTCTAAGATATTTTGCCTAAAATATCTAGATGGCTTGAATGTGGTCTTGACATGTCATCCTAATCATTTAATTCTTGATGGTATGGCCATTCAATGCTTATTGAATGCCTTACTTAGGTAGCGAACCGAATCGATTTAATTTCGATAACGGTTAGTTGCATTGTAATTGTCTTGGATCCCTTCCTTTGCCATTTGGTAGGAAACATATTGGAAGGTTCCTTTGTCATTATAAGGCTTGGTTTGTGGGCCTTGAATGATGGCTGGGCCCCTTGATTTCTTGGGCCTAGGGTGGTTTGTCAAGACTACTTGGATTTGGTAAAAATCCAAGTCAAGCCCATTCCTTAAATCACCTTGTGATTTAGGGATTTTTCATGACCCTTCCAAGCCTTGATTATGGTGTCTTAGTTTGTTTCTTGGTGGTGTTTGATGTGGTATGCATGAGAGAAAGAATTGTTTTTGGTGTTAAATTTGACAAGATTCAGTGAAAAGTAAATGTTTCAAAGTCAGGGTGGGCTAACCTGGTTAATTGTTTGAAATGTTCTATGATTTAAGGATAGTGACTAATATTAATCTATTCTAAAGATGATTTGATGAAAACCAAACCTTAATAAAGTGATTTTAGACCTCCTTAAATCATGGGAATTTGGATTTTGACCCGAAATTTTTACTTAGCTGTATTTTGTCAAATTCGACATTTTTGCTTTTTTGTCATGTTTTTTGTTGTTTTTGAATATTGTATAGTGTGATCTCAGGTAGAAATTCATTTCCTTTAAACCTGAGTTTAAAGTTTATCTAAAATTATACTTGATTTGACACTGATTGGACGAGACAAAATGCGGTGTCTACAGTAAGAAGTCCACCTACATTGGAGTCCCCAAAATAATATTGGGTCCAAGAATCCTGATAGCTATCTCAACCAGGATTAGATATAAGAAATTGATGGAACTGAGAAAGTCATCATCTATTGATACGAATATTGGATATATAAATCATATTGAAATCATATTATCATAACTCATGTTAATCTAGTGCATAAAATCGTGTTAAATCAGGAAAGCAATTGATCATTTGAATTTAAATATTTGAGTTTATTCGAGGTAAAACAATTTTGTAAGAATTTGAAAGAAAGATAGAGCATATAAGGGTACAACACCCAAGACCTAAAACCAAGTCCGGAGGTTAAAAGAAAAATAGGAGTCTAGTTGATCTCTTACTATTGTAAAGATGGTTCCATACCAAAATCTCTATCCAAGGTCCTCGACCCTTTGGGCATCCAAGCATGACTTTTTTAGAGTTAGAACAAAATTCTCCGCCTCAAGTCCTTCAAGGGTTCCTAGGACTGCAAAATTTGAGAGACCTTTGAAACCTTGCAAATTGGAGACATCAACTGAATTCTTGTGTTAAGACGTCGTTTCCCTCATCATCAGAAAACCAAGTGACCAGGGGCACTAAATTGGATCAACCTTTCATCAGATAAAAATCCTCCAAAGATTGGGGAATTTTGATATTTTTCAAGAATCCCAAGCACCAAGCTTTCACCAGCCAAAGTCAAACCACATCATTTGATTTATGCATCTCTAATGGACGAATCAATGACATTCACTCCATCGGTAACTTCAATGCTCCGATAGATGGTTCACAAAAATTCCCCAAAGTCGGTAAATTCAGCAAGCCCATAGACAATTCATAGGGATTCACCCTGGTCTACAACTTCAACAGGCTGACAAACACATTAATGGAGATTAACTTTAGTTGGTAACTTCAGCATGTTAATGAAAATTTACAATTATTCATTTTAGTCGGTAACCTCATCATGCCTACCATAGTTCAGTGACATTCACTTCAGTTAGCAACTTCAGCAAACCGATGATCATTCCACGGCATTCACCACAATTACTGATTTCAGTAGGCTAATGACCAGTTCCTCCTAGCTTGTGTCCATGCAATTCCTACAAAGTTCAGGACATGATCTGATTGTTTACAAGAAACTTAGGTATCTCGACATCTATCAGATATATCTATCAAAATCATCACTCTCAGTTTATAACTACATTGCGACCTAATTCTTAGCATAGGAAGCCCAAGCGAGTCCAATCAACCATGTAAACCATTTCAATTTCTAATATTTTACTCTGATCAAAAGGGATTCTAATTCCAAGATAGTCACTCCCGATTAAAAACGATGTCCTATTTAAAGATACTCACTCCAGATCAAAAAGGATGGCTCATTTTAATATAGTAACCCTCGATCAAAACGGTGGCCAATTTCAAGATTTTCATTCCTGATCAAAAGGGATAGCCCATTTCAAGATAGTCACTCCAAATCAAAAGGAATGGCCCACTTTAAGATAGTCACTCCCAATCAAAGAAGGTGGCTAATTCTAGGATATTCACCCTTGATAAAAAAAAAATGAAATTCAATTTCAAGATAGTCACTCTGAACCAAAAGGGATGACAAATTCCAAGATAGTCACTCCCGACCAAAAGGGATAGCCAAAGTCAAATATGTGATCCTGACCAAAAAGAATCCAATATTCAATCTTTCTCCTGATGAAAAGTGAGTTTGATTTCATATATTTTCTCCCGACCAAAAAGGGTTTCCATTTGGATTTTCATAAACTAGTTTGCACATGCTCGCTTCAAGCACTTTAAGTTTTTGGTTGAGATTTTCTTCAATATCCTAGATTTTCTCAATGGCCACTATTTTAGGAGTGAAACTGGAAAGCGTAGATGTAGGAAACTTTCTGACCACATGAGCATCTATCAGGTCATCACTGAGTTAAAATTTGGAGTTGACAATTTCACTTCGTTGCCTTGAAAATCCGTCCTATGTTTGGTCTTTCATCATCCGGTAGTTGTCTAACTCAGTGGTCATAGCATGCAACTTGGAAGCTTTCAAAAAAAAAACTACCCTCATGGGTTAACTTCTAATGTAGTCCAAGATTATTTGTAGTCTCACATCATAAAATCCTGCAAACTCATCAGCAGTAAAACTAGATTATACAACAATTAAAGTTTTACTATTATAGCTTGCGCTTACTAATTCACTTATGGTCTACTTCCTCAAAGACTTTGACTCACTTTTATCATTGGCCGTTTTGGTGGGGAGATACCTTATGATTTGAGTAGCAATCCATACACGTTCCTCTACGGACCTCAGAAATAATCTCATTGAGCTTTCCAATATGGTTAATTTATCCCTTTAAATATTGGTGAGCACCCTACTGACATACCTACTCTAAGTCTTATATCAATTTATAATATGAAAAAATAAGGATCCGAACACAATAAAGGACTAGAGATATTAAACAAAAATCATTCACTTAAACGTAATATGTTTTTCGGCATAACCACCCCGCCCTCTCCCCCCCCCCCCCCCCCCCCGGGTTAAAAACTAAGGAAGAGTTTTAGTTCACTCTAATACCAACTGAAACATCAACGTTGATTATAAAAACTAGTCTAGCGGAGGGTGAATAAAATATTAAAAATTACTCCCTCCAAAACTAATTAAACCAACACAAATAAATCAATTATCCCTTATTTTTATCTTTCAAACATAAAAGTGGGTGACAAAGATATTTAAGTGAAAAATCCTTAAAGGGTAAAAAACCACGATGTTGTTTTATGGCACGAGCAATCGACTAATAAAGCTAAGGGTATTAAAATTGCTACAACCAGTCATTTCCAGTCTTATGTTACACCCATTGCTCGAGGACTCGTGTATTGCATCCTTCGTGCAACTGGTTGTCATCTTCCTCGATCCTTTTAAACTCCTCTCAGAGATAATTATTTGAATTAATCAAACCTCCTCACTTCAATACTTCATCTGTTGTTTGTGCTTCACAAATCCTCCAGGACACGGATATCCTCCCATAAAAGGGCAATTTGGTGCATTCTTTGAATATGATCCTCCAGTCGTGTAGGTAGTGATTTTCCATGATAACACATTGGATTCATTTAAGAAGTAAAGCTCAAGAATATGATATGGATCAAGGTTGAGAGGTTTTACCACTTAGGTCTTAGGTGATATAGTTTTAGGAATAAAATTCTCTACAATTTCACAAGTAACTAAGTGAAAATCCCTAAACTTTTGCTTTCCAAAATTCCAAAAATTCCCAAAAGGAAGGAATTATATGAAAGATCATTCCTTATTCACCAAGGCAACATGAGGACTGTCCGAACACTTGGTTTGATTGTCTGAATGATCATAGGCGTGAATCTAAAAATTAATCGTTACGTAGAGTAATGGTCGATTAATATCGGTTTGTGGGCCCTTCGATACAAATATGTGGTAATAAATGTTTGTAGATGGATTCACAATAGAGTCGGTCTGTCTTCGGCCATAATGGCACGTAACATGCCAAACAACCTTTACATTTAAGTGTAATGGTTGTTACGATACTTTAACGGCTGATTTGGCTACTAGACCTAGTCTAGGCCCATTTTTCCTTTTTTTTTTTTGTTTTTTCCATTTTGTCCCCACCATCCCTCTTCCATCCCATTTTTCATTATTGGCCTCAATGACCACCATATCCTTATCCTTATCCCTTGGATGATTTTTGCAACCACATCACATTTATCCACATGTGCCACATTATATGGGTATGTGTCCTTTAGGATACCCACAACCTCTTGCTACTAGATACTTATATGAACCAACACCTACTTACCAACATAGTGTTCCTCCAAATCAAGAGCGATCATGTTCTACTAGTTTTGGTACCAACGAATAAAGAGAAGATAGTGACAACATAATATATGATCATTACTCCTTTAATTACTTTGGTGGATATGATGATGCGTAACAAAATTAGAGTGGTAATTATTCCACTATCAACTATGAAGAACCTTCACACAATTCATTTGGTATTGACTATTGACTGTGATGTTGTAATATAATGATATGATGTACAATTTACTCTTTTATTATATTTGTGTAACATTTTTTTTTATTGAGTGTTGTGCATCCTCTTATTCTTTTAAGATTGTTTAGTAAGATAATTCTTAATTTATATTTTTCTTTTCTTTACATTTTTAATATGTCGTATACATACCTAAATATCATAATATCTATTGGAATGTGTTATTAAGGGTTAAATGAGTAGAATAATTACAACTATCAAGTGTTTTAGGAATTTTTTTTATGATTTTAAAAAATCACAACTATTATGGTCGATTCTCATTACAGACAAGCCAATACTCCGGATACCATTATAATTTGATTGTTACCATTACATAACCCGATACTGCGATTTAAAAGCTTAGTCTTGGGACAGTGGACACACCGTTTGGACGATTGACCTAACCATCCGAATGCTACCCATGTAGCCTAGGAATTGTTTAAATGCCCAAATAGGCAGTCAGGACACTCTTCACATTCTATTTATGAACATCCAAGTTTTGATCTAATTTTATCTTTTTAATAATATAAAAGTGGTGCTAGGTGTGTGCAATCATACATTTTATCTTGTTGAAACTGAACAAAGTGTTTGAAGATGTTCATTGACAATGTTGATAGACTGCAACATGTTTGTTGACAGAAAATGACACACTAGCACATATGTCTAAAAAAAACTTAGAAAAATTGGAAAATTATAATTCGATCAATCATGATGACTCATTGAATTTAGCCAACACAAATCCAGTTGTTCGACATTCTTTCTTGTTGGCCCACAGATCTACTTAAGAGATGGTGAATTGGGTAGTTATAAAAATTTAAACAAATAAATTAATAATCAAACAATCATCGATTCCTTAATCGATTATTATCTTGTGTTACAGTGAAAAAATATTTATCTAGATACACAACCAAACAAGTAGAGATAGAGAAATCATTCACACAGATTTATCCTAGTTTGGCAAGCTATTTTTCCCTACATCCAGTCTCTTGAGCTCCTACAGGGATTTAGCAATCCACTAACCCTAATTCTTTTCCCAAGAAGGAACCAAACCCCTACAATCCTTTTTATAGGTTCATGATTAATCTAATTCTTTTACCGAGTTCAGAATTAAACCTTTATAATTTTTCTTTTACTAGGTTCAGGAAGAACTTAATTCTTTTACAAGCTAAAAATCAAACTTATCTATCTTTTCACAAAACTAAAAACTAACCTAATCCTTTTACAGGAAAAAATCAAACTTAATCCTTTTACATGTTAAGAATCAAACCTATACCCTGATTAGATATCGACCCAAGATATGCTCAATTAATGTACAGATAAACTATGTGATAAAACTACGTAAGAATACAAATATGATTTTACTCAATTAAAGCTCATTGATTATGTAAATCAAATTAAGCAGACAAAAATCATTTCACAAGGTATGTAGAATATTCAAAGACAGAAGACGATTTTTCTTAAAACAAATTACTACGAGTTCAGACAAATATGTATATCAAGTAAATCACACAATATTGAGCACATAAAGTAATCGGAGACATCACATCAGAGTTTCTTTGAAAATAGTAGAGACAAAAGTATATCGCAAAAAATTAGTGACAACAACGATGAACGCCTCGATCAAGAGCTTCTTAAAAAATCTCTCGCAAATATAATCTTAGAAAAATGATTATCTCTTTTAGAAATGGCTAATTTTTAAACTCCTGTTCTTGATTACATTTCCCCGAAAACACAAGTCAATATATATAGATTTCAAACAATGCCTATAACGGCTATATTTCAAAAGATAAGATTATAAATGTCATATATAGACCATGTATAATATATTCCTTTAAATATGAAATGTTTGACCCAAAAATACTCTTTTAAAATACTCAATTTAGTCCCTAAAAATTTTTTGTTCAAACTCCTCAAAAATATAAAGTAATTTTACTAGTAAATCTCATACAATCAAATAGTATAAGGACTAAATAATAAGATCTTCAAAATATATAGTTTACTCATAATATATAGTCAAAATCCCATAAAATATGATTTTATAACATTAAAAGGATTAAGATTAGGGTTGAAGATCTCGAAAAATTAATTGATCAAACATATAGAAAATACCCACTCGGTCGACCGACCATGTCAGCAATCGACCGGTTGTACCCTTAACAACTCATTTTTTAGCCATTGACAACCAGTCATTCGACCAGGTGGTCAACCGTTTTAGTCTTTAAATCAATCGTCAATCTTGACGGTCGACCGTTATGCCTAAAACCCCCCAAATACCCAACCTAAATCTGTCAGTTGATCGTTCACCATGTCGGTCAACCATTCAGGCCAAAATCCAAAAAAAAATTGATTCATCCAGTTGTCCGCCTTCTTTTTCCGTCAACGATTCAGGTTGAAAAAAACTATTTTTTCTATTTTTAAAATATTTTCTTGAACGATACTTTAGGAAAAATATTTACGCACTTGAACTTATCACTTATAACCATAACTCAAATTATTTTATAAGTGTCATGTGTGATCCTAATCTGGTTGTATTGAGAGCATAAAAACTATTGAGTCGTTTTTACTGAGTAATACAAAAAATCTTTTCTGCTATAAAAATCTTCAATATCTTCATTGCAACCATCTTGAACTTTAATAAAATGTCATCTTAAGATTCACTTTTTTTCTCATTTTCTCAATTGGAACTTAATTCTGAAATCACTCAATAAAATCATTAGTTCCATAAAAATGTTAACATTAATTTGTCTATAAAAAATCTAGGGTCAACACTTCCCATACTTTCTAAAACACTATCAAAACTTCAATTCTTTATTGTATGTGACTCATTAGATTCATATCAAAGTTGGATAGTGAAAATTAATTAATTTGATAATCATAACAATTTCAATTTTACCCCTACAAATAAACTATTTCTTTATGATATTCCCACTAACTATGATTGGTGTCTACCGACATGTCATAGTCACATCCAGTTAACAGGAATTTAATCCAAAGAAACCCTTAGTCGTAATTATCACGCTATTCAATCTCTCTATCTTTGTGTTAGCCCAAATGGTTACAACAATAAGGGACCCTTAAGCTTGATTTTGATGATAATATCTCAATTAACATTTTGACGATGCTAATTGTATTTCACTACATTGATATAGAACATGTTGATTCTAGAAACAACTAAAATCAATAGAGTCAAGAAGGAAAACAATAATGAAGACAATATTATTTTCTGTTGACTAAGTATATGTAAAAAAAAAAAAAAAAAAAAAAAAAAACTTTGAATATCAATGTGTCATGAACTCATTATATTATGCATGCACTCACTTATCCAAGCCTAAAATGAGTTAAAATCAATATATCATTTATCCATGCTTTAACATAATTTATTTTTAAAAGGGTTTTTTGGTAATTTTATTATAAATGAAAAATTAGTTTTTAAATAATTTATTTAAGCTTAAAATTATTTTAAATATAAGAACGATCTTAACAATTATGGAATAAAATGAGTTTAAAGTGTAACTTATTGAATATCAAGTTCCATATCCTAGTAAATTGTAGAAATATCAAAATACTGAGTTGGGCCACCGAATTTAAACATGGTCAACCAGTATAGGTGTTTTGGGTATGGGTGTTCTGTTAGGAATTAATCCCTATAAATATCAATTGATTCTTTAAACCTAAATCAACATGTCAAATCACCTAAGGTTCTATAAACACATAAATATGCGTACTTGATTTCATGGCCATCAATCACAGGGGGTAGAGTTCTTCCGTAAACTAATTACCTAATGTTCCTCAATGGGTTCTCTCTCGCAGATGGGAATGAAGAGTTGAGTAGCCATCTGATTAGCCTCAGGGAACCATAACCCTGATATAACTTCTTTATATATTAAGTCAACTGAGGCCCCATTAGCCCTAGTTGCCTAATGGGTCACCACACATTGCAAAGCCCACACTCATTTTATGTTTCCTAAACCCAATTATTTAGATAACTTATTTGGGTCTTTATAATTGATAGCCCATAATATAACTATTTAATTAAATTATATGAGCCCACATAGGAAATAATTAATTTCCTAACAATTTTTCACTTGGGCTACATATGAAATTTCAAAAACAGTTATAATCCTTAGTCCTGAGTACGCACAAAAGTGCTATCTTCCTTGGAAACATTCCTTACAATTTGGTCCATCTCCTATACCAGCATGAGATCAAAGCGACCTTCGTTACATTTATATTAGTAACTAGATCCATCAATAGTTAGCATACCAAATATATTCAACGACATGGATCAAGTATGGATGTGCAGCAGGAAATTACATGCAATATGATCTCAAACATGCCTATTTCCAATTGGTCCCTCTTTACTCCGAAGTGAGATCAATCCTTAGTTTTTCTATCCTTATGTTCAAACCACAATTAGAAAGAACATATTCAAAGTAAATAAACTTTAATCCATCTACTTTAATTTGCAGAAATCTAATATATGTATCTAATAAAAGAACATTCAACAAAGAGAAACTCCCACTAAACCAGCACATCATCAAATAAAACCACACCCATACAAGCAGTGTGCTCATGAAATACCTTATATGGTAAACCTTTAGTGAGCGGATCCGCAATCATGGAGTTTGTTCTCATATGTTCTATAGATACTATCTTATTCTGAATTCTCTCCTTAGCAACTAGAAACTTGATCGAAATCAGAATGATCTCCAAATTATCTGTCTTTCGATAAGTGAGCATGTAATTTTTGGTTTTCTATAAATACTTCATAACCCTTTTGGCTATTTTCCAATGATCCATCTCAGGGTTACTTAAGTATCTGCCCAACATTCCAAATATGAACGCTAAATCCGAACGCGTACACATTTGAGCGTACATAAAACTCCCTACTGCCAATGCATAAGGAATATTTTGCATCTCTTTATTTTTCATCTCATTCTTGGGGCATTGAGCAAGGCCAAACTTATCTCCTTTAGTGACAGGAGTATCTCCTAGTGTACAATCTTCTATGCCAAATCTAGCAATCACCTTATTGATATAGTTTTTTGTGACAACCCAATATATTTCTAACTAATAATTTTGAAATGAAAGATCTTGGGGACGCCTCCTTTATTTTAGGAATAAAGATACACCACGATCATTTCTTTGAAGAGGAATTGATTTCTATTCCAAACATTGTTATTGACAATTATCAGGTTCTTAACATTATTCAAGACACAATGCAAGACAACAATGAAGAACTCCCCATTCAAAATCAAGATATTGCTCCTAAAGAGCAAAATCAACAACCTTAAGAGGAAGTACCACTAGGGCTATCCACTAGAGAAAAGAAAAGTGCGATTTCAAGTGATTATATCGTCTTTCTCTGATAACATGAGTTTGACATAGGGACAATGGAAGAAGATCCAATCAACTTCCATCAAGTCAAACAAAGCCCTAACTCTCAAAATTGGATTGGTGCCATGAATGATAAGATGCAATCTATGAAAGACAATGACATTTGGGATCTTGTCAAATTGCCTGAAGATGCGAAGCCCATTGGTTGCAAATGGATATTTAAAACTAAGAGGGATTTGAAAGGTAATTTTTCACTTTCAGGTAACTTGCCAAGATCCCTAACGTCATTGTCTTTCATAGATTTCATCTCATCATTTATGGCACCAATCCACTTTTGAGAGTTAGGGCTTTGTTTGACTTGATGGAAGTTGATTGGATCATCTTCCATTGTCCCTATGTCAAACTCATGTTCTTGGAGAAAGACGATATAATCACTTGAAATCACACTTCTCCTTTCTCTAGTGGATCGCCTTAGTGGCACTTCCTCTTAAGGTTGTTGAGTTTGCTTTTCACAAGCAATATCTTGATTTTAACTAGGGAGTTCTTTATTATTGTCTTACATTGTGTCTTGAACAATGTCAGGAATCTAATCATTGTCAATAACAATGTTTGGAATAGAAATTATTTCCCCCCCCCCCTTAAAACTTAACATCCTCAAGAAATCTCGCATTTTCCATCTCAAAAAATATCTTATTCGATGATCATAAAACTTAAATCCTCTCGACCGTTCAGTGTACCTAACAAAGTAGCAGCTAATTGTTCTTTAGTACACTTTCTTTTCATTTAACCTATAAGACTTTGCCTCAGTTGGACAACACCAAATGTATAAATGCCTTATGCTAGGCCTTTTGCCTAACCACAATTCATAAGGGGGTTTAGCTACCACTTTACTTGGTACCTTGTTCAAGATATATGTTGCAATCTTAAGTGCTTCTCCCTAGAGTGATTCTGTTAAAGAAAAATGACTTATCATACTTCCTACCATGTCCTTAAGCGTTATATTTCGTCTCTCGACAATATTGTTCATGGTAGGTTTGCTCGGCATGGTGTATTATGGGACGATTCCGCATTCCTCTAGGAATTTAGCAAAGGGTCCTGGACATTGTTCTCCTGATCCATCGTATCAACTCTAGTATTCACTATCATAGTTAGATTTAACAGCCTTAATTTTCTTGCTTAGTTGATTTTCAACTTTAGCTTTGAAAGTCTTAAATAAGTCCAAGGATTGTGACTTCTGATAAATCAAATATAAGTACCCATAATGAGAGTAGTCATCTATAAATGTAATAAAATATTGTTGTCCATTCTAAGATGCCATAGAGAATGGTCCACAGATATCAGTATGTATTAGTTCTAAGACACCAGAACTCCTATTGGCATCCAATTTCCTTATGTTTGTCTATTTTCCCTTTACATATTTAATACAAACTTCGAAATTTGTTAAATTAAGGGGATCAAGAATTCTGTCAGAAACAAGCCTCTTAATTCTTTGTTTAGAGATATGTCCTAGACGCTTGTGCCAAGGTATGGCGGAATTCTCATTAGCTAATAAGCATTTTGTACCACAAGTAGTTATTTGCAAGGTTTCATTATGTGAATCAATAGTATCTATTGGCCTAGTGACCTACTAATAGGTGTGATCTACTTACGTATTTTCAAACTGAATTAAGTTAGTTTTCGTGCGTTTATATAGTATTTTAGTATATTTTAATTAGTTTTCATACTTTTTGTATAAATCAAGTATTTGGAGCAAAAAGATAAGAAACTGGAGCGAAAACGATGAGACCGAACCGAAGGCGAGTCTAAGTTACGGTGGATAAACAAGCAAGGAGGCAAAAATATGAAGGAAGCCCATCGCCTAGGGGTCCAGACTTCCACCTAGGTAGTAAAGATGCTGAGACAAAAGGCTACTGACAGCCCACTGCCTAGGCAGGAAATTCTTCCACATAGGTGGAAACCCCAGTAGAAACATTTCCAAGTCCACCGCCTACTTCTTCGCCTAGGCGGTCACCAAACCTGCAAAGCCAATACAGGTACTGTAACTTTAAATCTACTTTGGACTATGATAAAATCCTATTTTGGAAACACTCAAAACATAGAAGTTGTAGATATTTTTCTTTGATTTCCATAGGTTTTTTAATCACCTTAATCGGAGTTCGGATGAATACGTTACAGTCAAAATAAAATTGCAAACCTGCAGTAACTTCGCCTCGGCGAAGTTTCCTTTGCAAGGCGAAGTTCCAGCAGAAATTTAACCAACCTAACTTCGTCTAGGTGAAGCTTTCTTCGCCTAGGTAAAAATCCGGCAGCACAGCCTTGATATTTATTAGATATTTTGAGATCTTTTGCCTATAAATATCTCTCTCCTCCCCCTTCTCCAGCCTCTCTTGGTTTTTTTAGCCCCTTAGGCTACATCTAAGGGTATATTTAGGAGTTTTAGAGGTAGATCTCACATCCCAAAGTGGAGAAGATGGAGAATCGATCGTTGAGCGTTCTTAGCGGTTTATCCTCGGACAAGGCTAAGTTCTTCGATTGTTTTTCCTTATTTATTTATCTTAAGATCATGTGAGCATGTTTTGCTCGATTTATATGTTTATGTGACTATGACCACGAGTTAAATATGGATTGTAGTAGGGATTAACAGTATATTTATAAATGTTTGTTTGGATGATTTCGGTGTTGCGTTTATGTTTGTTCTTCGTGGTTTGATTGTATTTATCTTATTCTTTGTTCATTATGATTAGTTAGATAAATGGAGAATACGGGGTTTTGACAAACCCCGGATTCAAATTTGGGTAAACAAATGCCACGATTCTATAACCCGGTCGAGGTTTGAATCGTGGACAATTGATGACGTTGGGGCAAGACTTACGAGACCTAGGGTCGTTAAGACATTGAGGGGGACTTCTTCATTGACATAAAGTTGCATTATATCCCTCGTCTTATACTCGGGAAAGGTGGTGAAGGAGTTTTATAACGGAGATTGTCGATAGGGTAAATACAACGCGACGATCCAATAACCCGAGAAGGAGTTGGATTGTGTGCAATCAATGACGTTGGGTGAGACTCACATAACCTAGAGTTATTAAGCCATTGAGGGGAACTTCTTCGTTGACTCAAAGTCATGTATTCCTCCATCTTACACTCGGGAGAGGTGGCAGTGGAGTTTACGTACCGCAAATAGGTTGAACACCGTAAACATGAGTAAATCGAGATCGAACAAGTATTTGTAAACACGTTAATCCCTAGGTAATTCTTGACCCTAAAACATATTAGCATATTAGTGTAGTTAATTTAGGTTATATTAGTATTAGTTTAATTAATTAAATACATTTTTTTTGCCTAGATAAAGTTAGGTCACTACAAACGCGGTATTCGATAGTAACGACACCAATCCCTGTGGATACGATAACCCGATCTTAACGATCACACTATACTAAAACTTAGACCTCGTATACTTGCGAGTGTAAGTAGCGGCGTATTTATGCCCTACCAGCTACCCAAGAGAGAAGTGAATTGAGTAGTATTACAAAATTATCAGAATAATAATAATACTTCAAAAATTCAAACAATTAATTTTATCCTAAAATTAATTATTATCTTTATAGCAGTGGATATGTGTTATCAACTAGATGCACACCAAACGACAATATAAGTAAAATAAATAAGGCAGCACACCACGATATATCTTGGTTCACCAAGCTACTCTTGGCTAATCCAATTCTCCGAGCCCAACGGAGATTCGCACCCACTAAACTCAAGATCCGTTTAAAGGTAGGAAACAAACTCTTACAATGATTCTTTACACAAGATCATAATTAACCTTTATAATTCATTTTCCCAGATTCAGGAATAACCTCTACTTTTTACAGGCTCAAGAATAATCTCTTCTTTTTCCAGGCTCAAGAATAACCTAATTCTATGACAGGGAGAATCACGACCTAATTCTTTTTATACCTTAGTCTCAAGAATCAAAACCTCACAATCACTCCAAGTATCCTTTTCCAAGTAAGGATAGAACCTTTACAAATCACTAACTAATTCAATCAAGGAAGAATTAACATCTCAATCTCTTTATCGGAAGAGATTGAAACCAGTTATCCTTTGATTAAATACTCCCAATAGTATTCAATCCATCACTCGACTCACCAATTACAAATTGATAAGCGATTTTTCTCACTCGGAGCTTCTACCACCCCAGATAAATTAAAACTCAGTTAATATCCCAAAACTAGTGATATAAAAGTGAGATATTCAAAATCTGATTTTAAACAAAAATTAGATGGCACATAATTGAGCACGTAATCAGATTTCTCAATAAATTGTTTCAAAAATATTTTCTAATAAAAAATCTAGAAAACAATTTCAAAGGTCAAATTCTAAATAATAAATAATAGAATCAAGCAACAATTAATAACAAGTAATTTAGAATGATCTCACCAGGATTCCACCGAATAAATAATGATTAGCAATGCAACTTCAAATCGGTGATCAACAATAATTTTCTTCAATATCTCAAGAATGATTTTTAAGATAATTCTCACAAAACTTTCAGTATGATAACTCTTAGAAAGCACGAGAGCTGAATAGCTTAGAATGATTGATATGTAATTTCTTTTTGAAGTGAAAAACGCAGGTCTATTTAAAAGGGAATAAAACAAGCCTTCCAACGGTTAGTTCCGACTTGTCATGATAACTAATTGCACCTATAGACGCAATATATCATAATGATTCATCTCAGATATAATTCACTCAAAAATATCTTTTAAAACTTTCAATTAAGTCCCTCAAACGTTTTCTCAAATTCAATTGAATATGATTGAAAGAATTATACGTACCAAATTGAGAAATATAAAAAATAATTGAACCATATCTATAGGGATATTTAAATATCATTTAAATAACTTAAAACATATTAGATCCCTAATATATCTCATGAATCATAACCATAAAACGGCTAATAATGGCTACTATTTGAATCAGAACACGAAGTCCCACAAATCCTGAAACAGACTGATCAGTCGACCGACCAACACTAAGCTGACGACCGCTCGATTCAAGATGTAGCCAAGCCAAAAATCCATCGCCCATCGGTCAACCTATCTGTCAATCTAGAGATTCTGAGAGTTTCACTTCTAGTCACAGGTCGACCTCCCTGTCGACTGATCAATTCAGAAAGTTCACCATTTAAGCGCAGGTCGACTTATCAATTGACTGACTATTACTGGAACACTTCTCCCAATTTGATTTTAATTCATTTTCTTCGATGTTTTCGCCCTTTTAACCGATTTCTTTTTTCGGTTAGCTCCATTACATTCTTAAATTCAATTTTAATCAATTATCTTTACTTCTATTTAATAACACATAAGAGTAAATAATTTCACTAATTAAGATCCTATCAAAACACACATAAACTTTAAAAAAACTTTTTGTATCGTGTGTGATCCTAATTAGGATATTAAGAATTAAAATTTAACCTAAATTGTTTTCCCTAGATTCTTCAAATTCTGCAACCTCTTAATCATTCATCATCTTTGTCATCATCTTTTAGCATTCATTCAATACTTGTTATCATATCTTCATCATTGGAAATGATAAACTGAAACACTCAATTAAACCGTTAGTCCACCAAAAACATCAATATTTAATTGTTCATCAAAATCTTAGGATCAACAATATCCAATAGATATAAATTATCAATCAAAAAACCAGTTGTAATAATATTTGAATCTCGAAAAAGACTAATTTTTTTATTATTTCTAAATGGACAAGAAAAAACAAATTTGTCCAAGGGAGAAATAGAAATCAAATTCCGTCTAAATGAGGGTACAATATATATCTCTTTCAAATCCAAAAAAATAACCAGTCTTTAAGGATAACGTAAATGAGGGTACAATATATATCTCTTTCAAATCCAAAAAAATAACCAGTCTTTAAGGATAACGTAAAAGTCCCTAATGTCTCCACATCAACTATTTTTCCATTGCCCACATAGATGAATCTTTCAGCATCATTTGGCTTTCGGCTCCATAGGCAACCCTGCATAGACACACTTACATGAGTAGTAGCATTAAAATCTACCCACCAAATATGACTTGGTACAAAAGCTAAATTAACTTCAGAACAAATAAGAGTGAGAAGCATACCCTTCTTTACACGCCATGTGGCGCACTTGGAGTACTCAATTTTCATATGTGCAGATTTCTTGCAGAAGAAATAGATAAATTCCTGATCCTTATTCTTTTTGCAATTTGACTATTGTGTTCTAACTACAACTTCTTGATCTTTATCTCTTTATTGTTTCTTACCTTTAGAGATGGTAGCTAAGTAAGCATTTTCTGTCTTTTCGCACTTAATTTTTTCTTCTTCTTGCATACTGATAGGTGTAAAATATATATCTATTTCGAAATCGAATTTGTTAGTTTTCAAGCGTATTAGTTATATTTAATTTCATTTTAGTTTGTTTTAGTGTAAAACAGGTGAAAGGACGTTAACGAGCAATAAACAAGCAAAAACGGTGGAGAAACGGTGAACAAAACGTGAAGAATAGGGTTTCAGTGCATGAATTCCACTGCCTAGGTGGAAAAGAGACAGAAAGTTGGAGTGCTGAAGTGCTGAACTACCACCTAGGCGAGAAAACCACCGCCTAGGCGAGAAAACGTCAGAATGTTGGAGTACTGAAGTGCTGAACCACTGCCTAGGCGAGAAAACCACCACCTGGGTGAGAAAACGTTAGAATGTTGTGCCAGTAGCCACCGCCTAGGCGAAGATCCGACAGAAGCTTAACCGACTCAACCACCGCCTAAGAGGTGACACTCTGTGCAGAAATATCTGTTTTTAGATATTTTGAAGATATTTCCCAAACCTTGCTTTTTAACTCATTTCCCCCCTAATTGTAAAAGACCCAATCATGTTTTAGGCTTCAATCATGTTTTGAGAGCCTCCTTCCACCTTAGTTAGGATTAGATAATTTAGGAAGTAGATTATATTAGTTTTAGGAAGTGTTCTTGGCCAATTCTTGAAGAGCTAGAAGAGGAAGTTCATCAATGGAGAAGAGGAAGCTCGGGAGGATTGTTCTTTAGCGAAAGTGGACTACTCCACTTTGAGATTTGATTTTTCTTCCCTTGTTTCCATATTTGTACTTAATGTTTATTATTGATATTGATGATCTCCTCTTGATTTAACATTGTAATGGCTAAGAACATGTTAGTTTAATTAGAGATTAGTTAGGGTTAAATGTAATTCATATAAATACTTGTTTGGTTTAATATATGTTTCTTTAATGGTTGTTGCTTTTAAATCCGATTATGTTTATCATTTTATGACGATCTTAGTATGCTTGTAATGGTATTAGGGTTGGATTTGAGAATCTAGGGTTTGACACTCGGAAGAGGTAACCCTGGATTCAGACTAGAGTAAACACATCGTTATGATCTAACGACCCGGGAGGGCATTAGTTAGTATGCAATCGATGACGTTGGGTCAAGACTCACGCAACCTAGAGTCATTAAGACATTGAGTGGGACCTCTTCGTTGACACGAAGTTGCATATTCCCCCATCTTACACTCGGAAGAGGTGGCAGAGGAGTTTACGAACCAAGATTGTCAAATACTTAAACTCCGTTATTGTTAACTAAACGAAATCAAAGATGTATTAAGTGAACGAAATCAATCCCTAGTTAATCAACTTAGTTAAGATTAACCCACTAATTGTAGTTTAGCTTAGTTTAATTTTAAATCATGTCTTTAATAGTCAGGATAACATGAGACTACGTAAATTGCGGTATTCAATTATTCACACTTTTCTCTGTGGGAATGATATCCAATCTTCAAAGATCTATTATATTAAAACTTAGACCTCGTATACTTGCGAGAGTAAGTAGCAGTATATTTTACGCCCTACCAAGTTTTTGGCACCGTTGCCAGGAAATTGTGTGAATTTTAAGTTGATATTGCGACTAAGTGGTCGATTGTTAATCCTAAAAGTTATTTTGTTTTGTTTTTAATTTTAATTTTTGTTTGATATGTTAATATGATCAAGCTGTGCGAGAAACGATGAAGAATATTGGAATTCTTAATTCTCAATCCCCAGATCGAGCTTATTGCAAATGATAAGGACAGAGAGGTGAAACCGACTTCAAGCCATGGTCTTGATCCAACTGAGAATTTGAGCCTAAATACCTTATCTATGGGGAATTTTGGTGAAAAATGCTTAGTCACACGAAAGTTTAGCTAGGGACGGTAACTCAAGCGCAATTGTTTTTGAAATGAAACTCAGGGTATCAAATTACCCGATTTTTGCTACCATTTATTTTATTATTTATTCTTTTTGGAAGTCGGTATGGCTTCGGAACGTGTTCGGAAGTGAATTTAGGAGTTTAGATATTTAGGGTTTTGTTTTGTGCTAAAAACCATTTAAGGAACAAAGTGGAAGTAAGTAGCGTAGAGAAAAATTGTGAAAACATAAAGAAATCCAGCAAAATTTCACACTAGCGTAACGCCTAGGCGAAGAAACCACCGCCTAGGCAGAAATAGTGCAGTTGACTGAGTTTTTACACTAGCGTAAATTCGCCTAGGCGGAAAAACCACCGCCTAGGCGGATTAACGTCAGAACCCAATGTTTTTCACACTGGCGTAACTTCGCTTAGGCGTAGAAACCACCGCCTAGGTGAACAAACGTCAGAAAGGTCTTTAAACAAAAAGGCGCTACTTCTCCTAGGCCAAAAAAAACCACCGCCTAGGCGAATTAGCATCAGACAGATTTTAAAAAGAGAACGCTTCCCCTTCGCAAAAACTGCCTTTCAACCCTCCAAATTTTGAAAACCTCTCAACCAAACCATTCCAATAGCTTTTAATCATCCTTCCATAGTACACAATTTGTGATTTCCACCCCAAATCATCCACCACAAATCAATTTTCAACCCCATTTTAGCAATTTTCTTTATCACTTTGGGATTTTGGTTTGATTTTTGGTGATAACTTAGTTTCTATGGATTGTTAAATTGTGTGAAACAAAATTTCATGCTACATTGTTCATATTTTGTTAAAACATTGTGATTAGTGTGTTCGCAGATCAAATCCACAGGTTCATGTGCGACCGCTTCGGCATTACCGCCGCACTTTTTGCAACCGCCACAATTTCCATTCTGACGTGATAGTGGTGGAGATGAATTTCCTCCCAGTGAACAGTAGGGGGTGAGACTTCTACGTCTTATTCCCTAGATATGTGTTCAACCCATTTTGTTTGCATTAATGCTATATGTTTACTGAGTTCACTGACAGTGGAACACTTCTTTTGTTCAAGCATGTATTGGAATGGAATAAATGTTAGTTTAGTGGATGTTCATCAATTTTGATTTTTTGTAGAAAATGATGAACCATTATTATTTTTTGAACAAAATGCAAAAAAAATTTATGTACAAAATTATGTTTATGTATGTATTTTATTATTTTAATGAATGTTTTAGTTTTTAAATTTTTAGTTTAGTTTAGTTTAATTTTTGTTTTTGCATGAGTAGTGTTAGATTAATTTATGTATGTTAGTATTAGATTTAGTTTAGAATTGTGTATGTATGAAGTTGTATTTGCATGTTTAGTTGTTGAGTTCATTTGGGCCAAGTCCCGATGATGAGAATTATCCCCTAATTGCATATTGAGGTCGGGGGTAATACCTTCCTTGTGTGTTTTGTGTGCTTAACATGTCGATTGGGTAAAAATTATCTCGATCCAAAAATCACACGACATTTGAACTCAATGTATAATAATCTGAACAATTAGACACTGATTATTCAATATTAAGCTCATGATAGACAATGAGGAAACTAGAACTTGATTTGGGGGAAACTTGAGGCGGAATCCTAGGTAAGGTAATTCTGGAGACGTGATTTAGGCCGTCATTGTTTTCACTTGAACCTTTGTAGCTAACCTGAAAATTTTCATTCCTTATTTCCCCTGTCGAAGCCGATAACGTAATCAATTCTGAAAACGTTCAAATACTCTTTTCATTTAAATTTTTCCTAACCCAATGTCGCTGAGTCTAATTTTCAAAATGGAGTGAAATCAAGTGAGTGTTCGGGTTTCTGATAAATTTTTATTGATTCGGTATTAGTGTATTCACTTATCACTTTCGTATTTCTTTTTGTACGCTCCTAAAATAAGTTTGGGGGGGTGTTTCTATAATTTCTTTCTTTTACATATTCCTAAAATTTTATAAATTCGAATAAGTGTGGGGGTGTGTTTCTCTAACTTCTTTTTGCACGCTCCTAAAACAGTAATAATTCGAATTAATTTAGGAATGTGTTGTTAAATATATATGTTAATATAGTTTTCATTTTCTTTTCTTTCGACAAGTGAATACAAGGATCTTTAATTCTCATTCAAAGTTGTACTTTAAATGTGTAGGGGTCATGAGAGAGGATAGCGACAAGCGATTTTACCTCGGGTATCGTTCAATTAAAACAATTATCTATTTTCAATTCCAGTGATACCCGTGGTCGTTCTCCAAAGCCAAACCAAGCCCTATTGATCTTTGTGAATATCCGAGCCTACATTAGTGGATAGTAGACTCCAATCAAGCGTATGGTTTTCCTAAATCCTTTAACGGTTTAAGTTATGAGCTTAACGATTGAATAATCCAATCCGGTATTTGAATAATTACAAATTCGAGTTCCCACACACACACTTCAAATGGATTTAGAATGGTTTTTATTGATATTGATCGTTGAAATTCTAGAACACCACTTGGTGTGGGTTACTTTCCGAACTTGATCAGATTTAGGGATGTTGAGGGAGGAACAAATTGGTCCTTTCGATTGAACTTTATATTTACATGCATGTACTTTTTTTGTGTATAAGTTTTTCATTTTTAGTTGGTTAGTTCATTAGTTAGTTTAGTTTAGTTTTAGTGTTTTACTCAAGGACTAGCAAAATTCTAAGTTTGGGGGTATTGATAGGTGTAAAATACCTATCTCTTTCAAAACTAAATTTGTTACTTTTCAAGCGTATTAGTTATATTTAATTTCGTTTTAGTTTGTTTTAGTGTAAAACAAGTGAAGGGACGTTAACGAGCAATAAACAAGCAAAAACGGTAGAGAAACGGTGAACAAAACGTGAAGAGCAGGGTTTCGGTGCATGAAGACCACCGCCTAGGCAAAAATTCCACCGCCTAGGCGGAAAAGAGGCAGAAAGTTGGAGTGCTGAAGTGCTGAACCACCGCCTATGCGAGAAAACGTCAAAATGTTGTGCCAGCAGCCATCGCCTAGGCGAAGATCCGACAGAAGCTTAACCGACTCAACCACTGCCTAGGGGGTAAACCACCACCTAGGTGGTGACACTCTGTGTAGAAATATCTATTTTTAGATATTTTGAAGATATTTCCCAAACCTTACTTTTTAACCCCTTTCTCCCCCCAATTGTAAAAGACCCAATCATGTTTTAGGCTCTAATCATGTTTTGAGAGCTTCCTTCCACCTTAGTTAGGATTAGATAATTTAGGAAGTAGATTAGATTAGTTTTAGGAAGTGTTCTTAGCCAATTCTTGAAGAGCTAGAAGAGGAAGTTCATCAATGGAGAAGAGAAAGCTCGGGAGGATAGTTCTTTGGCGAAAGTGGACTACTCCACTTTGAGATTTGATTTTTCTTCCCTTGTTTTCATCTTTGTACTTAATGTTTATTATTGATACTGATGATCTCCTCTTGATTTAACATTGTAATGGCTAAGAACATGTTAGTTTAATTAGAGATTAGTTAGGGTTAGATGTAATTCATGTAAATACTCGTTTGGTTTAATATATGTTTCTTTAACGGTTGTTTTTAAATCCGATTGTGTTTATCCTTTGATGAAGATATTAGTATGATTGTAATGGTATTAGGGTTGGATTTGAGAATCTAGGGTTTGATACTCGGAAGAGGTAACCCTGGATTCGAACTAGGGTAAACACATCGTTATGATCTAACGACCTGCGAGGGCGTTAGTTAGTGTGAAATCGATGACGTTGGGTCAAGACTCACGCGGCCTAGAGTCATTAATACATTGAGGGGGACCTCTTCGTTGACACGAAGTCGCGTATTCCCCTGTCTTAGACTCGAAAGAGGTAGCAGAGGAGTTTACGAACCGAGATTGTCGGATACTTAAACTCCGTTATTGTTAACTAAACGAAATCAAACATGTATTAAGTGAAAGAAATCAATCCCTAGTTAATCAACTTAGTTAGGATTAACCCACTAATTGTAGTTTAGCTTAGTTTAATTTTAAATCATGTTTTTAATCGTCAGGATAACATGAGACTACGTAAATTGTAGTACTCAATTATTCACACTTTTCTCTGTGGGAACGATATCCGATCTTCAAAGATCTATTATATTAAAACTTATACCTCGTATACTTTCGAGAGTAAGTAGCGGTGTATTTTACGCCCTACCACATACAGTGAGACATGAGCCCATTAAGAGTCCATTTATCCTTTTGAGTATTATAACTCAGCGTAAACTGACTGTATTATGCGGGAAGAGAAATGAGTACTAAATGCACGAGCAAGTCCTCAGACAGCTCTAACTTTAGTGCCTTTAGTTTTGAAGCAACATTGCACATTTCCACAATGTACTCCCTTACGTTCCTTTTTCTTTTGTAGTTTATCGAGACATGATTAGCTAAAAACATACTTGTCTCTGCTTTTTCGTTCTTTACAAAACATTTCTCTATTTCCTCAAGGAACATCTTAGCAGTTACCTCATCGGATATACCGCCCCTGAATGTTTCCAGAACGCTCCGTTTGATCATCATAAGACTCATGCGATTAGAACGCTCTCACCTTTTATATTATTTTTTAGTCTCAGGGAAACTTTCTTCAGTGAGACGTGAAAGTTGTTCTTTCCTTAGTGCAAAGTCGAGATCCATGCAGCCGAGAACAATTGAAATGTTCTCCCTCCAATCCTTAAAGTTCATGTCGTTAAGAAATAGAATAGAATTCATGTTGGCAGTAATAGTAGTAGAAGCAGTAACTGAATAGAGAACAATGATGAACAATAAGCTCACAACATAAAAATTTATGTCAAATCAAGATACTAACACATATTTATATGCACAACATAAACAAAATAATTATATTGGTGGGCCTCATCACAAGATACCTAACGCAACATTAATATTTAACCTTTGGGCAGAAATACCAACTTGTAAGAGGTACTTTCAATGCAGTAGTCAAATGTTGATGATAAATCCTATCAAACAAGAAACCTTTCTTTGGACCGACTTACTGTTCACATGGAAACTTAATAATCATCACACATTTATTCCTGCAGGTACATTTATTATTTGGTTAAACAAGAAACATTTTTTTGGGCCGATTATTGATTGTATAAATAATAACCATATATATATCAATATCAAATTAATGTCTATTATTTAGTTAAACAATAAACTTTATTTGAGACGGTTATGGTTCGCATAAACAACAAACATCAAATTAATGCTCATTATTTGGCTAAATAATAACATTCCTTTGGGCTGAGTATTGTTCACATAAATAACGAACATCAATGCTTATTATTTGGCCAAACAATTACCCTTCTTTAGGCCAGTTATTGTTAAACAACAAACATCAAATAAATGTTCATTATTTGGCCAAACAATAACCTTCCTTTGGGCTGGTTATTGTTCGCATAAATAACAAACATCATTGCTTATTATTTAGCCAAACAACAACCTTTCTTTAGGCCGGTCATTATTCGCATAATAATAATCATCCACATCTTAATATCCCAAAATAAATAAATCTATACAAAAGAGGTTACTTTGGCAACATATTGCTTCAATTAGTTTATTTCAAGGTATAAGACTTTATCAGTTAACCATCTTAAAGATTAATTGACTGAATAACGTGCAACAAGTTAAAGTTTCAGACGTTGAGGTATCCCTGTCGCTCGACCAGTTCTGGAATTCGGATTACTGATTTAGACAGTAGCCAAATCGGTCTCCGTTCCTTAATAGTCGGTCAACCGAACCTAGTTGGTCGGACGACAATTTGGACAATAGCCAAATCCAGTGACCTCCCTTTAATGGGTCGGTCGGTCGATCGATTTGAGCAGTAGCCAAATCGATGACTTTCTTTTACACAGGTCGGTTAATCGATTCTTGAGAGTCGATTGACCAAGTCAGTCAGTGGTCGACTTTCGAATTTACAACACCATCAGTCAACTGACTTGTTTGCTCAGTCGATCGACCTTCATCATTTCTTTATTTTCTACAGGCAAAAAATAGCAAAAACAAATTCCCAAAAAAAGGGTTTTTCCTTCCTTAAATTCATAGTTTTCAACAACAAAAAATCAAGTAACACATAAACTCAATGTTTTCTCCCATGATTCTACAAGGAATCAACCTTTAATAGAGAAAACTCAAACCCTAAAATTCTACCATGAACATGAAGGCTTTAAACCCTAAGATTCTACCATGAACATGAAGTAACTAAAAACCCTAATGATTCAACATGAAGTACACTATGATACCATTTGTTGGGAATTAATCCTTATAAATCTCAATAGATTCTTTAAACCTCAATAAACATGTCAAATCACCAAAAGTTCTATAAACACGTAAATATGCTCACCTGATTCTATGGCGATAAATCACAGGGGAGCAGAGTTCTTTTGCAGACTAATCACCTCATGTTCCTTAATGTATTCTGTCTTACAGATGGGAAGAAGGAGTTGAGTAGCCATTTTATTAGCCTCGGGGAACCATAACCCCAATATAACTTCTATATTAGGTCTACTAAGGGCCCATTAACCCTAGTTGCCAAATGGGTCACCACATATTGCAAAGTCCATACTCATTTTATGTTTCTTAAGCCCAATTAATTAGATCACTTATTTGGACCTTTATAATTTATAACCCATAATATAACTATTTGTTGAAGCTCAAATGAATTTTTACTTTTTAAATGAGAAATAAAAATTAAGTGTCAAGTTTTCCCTCTTTCCACTTTATCCCACGTTGCTTGGGAGAATGGGTCTAGAAGATTATAATTGGGGATAGGTAAGATACTTGGGGTATGCCCCAAGGGGTACCCACATTTTTGGGAGGAGAGAGGAGTTACATCCCTATTAGTTTACAATACGCGCGCACCACCGCTGTCCGGCCAGCCAGTCGTGCTGTGTCGAGCTGAGCTAAGCGCGTGTAAGGTGGCACTTATTATTATTTTTTTATCAAATTTATTTAATAAAATATTTATTTTATTTTATAAATCAGATTTTTGACTTGGTAGAGCTTTAAATCCCACAATTTTCTCACCCACTCCCACTATTTCCCCATAGATCTTTCCATGAATTTCGAACTGATCTCCAACATTTTTGATATGTTTTTCGCCTATATAAACCAATGATTCCATCAGATTTTTACATACATAAAAATCATAAACTTGAGAGTTGTTTCTAAAAAAAAAAAATCCATTTTTTCGATCGGTGATATTTTTTCCCTATCAGTTTGTTCATCTTCTCCGATAATTAGTCTATTCCGATGACTAGTCTGTTTGTCTCCTTTCAATCAATCTGTTCAAATTTATTTTTTTCGTTTTCCAAACAGTGTTTCAAGCAGTTTGTTCGGCTTCCTTCTAAACAAGTGTGTGGTTGTTCAGTTTTTAGAACTTCTGACGTGCAAAGAAGGTCCTAGACAGAGGTGATTCTGGATTGTTTTATCCTGAGGATGACGGGGCTGTGATACTACTTGCACATTCTTGGGCAGAGTCATAAAACATCTTAAAGAGAGTGATCTGGTCCGCGACTCAACCCAAGCAATTTTGGTAAATTCGTTCTTATTTAATTTCTGCAGCAACAATTTTAAGACATTTTTATATTCTGCCGTATATCTTCTGCAATGTCTTCTGATCACGAGTCTAAACAAGTTACTGTTAATCTCAACAAGCCCTTCCATTTCGAAGAGTCTCATTTTAAAAGATGGAGGCAGAAGATGTTATTTTTTTTAACTATGGAAAAAGTTGTGTCTGTCTGTACTTCTGAAAAATCTGAATTACCTAAAGACCTTACTAATGTTCAAATTCAGGAAGATAAGTCTTGGGATGAAAATGATTTTCGTTGTAAGAATTTTATTCTTAATGGTCTATTTAATGATTTGTATGACTATTACTATTTTAACAAAACTGCAGAGGAAATTTGGGAAGCTCTTCAGAAGAAATACGACACTGAGGAGGCTGGAACGAAGAAATATGTTGTTAGTCGTTATCTGAAATACCAAATAACCGACGACAAATCTGTGGAAGCTCAATCTCATGAACTTCAGAAAATTGTTCATGAAATAATTGTTGAAGGTATGTCTCTTGATGAACAATTTCAAGTTGTTGTTTTAATTAACAAATTACCCCCTATTTGGAATGATTTTTAAGAATACTCTCAGGCACAAAACAAAAGAATTTTCTTTAGACAGTTTGATTACTTGTCTTCGGATTGAGGAGGCAACCCGCAAACAAGATTAGAAAGATGAAGTGCTCGTTGTTTCCAACAACGCTCACAAGAAATCATCATCTGTTGTTCTGAAACCCAAAAGGAAAAATATGAAGAATCAGAATTGCAAGCACAACAACCAGAACATGAATGCTCATCAAAATTAGAATAGACAGAAACCCCCTTCAAGAAATGATTCTAAACAGTTTACTTGCTTTAACTGTGGAAAAGCGGGTCATATGGCTCGGAACTACTAGCAAAGATGACGTCTAGCTCCGCAGGCGAATCTTACCGAGGACCAACTTGTAGCTATGATTTCTGAAACCAACATAGTTGGTGGATCCGAAGGGTGGTGGGTAGGCACTGATGTTTCTCGCCATGTCTACCATGATCGTGCTATGTTCAAGTCTTATTCTGAAACTAAAGACATGAAAGTGTTGTTGAATGATTCTCACTCTACTATCGTAGTTGGTTCTGGTGACGTGGAATTGAAGTTTATCTTTGGAAAGATTGTCATCCTTAAGGTTGTCCTGCATACTCCAGAGATGAGGAAGAACTTGGTTTCGGGCTATCTTCTCAAAACGGCTGGGTTTACTCAAACTATTGGGGCATATTTGTACACCTTAACCAAGAATAATGTATTTGTTGGGAAAGGTTATGCAACTGATGGAATATTCAAATTGAATGTTGATACTAATAAAATTTCAACTTCTGCTTACATGCTCTGTTCTTTTAATATTTGGAATGCTAAACTCTGTTACGTTAACAAATACATTATTAAAAACATGAGCAACTTAGAACTGATTCTGAAATTAACTTTGAATGATCTTGAAAAATGTGAATTCTGTAGTCAAGCTAAGATTACCAAAACCCCCCATAAATCAGTAATTAGAGAATTTGAACCTCTTGATTTGATACATTCTGACATTTGTGAATTTGATGGTGTCTTGACTAGAAATGGAAAACGCTATTTTATTACATTCATTGATGATTGTTCTGATTATACTTTTGTTTATCTCATGAAAAATAAAAGCGAAGCGTTTGATATGTTCAAATTATTTGTGTCTGGAATTGAAAATCAATGCAATAAGAAAATGAAGAGGTTGCGTAGTAATAGAGGAACCGAATATGATTATGATATTTTCATTGACTTCTATAATTCTCATGGGATTATTCATGAAAAAACTACACCTTATTCTCCTGAAATGAATGGTAAGACTGAAAGGAAAAATATATTTTTTACTGAATCTGTAGTTGTTATTTTTCTTAATTCTAGTGCTGCTTCTCACTGGTGAGGTAAAATTTTATTGACTGTTTATTATGTGCTTAATTGAGTTCCCAAATCAAAAAGTAAAATTTCACCTTATGAAGTTTTCAAAAATAAGAAACCAAAGTTGTTTATTTTAAAACTTGGGGTTGTTTGGCATATGTTTGTATTTGTGATCCTAAAAGAAGAAAAACTTGCAAGTAGAGTATATGAATGTGTTTTTATTGGTTATGTTGTGAACAACAAAGTATATAGATTTTATGACTTGCATGATCATGTTATTATTGAATCTAATGATGCTAATTTTTATTAACATATATTTCCTTTTAAATTGAAGAATAGTGTGGGCTCGACATCTAGTAATATGTCTGTCATTAGAATTAATGAGTCTGATAAGAAATTAGAATTTGAACCTAGAAAAAGTAAACGGGCTCGTATTAATAAGGATTATGGATCGGATTTCTATGCATATACCTTAGAGGAGGATCTTCTCACCCTCTAAGAGGCACTATCTTCCATAGATGTCAATTTGTGGCAAAATGCTATAGATGATGAAATGGACTCTCTTGAGTCAAATAGAACTTAGCACTTAGTAGATTTACCTCCTAGTTATAAAACAATAGGATGTAAATGGATTCTCAAGAAGAAATTAAAACCTGATGGAACTATTGATAAATATAAGGCTCGTCTTATAGCCAAAAGGGTTTAGACAAAGAGAAAATGTAGATTTCTTTAATACTTTCTCACCTGTCCCTAGAATTACTTCTATTCATGTGCTTTTATCACTTATTGCTATTCATGATCTTGTTGTGCACCAAATGAATGTTAAAACTATTTTTTTTGAATGGTGAATTAGAAGAAGAGATATATATGGACCAACCTGAAGGATTTGTAATTCCTGGTCAAGAAAACAAAGTGTGCAAATTAGATAAATCTCTTTATGGTTTGAAACAATCACCTAAGTAATGGCATGAGAAATTTGATAATCTTGTTATCTCACATGGTTTTAAAGTGAATGAAAGTGACAAATGCATCTATCATAAATCTAAAAAAGATGTTTGCACTATTATATGTCTTTATGTGGATGACTTGCTAATTTTTTATTCTAATATTCATGTCGTGAATAATGTGAAAGCTATGTTATGTGCTAATTTTAACATTAAAGATCTTGGTGAAGCAAGTGTGATCCTTGGTATTAAAATAACTAGGTCTAAATAGAAAATTTCTTTGGATCAATCTCATTTTATAGAGAAGATTCTAAAGAAATAAAATTACTTTGACTATAAACTAGCATATACTCCTTATGATCCTAGTGTAAAGTTGTTTAAGAACACCAGTGACGGTGTTAGAAAATCTGAGTATGCGAGCATCATAGGTAGTCTACGATATGCCACTGATTACACTAGGCCCGACATAGCTTATGTTGTAGGATTATTATGCAAGCTTACAAGTAGACCTAGTATTGGGCATTGGCATGCTATTGAAAGGATCATGAGATACCTAAAAAGAACTATGAACTTTGGATTACATTATTAGAAGTTTCCCACTGTTCTAGAAGGATATAGCGATGTTGATTGGAACACCATTTCATATGACTCTAAGGCAACTAGCGGCTATATATTTAGAATAACTGGTGGAGCTGTTTCTTGGAAATCTAAGAAACAAACTATTTTGGCTCAATCAACTATGGAGTCTGAGATGATTGCACTAGCATCGGCTAGTGAGAAAGCAGGGTGGTTAAGAAATATGCTTTTCGATACCCCTTTATGGGAGAGATCGATTCCAGCCATCTTGATCCATTGCGATAGTACCGCAGCTATTGCAAAAATTCAGAATAGTTATTATAACAGAAAAAGGCGACAAATAAGTCGCAAACACAGCAATATTAAAGAGTATATCTCAACTGGAGCTGTAAGGGTAGATCATGTACAATCTAATGATAACCTAGCTGATCCTTTGACGAAAGGATTAACTCGAGAAAAGGTTTACAAAACCTCGAAAGGAATGGGACTCAAGCCCATAGATTGACGAGTCACTTGTGAGATAAACCCAACCTATAGATTAGAGATCCCAAGAAATAAGTTCAACGGGTAATAACAACTTATGAAGTGATATGAGGAGAATCATGCTATAATAATAATTTTGAGTTATATTCCATACATGTGTTGATTGAAGCATGATATCCTAAAGCGATAGAAGGTTGAGTTTTTATTAACTCTTAGTGAGATCTATACTGTATTGGGAGTGGAGTACCTAGCTACAGGAGTACTCTTGATAGACTCACCTATGAATGTAGAAGTATAGCCGCTTCCTATAGAATTTTGGGCAAATTCTCTAGAGCATTCACTACACTGGGATACACATGCATGGCCGTAAAGCACAGACTTTTGGACTACACCCTGATGGGGTTGTGTGTGTGATGTTGTTAGAGATAAAGTTCAAAATTACGAGTTACTCTAGTATAGTCTAAATTATCTTCACTATGTAAAGGTTCAAGTCAATAGATACCTTTTCTTATACACAATCTTATATTGTATTATACTACTCGATGAAAAAATTATTTTAAAAATTCAAGTGGGGGATTGTTGAAGTTTAAATGAATTTTTACTTTTTAAATGAAAAATAAAAATGAAGTGTCAAATTTTCCCTCTTTCCTCTTCATCCCACATTGTTTGAGAGAAGAGGTCTAGATAAATATAATTGAGGATAGGTAGGATACTTAGAGTGTACCCCAAGGGGTACCTACATTTTGTGGAGGGAAGAAGAGTTACATCTCTACTAGTTTACCACACGTGCGCGCCGTCGTCACCGTCTATCCGGTCGGCCATGCCATGCCGAGCTGAGCCGAGCGCGTATGTAACGTAGCACTTATTATTATTTTTTAACAAAATTTATTTAATAAAATATTAATTTTATTTTATAAATCATATTTTTGACTTGGTAGAGCTTCAAATCCTACGATTTTCTCACCCACTCCCACTATTTTTGCCACAGATCTTTCCATGAATTTTGAACTGATCTCCAACATTTTTGACACGTTTTTTGCCTATATAAACTAATGATTACATTGGATTTTTACACACATAAAAATCAGAAACTTGAGAGTTGTTTCTGGAAAAAAAAATCTCGTGTTTCGATCAGTGATATTTTTTCCCTATCAGTTGTTCACCTTCTCCGACAATCAGTCTGTTCCGACAACCAGATGTTCGTCTCCTTTCGATCAATATGTTCGATTTTTTTTTCATTTTCCAAATAGTGTTTCGAGTAGTTTGTTCGGCTTCCTTCCGAACAAGTGTGTGGGTGCTCAGTTTTCAAGACTTCTGTCGTGCAAAGAAGGTCCGCGACTCAACCCAAACAATTTTGGTAAATTCGTTTTTATTTAATTTCTGTAGTAACACTTTTAATTAAATTACATGACCCCACATAGAAAATAATTAATTTTCTAACATGTTCAACCACCTACATAATTGGTCAACAAGTATACCATTTGTAAGCCTAGGTGGTGGACAACCTATCTAACGGGTGGACCACCATATGTATTTTAAGAAGGATTTTCAGTATTTTATTGATTGATATTAATTGAGGTTGGTCTTATTTGATTGTAAATTTTTAATTTAATCGTCCATTCAAACTAGTTGATGGTTTAGTTTGTCGATTCTTCCATCGAATAGCTCAGGGTTTAATAATAATGAGTAGACTAACTTCAGAACTAAGATTTCTTAAAAAAAAAAAAATTGAGTAAATGACAGTACAAAACTAAATTAAAGAAAGAGAATAATTGAGTACATAATTAAAATCTTAAAATATTTCAATTAATGTGAGGGTTTTTTTTTTTAATTCTATCTTCATATATTTCTATATTTTCTAGCTTGAAATAGTTTAATATTGTCAAAATAATAATTTTAAAGGATAAGTGAAAATTATATTTAATTTTTTAAAATAATATATAATGTATAAAATATTTTAAATAATTATTTTTTATTAAATATACATATATATTTTTTTGGTATACCCACGATGTGGGATAAACCTTACGATCTAAAAGTGCTCATGCATATAAAAGCAGCAACTAGATCAATGTAGAAATAAAAAATGAACGGATGGGATGCGTACCTCCAGCCATTGCCATTCTCACTTGCTCAAGATTATGGGAAATGTTGGTTTCTGGTTAAGGCTCTTCCAAACCTCACTCATCTCTGTTTGATGGTGCATTTGGCTTCTAAAATGAAATTGTAGGCCTAGAGAACCAAAACCGATTGCACAGCCCCTTTTATAGACTACGGCCATCATAGAATCACTGTTGG
The DNA here is from genome assembly GCA_016647705.1 of Eucommia ulmoides. Classification (NCBI taxonomy): domain Eukaryota; kingdom Viridiplantae; phylum Streptophyta; class Magnoliopsida; order Garryales; family Eucommiaceae; genus Eucommia; species Eucommia ulmoides. Next base: position 24,067,769 of record CM028330.1, on the reverse strand, counting down.
ACATACAGAATCACTATGATGGTCAGAGTCTATAAAAGGGATTGTGTAATCGGTTTTGATTCCCTAAGCCTATAATCTCATTTTAGAAACCAAATATACCATCAAACAAAGATTGAGTGAGGTTTAGAAGAGTCTTAACCTGAAACTAACATTTCCCATAATCTTGCGCAAGTAAGAACGACAATAACTGGAGGTACGCACCCAATCCGTTCGTTTCTTATTTTCGCATTGATCTAGTTGCTGATTTTATATGCATAGGAACGTTTAGATCATTAAGATTTATCCCATAGTTGGTATCGGAGAAGTTTTTGCCTCTGTCTTATTGTTCTTGCATTTCATTTCATGATTATCCATTGATGACCAAAAATGAGTTTTCCGAAAACTTTAATATTTTTGAAATTGTTTTATACATAAAAATGTTACGTTTCATTATGAGTTCAACGATATAAATTTCATGGAATTTGGACTTATGGTCAATTTTATATGATTTTTCGAAGTTTTAAAAATATATAATGTCGTTCAAAATGTTGTTCATAATTGAGCTTTCTGATATAGGGTAAAGATCAATGAATAAGACTACTACAATGACGTTATCTTGATAAGTTAGTGAATTAGCACAATGTTATAATTTAGTTATAATTTATATTCGCGATAATACATCACAAGCCTTGTATTGGTTTTGTGACAACTCTGCTTAAGCTTAATTCAGGCATGGTCCAATGGTCAAATCTTACCCCTTACATTTTTATTTTTTTATTTTTAAAGTAATAAAATTACTTAACAAATGGGCTTATAAATTACATGGCTAAGGGAGTTTAAACCCTTACCCTCTAGATTATTAAAATAGCCTACCACCGCTAGGATAAACAACCAATTGTTGAAAAATTCTCGCATTGTTTATTAATAAGAAAATCAATGTGCATTATATACATTTATTTATTAAAGTTAATTGTATGTATAATTTTTGTTATTTGTTATTCATACAATATTAGGCTAAATAATGCACATTTCCTCAAGGCTCATTATGAATTTAAATTTTGGATATTCATGTGCTTATATTATTTATCATGTTATTTTGTGTATATAATTTATTATTTTATTATACATGCAATATTAAGTTGAATAATATTAGTACATTGATGTTCAACTTTATGCTTGTATGGCTTATAGTTTTATACAATGGTATGAACCTTTATTATGAATTATTTAATGTTGAGTGATCCATATAGTTTTAATTAATTAAAGAGTAGTCACAACATCTTTAGTTAATTAGAATTATATATTAAGTATTAAGGATCACATTATGACACTAATTGTGATTAATTATGCGTAATATAATAGATCTTATCACACATGAATTTTTATTATATTTGCATGATTAATTAGGATAGAATATCAAATTACATTTCTTAATTTACCCACAGGTATTAAGAGATGAACATAATTTGATAGTTTTATCATAAGGTTATAGATGAATCTAATTGAATTAGAACTTTAGCCCACATGCAAGTTTTATGTCACTAGATTCTTAGATTTTGATTTACATTGGTAAAATATGAAATAAGTTTATAAGTTTCAATTTTAATTATAAGAATGTATGTTTAATTTTACGCAGTCATAGGACTTGGGAATTTCTCTGATATGAAATGTGGTTAACTATAAGGTTTGGAAGGAAAGAGTTCTTCTTTAATTGGGGTGGATGGACATTGATTAAGCTATAAGGAAAGACAAATCAGTCATTACCACGACCAACACTCTAGATGAAATTGCTCTTCATGAATGTTGAAACCGATCCAATCGCCTCAGTGTGATGTTCATAAAGACCAAGAGCTTTGCTGGTATTCGTGGTTATGTCGATCAGCATTACAAGGTCAAGGCACTATTGAAGGCTATTGATGAACAATTTGAGTCTTCATATAAGGCACTTGCTAGTACTCTGATTATAAAGTTTTCATCCCTGTGGCTCACTACTGTGAAAGGTGTGCGTGAGCATATCATGCAGAGGAGGGACATTGCGGCTCAATTGAAGACACTTGAGGTTAAGATGTCTGACTCTTTCCTTGTACACTATATTGTGAACACTCTTCCCCAACAATATGGACTCTTCAAGATATCCTACAACACACATAAGGATAAGTGGTCAATTAATGAACTTTTAACCATGTGTGTTCAGGAGGAGAGAAGGTTGTCAATGGAATTAGGAGATAGTGCATGAATGGCAACGAAAGGAAATAATCAAAAACAAGCCACAAAGAAGGGAAAAGGTAAAATACTACCCCAAGGTGGAATCAAGAAGGAATCCAAGTGTTTTTTTAGCAAGAAGAAATGGCACATAAAGAATTATTGCACTAAATTCCAGAAATGGCTTGAAAAGAGAAGTAAATTAATCTCATTTGTTTGTTATGAATCTAATATGATTGATGTTATTTATGACACGTGGTGGATTGATTCGGGTTCTTCAATCCATGTTTTAAATATCTTGCAGGGTATGCGAAACCTAAAGGGTATGTGAAACCTAAGGAAGTCAATGTCAAGTGAGCAATGCATTTATTTAGAAAACAAGATGCGTTCACATGTGGATGCTATTAGAACATGCGGTTTAGTTTTAAGTAGTGGCTTTATTATAAATTTAGAAAAGACATTTTGTATTCCAAGTTTCTCTAGGAATTTCATTTCAGTTTAAAGACTTGTGCCTCTGGGTTATTCATTTGATTTTTATGAGACATCTTTCAATTTGTTTTATAAATCTAATTTTGTTGGAAATTGTACATTGTTTGATGGTCTTTTCTCTATTGATTTACAAAATTATGCCACTAATAATGTTATGCATGTTCACGCTGGTATAAAACGATATGTTATGAATGAAGGATCCTTTAGCTTATGGCACTGGAGATTGGGATATATCTCCATACAGAGAATTAAGAGAATAATAAATGATGAAGTACTTAATACTTTAGATTTTATTGATTTTGAGGCTTATGTGGACTGCATTAAGGGAAAGCAGACCAACAAGTCTAAGAAAAGTGCAAAGAGGAGTACAAAAATGTTAGAAATCATATATTCAGATATTTGTTGTCCAAATATGGACATACATGGTCCGAACTATTTCATCTCTTTCATAAATGATTACTCACAATACATGTATATATATTTGCTTCATAACAAGAATAAATCACTGGATACTTTTGAGATTTTTAAGGTTGAAGTAGAAAAGCAATGCGGAAATTAAATTACAATCGTGAGGATTGATAGAGGTAAAGAATATTATAGTAGATATACCGAAAATAGACAAGCACTTGGTCCATTTGCGAAGTTTCTTCAAGTATGGGATAGTTGCCCAATATACTATGCCTAGTTCCCCAAACCAAAATGGTGTGGCAGAAAGAAGAAACCGAACTCTAATGGAAATGGTTAGGAATATGCGCAGTGACTCCAAGCTTCCTGAATCCTTGTGAACTGAAGCTCTTAAAACGGAAGTGTATATATTAAACCGAGTTCTAACCAAGGCTGTCCCAAAGACACCATTTGAATTGTGGTAAGGTTGGAAACCGAGTTTGCGACATATGCACATTTGGGGATGCCCATCTGAAGTAAAATCTTACAACCCACAAGAGAAGAAACTGGACCCAAGGACTCTAAGTAGGTACTTTATTAGTGATAAGTGTAAATTACCTATCTATTGCTAAACCGAACATTGTTAGTTTTCGAATACGTTTAGTACGTTTTAATACATTTTAATGCGTTTTTATTCTTTTTGTATCAAATCAGGTGTGTGGGGTGAAACAGGATGAAAACGGATCAAAAACGATCACATTGGATCAAAGACGGTGGGAAAAGGCCAAAGAAGCCAAAATGCAAAGCTGTAGTTTCACAGCCTAGGCGGTGAAAATACTGAGAAGGCCCTAAAGTCTCTGAAGTTTCACCGCCTAGGCGATCAGAATACAGAAACTTGGATCACTATTTCACCGCCTAGGCGATCACTGAACCGACATACCCACCGCCTAGGCCTCCACTCTACACATTGGATTAGATATTTATTTTAGATATTTTCCCTATAAATACCCTCATCTCCTTCTCTCTTCTGATTTGATCACTCCCTAAGGCCTTAGAATATATTTAGGGTGAGTTTGAGATATTTTTTAGGGAGAGCTCACAACCCGAGGTCGAAGAAGAAGGAAGAAGTGATCGTTCTAAGGTTTTAGCGCTAAATCTTCGGATATCGGCTAAGTTCTTTCATTTCTTTTCTTTGTTTTCTTCATTTTGGTAGTTATTGGGTATGTTTAGTCCATTTCACATTGTATATATGGTTATGGCCATTGGCTAAATATAGGTTGTTTAGAGATTAACACTATATTTATAAATACATTGTTTGGTTGAGTTTGCATTTCGTTAATGTGTGTTCATTACAATTTTGATTGTGTTTATCATATTTTCATGATTATATGCTTAGATAGATATATTGAGAATATGGGATTTGGCACTTGAGAGAGGTAACCCCGGATTCGGACTAGGTTAAACACAACACGACGATCCAATAACCTGAGAGGGAGTTGGTGAGTGTGCAATCGATGACGTTAGGGCAAGACTCACGTTCCCTAGGGTACTCGACGATGTTAGATCAATGAGTATTGATACAATTCTTTCAATGGGATTCCGATCTATTTTATAATGCTTGGGATCGATACAAAGAATTGTTGTTCCAGTTTTCGAACCATAATTTCCTGAGGGAATGTTAGCTCTTCAATTTCCTCGATGAGTTACAAGCCATAATCAGAATATGGGTGGAAGAAGGAAATGGTGCCCCCTCTTTCTACGACCTAACCATGGATGAAGCCATTTGGTCGTTGGAGGAAATGGCGGCCTATGATTATCAAAGTTGGAATCATTCACCGAGTCACCAAAGCTCGGGGAATTTTTCCAACACCTTAGCACCATGGATTGACATTCCAGATCACGACGAGGAGTCTTCCCCTAATCTGGAAGAAATGCTCGCAACCGTTATGGGGGAGACTCAGAGATTATTGAGGTAGATGCATGACTGGATCAACGAGTATGAGGATCGTCTTGATCATATCGAGACGGTCTGTGCCGACATCGATGAGACCATAACGTCTTTGCAGACACAAATCGATCATCTTCTTTGCTTTGTTGAGGCCGAGACGGAAGCGGTGGCACTGAGAGGCGAGCAAGCCAAATCCAATTATGAAAGCCACCGTGAGAAACCGGAGACGAGCGGGATGAGCTTGGGAGAATATGTTGAAGATTAGAATGAAGAGGAGACCCAAGTGTGGTTCGACGATGAAAATTCACATATTAATCATGGTAAATTTTCACCATTAGAATTCCAACTCGTGACGCCGCAGTTGATCCAAGACGATCACATCTACGAGGATCCGATGTGGTTCACTTATTCCTCGCCGCCGTTAGCAATGACCTTGTATGCCCACCAAGTACATGAACTGGTGAGGAATGTCGTTAAACGCTCGAGCCATCCAAAGCAAAGCTCGCTAAGCTTGAGGGCGTGTGGTAGCACGTAAAATACGCCGCTACTTACTCTCGTAAGTATACGAAGTCTAAGTTTTAATATGGTGGATCTTTGAAGATCGAATATCGTTCCCATAGGGAAAGTGTGAATAATTGAATACCGCAATTTATGTAGTCTCATATTATCTTGACGATTCAATTAATTATTTAAATTAAACTAATTAAAACTACTCCTAAGGATTAATTCTAATTACACTAATTAACTAGGGATCGATTTCATTCACTTAGTACCTATTTGGCTTAGTTTAGTTATCAATAACGGTTATTATCATATCCAATAATCTCGGTATCTATAACTCACTCGCTCCCTCTTCCGAGTGAAAAGCGAGCGAATACATGACTTCGCATTGACGCCGAAGTCCCCCCTCGAATGCCTTTTCGAACACATAGCCATGTGAGTCTTGACCCAACCTCATGATTGCACACAATCCAACTCTCTCCCGGGTTATTAGATCGTCGCGTTATGTTTATCCCTAGTCCAAATCCGGGGTTACCTCTCCCAAGTGTCAAACCCCGTATTCTCGGTTTATCGTAATAAGCATAATAAATGTGAAATAACAGTAAACACAATTAGAATTGGATAACAAACCATCAAAATAACTTATATTCAACCAAAGAGATATTTACATGAATTACATCTAACCCTAGCTAAAATCTACCTAAACTAAAATGATCTTAGCCATTACAATATTAAACCAAGAGGAGATCATCATCATAAATAATAAACATTAAGTACAAAGATGGAAACAAGGAAAGAAAAGCCAAATCTTAAAGTGAAGTGGTCCATTTTCGCCAAAGAACGATCCTCCCGAGTTTCCTCTTCTCCATTGATGATCTTCCTCTTTTAGCTCTTCAAGAATTAGACAAAATCACTTCCTAAAACTAATATAGTCTACTCCTAAATTATCTAATCCTATCTAAGGTGAAAAAGCTCTCCAAGCATAATAGGGCATAAGACGAAAATGGGGAAGAAAGGGGTTAAAGTAAAGGTTTGAAAAATATCTTCAAAATATCTAAAATTAGATATTTCTCGTAGAGGTTCACCGCCTAGGCAGTGGTTAGGTCGGTTAAGGTTCTGCCTGATTTCTGCCTAGGCAAAGGTTTCTTTGCCTTGGCGGAAATCAGCTCTAAACTTTCTGACGGATCTCCGCCTAGGCAGTGGTTTTCTCGCCTAGGCGGTGGTTCAGTAATCCAAGTTTCTGCCTCTTCTCCGCCTAGGCAGTGGAATTTTCGCCTAGGCGGTGGTCTTTATGCACCGAAATCTTGTTCTTCACATTTTGTTCATCGTTTTTCCACCGTTTTGCTTGTTTATCACTTATTTTCGTCCCTTCACCTGTTTTACACTAAAACAAACTAAAACGAAATTAAATATAACTAATACGCTCAAAAACTAACAAATTTGGTTTAAAAGTAGATAGGTTATTTCTACCTATCAGCATGCACAACCAAGACCCGTATGTAGTGTTATTTGACACGTACTAAGGACAGAAGCCGCTCTTTAATGAGCATTTCAGTGTGTCAGGCTGACGACCATAAACCAAGCGCTTCTTGGGAGGCAACCCAAGGAAAAATAAATTAGATCCGTCATAGCCGATTTGATTCAAATGCGAGATTATCTCGCCTCCCTAGTACATGTTCTAAACCCCCGTCTTCATTATCATGCTATATAGTATCATCTGGATCGCTGATAAGGTCGTTTTGGACATTACCTGTTTGAGTCGGGTGTGATGTGTTAGTATTTTTAGTATGTTTTAGTTGTAGTTTATGTTTTACTGTTTTATCGTGTTCATGTTTGTTTAGGGTAGTTATTGTTTTGTGCTGAGTTTTAACGTCATCTGGGCCATTACCCGATGATGAGTCTATCACCTGGTTGTTTATTGAGGTAGAGTGTAAAGCTCATGCATGTATGTTATGTGTGCTCAACGTTATGTTTTAGTAATAGTTATTATAGATCCTACTTGCACGAGCACATAAACTCATTATATAACTGTCTAATTGATTTGAAAACGATTATCTGTCACCTCAATTCATGACATTAGGGTTTCCAGAACTTGATCTAGGGAAAATTCGAGGCGAAATTCTAGGCGAGGTTGTTCAGGAGATATGATTTAGGCATTCGTTTTTATCGCTTGAGCCATTGAAGCCTATCTTATAAAATGTTCATCCCTCGTTACCCTATCGAAGCCTAATAGCCGTTTCAATTCTGAACACTTAACTAATACCATAGCCGATTGAACTTTTTTTAAACCTATATCGCTAAACCAAAGGCACAAAGAGAGTGAATCAAGTTAGCATTCATTATGCTACTTGATGTGAGCGGTTGGATTTTGGACGAGCTATTAATTGGTTCGCTATTCGAGTACTCACTTGTCATTTTTCGTTCATATTTCACACACACCTTAAATTGTACAAATCAAATTAGTTTGGGGGTTTGTTTGTTGTTTGTTTGGAAAAAAAAAAAAACCTATGTAAATATAGTTTATTTCCGTTTCTTTTTTACAAGTGAGTACGTCGGTTTTAATAGATTGATCAGGATTGATTCAAATTTATCTGTGGGGTTTCAAGTGTGAGAGTGTCAAGCGATGTGCCTTGGTAACATCAAGTTAACGACGTTGACCCGTTTTCTCTTTCAAATTTACCCTGGGCCATTTGTCCTAAACCAAACCAAGACCTATTGATCTTTTTGAACTTCTGAGCCTACATTAGTGGAGAATAGATCCCGGTTCAAGCCTATGGATTCCCTATACCCTCTAGTTTTTTTTGTCATGCGCTTATATGGTGGATAATCCAATCCAATTAACGGATAGTTATATATTTGAGTTTTAAGCACACACACTTTGACAGGATCTATAATGGCACTTACTATTATAAATGTTGTAATTCTATAACACTACATGGTGTGATTTATGCTTGAACTCGATAGGATTAGGGGCCGATGAGGGATATTTCATTTGGTCGGTAGATGATACTCAAAACTTGCACATATTTGTTTTTAGTGTTTTTCATTTTTAGTTTTTAGTTGTTATATTTTTTTTTATTGCATGGGTGTTTTGCTCGAGGACTAGCAAAATTCCGAGTTTGGGGGTATTTGATAGATGTAAATTACCTTTTTATTTTCAAACCGAACATTATTAGTTTTTTAGTACGTTTAGTACGTTTTAATACATTTTAATGCGTTTTTATTCTTTTTGTATCAAATCAGGTGTGTAGGGTGAAACGGGATGAAAACAGATCAAAAACAATCACATTGGATCAAAGACGGTGGAAAAATGGCAAAGAAGCTAAAATGCAGAACTACAGTTTCATGGCCTAAGCGGTGAAACCACCGCCTAGGCAGTAAAAATACTAAGAAGGCCCTAAAGTCTCTGAAGTTTCACCACCTAGGCGGTCAGAATGCAGAGACTTAGATCACTATTCTATCGCCTAGGCGATCACTGAATCAACATACCCACCGCCTAGGCGGTGAATCCCACCGCCTAGGCCGTCACTCTGCACATTGGATTAGATATTTATTTTAGATATTTTTCTTATAAATACCCTCCTCTCCTCCTCTCTTTCGGTTTGATCACCCCCTAAGGCCTTAGAATATATTTAGGGTGAGTTTGAGAGATTTTTTAGGGAGAGCTCACAACTCGAGGTCGAAGAAGAAAGAAGAAGTGATCGTTCTACAGTTTTAGTGCCAAATATTTGGTTATCGGCTAAGTTCTTTCATTTCTTTTCTTTGTTTTCTTCATTTCGGTAGTTGTTGGGCATGTTTAGTCTATTTCACATTGTATATATGGTTATGGTCATTGGTTAAACATAGGTTGTTTAGGGATTAATGCTATATTTATAAATACGTTGTTTGGTTGAGTTTGTATTTCGTTAATGTGTGTTCATTTTAATTTCAATTGTGTTTATCATATTGTCATGATTATATGCTTAGATAGATATATTGAGAATGCGGGGTTTAACACTCGGGAGAGGTAACCCTGGATTCGGACTAGGTGAAACACAACACGACGATCCAATAACCCGGGAGAGAGTTGGTAAGTGTGCAATCGATAACGTTGGGGCGAGACTCATGTGACCTAGGGTCGTTAAGACATTGAGGGGGATTTATTAATTGACACAAAGTCACGTATTCCCCCGTCTTACACTCGGAAGAGGTTGCGGGGGGAGTTTACGAACTGAGATTGTCGGATACGCGAACGCCGTTAACGTAAACTAAAACTAAACCAAGCACGTATTCGTAAACGAAGTTAATCCCTAACAATTTATTCCCTTAAAACTACCTCAACATAATATTAGTATAGTTAATTAGTTAGTTTAATTAAATTAGCATTAGTATTTAATTTTATTCCATTTATTTTCGCCTAGATAAAATTAGGTTATGATAATCGCGATAATCGATAATAAGTCTCACCTATCCCTGTGGACACGATACCCTTACTCTCCCCATCTATACTAAAACTTGACCTCGTATACTTGCGGGTGAAAGTATTTTCGCGTTGCCAATTAGATATGCCAAAAAATTCAAGGGATACAGATTTTATTATCCATCTCATAGCACTAGGATTTTGAAGTTGAAAAATGCAAAGTTTTTTGAGAATAACTTGGTTAGTGAGAGTTATCATTCTCAAGACATAGTTTTTGAGAAAGATCATATTAATGCTCAACCCTCCTGCTCAAGAAACAAATTGATTGTCATTCACATCCCTCAAAGTCCAAACAGAAGTTAGACAACCAATTGCAGAAACTCCACAAACTACTGATAACAAACCAGTAGATCAAGTTGTTGATGAGGAACAACAAGTTCCTCAAGAAGATAATGATACAACATTAAGGAAATCTACTAGAATAAGGAAATCTGCAATATCTAGTGATTATGTTGTGTATCTGCAAGAGTCAGACTTTAACATTAGAGCCGAAAATGATCCTGAAACGTTTTCACAAGCCATGAGTTGCAAAGAATCGAAACTGTGGTACGATGCTATGAAAGATAAGATAAATTCTATGCCATCAAACCGAGTCTGAGATCTTGTTGAGTTGCTTGGTGATGTAAAAGTCATTAGATGTAAATGAGTCTTCAAAACAAAGAAATACTCATTGGGCAACGTTAAGAAATATAAAGCAAGACACGTCCGTAAAGGATTCACTCAAAAGGAAATAATCAATTACAATGAGATTTTTTCTCCTGTATCTATGAAAAATTCTCTTCATGTCATTCTTGTATTAGTTGCACATTTTGACTTAGAATTGCAACAAATGGATGTGAAAACGGTCTTTCTCAATGGAGATCTAGAGGAAGAGATTTACATAAAACAATTAGAATGATTTTCCTCTAGTAGTGGTGAGCATTTGGTGTACAAGCTCAAGAAATCTATACATGGATTAAAACAAGCTTCCCGTCAATGAAATTTAAAGTTTCATGATGTTATTTCTTCATTTGGATTTGTGGAGAACATTATGGATCAATGTATATACGAGAAGGTCAGTAGGAGTAAGACTTGTTTTCTTATTCTATATGTGGCTGACATTTTACTTGTAACCAATGACAAGAGATTGCTATATGAGGTGAAACAATTTCTCTCTGCAAACTTTGATATGAAGGATATGGGTAGTGCGTCTTATGTCATTGGCATTAAGATACAAAGAGACAAATTTCTAGGGATTTTGGGTCTGTCTCAAGAGACCTATATCAACAAGGTTTTAGAGATATTTCGGATGAAAGATTGTTCACCAAGTATAGCTCCCATTGTGAAGAGTGGCAGGTTTAATTTAAACCAGTGCCCGAAGAATGTTTTCGATTGGGAACAAATGAAGAACATTCCTTATGCTTCTACGGTTGGAAGTCTAATGTATGCTCAGGTTTGCACTAGACCTGACATTATATTTGTTGTTGGGATGTTAGGAAGATAATAGAGTAATCCAGGTATGGACCACTGAAGAGCTACAAAGAAGGTGTTGAGATATCTTCAAGGGACCAAAGACTGAGTGCTTATGTACAAACGAACTGAAAATTTGGAATTGATTGGCTACTCTGATTCAGACTATGCTGACTGCATTGATTCGCAAAAATAAACTTCAGGATATGTTTTCATGCTAGCTGGTGGAGCTGTATCTTGGAGAAGTGCAAAGCAGACTTTGACTGCCACTTCCACTATGGAGGCTTAATTCGTATCGTGTTTTGAGACTACCTCATATGGTGTATGGATGAAGAGTTTCATTTCTGGGTTTAGAATTATGGATTCGATTTCTAGGCCACTGAGAAATATTGTGACAAATCAGCTACTATTTTTATAGCTAAAAACAACAAAAATGTTAGTCGAAGCAAGCACATCGACATCAAGTATCTAGCCATAAGGGAATGTGTTAAAGATAAGACAGTGGTTATTGAACACGTTAGCATTGAATTGATGATTCTTGATCCCTTTGACTAAAGGCATGCTACCATTGAAATTTAAGGATCATGTAGATAGAATGGGACTTGGTTCCTTTATGTGATTTTTGTTGTAAGAACAAATTTGTATTCAATAAAACTTTATTTGTGATGTTTTCTCGTAGTTGACTTTCCTTTGTGTATACATTTATTTATTTATTTGAGAAATATCATTGAAGTTGGAACCTAGAATAAAAATAATGTTTATTAATTGAAGTTATATAAGCTATAATGAGAAACGAGGTGCATTGTAATGCATGGAAGATAATACTCGTTTTAGAGGACCTATCTCCCTGATTCCTGTATTTCATTTCTTACTGTGGTAAATGGTGGAATAAATATGGACAGAGTAGGAGAATGTTGGATTTTTCCCTAAAAATCCTCAAGAACATGGTCCACATTCCACCATCATTATGAGAAAGTGGATTAACTTTCTCCAAATGCCAAACACCATGAACCCACGTTCTATTGCACATACTCACTTCCCCTTGCACATATCCACCCCTCTCTAGTTTGTGGGTTGCAATGGATCCATGTTCTACATGGTAGATTACAAAAACGTGGCCATTACCAATGAATTCCATAAAATAAGGATGACTAATCTCTTTCGGGGTTCCATGACTGTCCTTCCCAATAAGTATTTTCTATAGGCTCGAACTCCTGACCTTGCAAAAGTCCCTCAACTGCTTTAACTTAGACGTGTCTTACTGCTTGAGCCACACTATATTGATTTTTATTGAATATATTTAATAAAATAAATAGTATCCAATTTCAAATGGTGAATTTACTAATGGGAGGCTAATGAAATTATTCCTTTCTTGGGTGTAACTTTTCTCATTTTCTATGAGTTGTTGTCGCATGTCTAATTCTAAATATTTTTTCTACCCTTAATTTCTTACTAGTTTAGACTTGCGCATTGCGCAAGCTTAAAAAATTATAATAAATTTTTAATATTAAATCATAAAATACATACATATTATTTGGTTACTTAAATAGTAATATCCAGAGGTGGATGCATAAAATTGACATTTTATAAATATCAAAAATAAATATACTATTAAAAATTATGTAAATAATTATAAAATTCAAATAATATTTCTATAAATTAACATTTACTAATATACTATAAAATAACAAACAAATAAATATAAATTATTATTAATTTTATCATTTTTTGTATGTCCAATAAATTTTAATTTAATTAATTTATATCGTATTTAATTTCTTTTCTGTTGGAAATATTTTTTCAAGAGCAATTATTTTTTTAATTAATATAAAATGTGCACAAGAAAAATTAATTATATATTTGTGCATTAATTAAAAAAATTAGATATAAATAAAAGAGAGAGCGAGAAAAAAAATTGAGTAGGACACTTATTATTTGATATATAAAAAAACGAAAATATAAAAATTCACTAAAATACTTGAAAAGACATTCTCTAACCTAATTAATTTATATTGTATGTAATTTTTTTCTAAAATATTTTTTTTAACTAATTTAAAATATGCACCAAAAAAATTAATCATATATTTGTGCATTAATTAAAAAATAAATATAACTAAAAAAAAATAAAAAATTAAGTAGGACACTCATTCTTGGATATATAAAAAAAAAAAAAAATTAAAAATATATAAAAAAAAAATCATCAAAATACTTGAAATGCTCATTAAAATATTTTATTTACCTTCCACTTTTAATATGATATATTACTTTTTAAAATTAGATATTAGATATTTTAAGAAAAAAATTGGGATTAGATGTCGGCTGACTTTCGTTCCCGTCGTTAGTAACGTCCAAGAACCGTGTAGATTGTTGGACCCAAAAATAGAAAAGCGAAAAGGAAAGCATGTAGATTGAATTCGGAAAGCCGGTATATATAAATCGTCTTGATCAACACAAACGCATAAAAGTATTTGGATTGATTTAAGAATTTCAAGCTTTGAGGACTGTTCGGTTGATTTGAGAGAAGAAAAAACTTCGCAATGGACGGTTTCACGTCGTTCTTCGATTCGCAATCGGCCTCTCGTAGCCGGTGGAAGTACGATTCCCTTAACAACTTACGCCAGATCTCCCCCGTCGTTCAAACTCATCTCAAGCAGGTTCTTCTCTTTGTGTTTTTCACACGCGTGTTACATATGCCTTTATGATCTTGAGGAGAAGAAACGAATCCGGAGAAATCAGATTACATAATTTTTATTGCTTCATGTGATTCCTGAACTTTAATTAATATGATGTTTCCGGTTCATGATTGCATACATATTATTTTCATGATCCGGTTAATTTACTGGACAAGATGAAGAATTGTTGGGATTTTTTTGTCCATCCTATATGTAATTGTTTTTTTTGGATGTCTATTTTGTTAATTTGGTAGCTTTATACACGCATATTTATTTGTGTTTCCGTCGAAACCGTTCAGCTTTAGCTTTGTCAAGAATCGTCTGATCCTTTTTGACATGAAATAGAGCCAGGACAGGTGTACAAAAACGAACTCCTGCTGGAGTTTGAATTTGATCGCATGCATAAATTTAGCGAGAAATTGCAATCTTATTAAAAAAAAATGGTGAGGAACAATGATATTCGTTTTATAAAATGTTAACCCGGATCTTTACCAGTATCAGCCACCTCTTCTCCTAACTTGGTCACCTCTTGCTGCAATGTTGTTTCTTTCTTTTTCTGTACTGTAACAATATAATGAGATTTTTTTTAAGAATTTAGGTATTCAAAAATATTAAGATGAGTTTACGTCTCAATGCCCCGGGTCATTTGGCTGATATTAGAGACATTCCATGTCATTTAAATGATAGGGGACACATAAAATTACTGAAAGATGATGGAGGATGTCTTTGGTATGAGTCCGAATGACAAGTTGTTTGGAGTGTAAATTCATATTATGTTGACGTAAATTATTTCTGTTAAAGTTTACTTGTCAATAAATTATCGCAACTCATGAAACAAACAAATAATTTAATCTGCATAGTAAACTATAAGTAATGTAGTAGGAATCACATTGTTTAAACTTAAAATCATTTTTGGATGCATAAATGGGGCAGCGTGGAGGCAGTTTGTCTAGATCTGCGCTCCACTGCATCTCCGTTCTGCTCCGTCACCAAACATCGATGGTTATTGTAGAGTTCAAGGTTCACGGCGCTGTTAGCCACGGATCGTGCTTCTCTCAAAGCAACAGTCTTGCTTTGGAAGGAACGGTGCTTGGGCAATGGTTCGGCTCCGTTTCGCGACTCCGATAGCTTCGGTTGTAGGTAAAGGGATTTGCAATTTTTTTGGGGATTTGTTGTTGTTGATTGAGGGGGTTTTCTGGGGGTTGCTGACATGGGTTCTCGGGTGTGAACTTGTGCAATTCCGGCGACGGTTTGGTCATGGCGCTGCCAAGCCATCTGCTTGCCGATCGGTGCCTCAGGCTCTCAAGTCACATCTTTCATTTGCCCAAAAATGCTTCACATCCTTCCTCTCTTCGGATGTGAATCCAATTGTTGAGTTGAAACCTCCTGCAACTCATAAGGGTGAATCAACAGTTTTCTTCACCAATCAAGACATTCAAGGTTTGGCTAGACCGTTTCGTTGCACTTTGGTGAGTAAGTTCTCTCGTGGAAAACTGCCCTCTTTAGATATGGAAAAATTCTTTTTGAAATTGGGTCTGATTGGGGAGTTTAAAATTGGTTTTCTTGATCACAAACATGTTCTCATCTGGTTAACTAAAGAGGAGGATTTTCAAAGGATCTAGTTAAAAGAAATTTGGTTTGTGCATGGTTTTTCTATGCGTATTTTCAAATGGTCTACTGCTTTTCAATCCCACTTAGAATCGACTGTCGCTCCTGTTTGGATTTCATTACCTAAGCTTCCTATTCATTTTCAAAATGCTCAGAGTATTTTTTCCATTATTCAATCATTTGCTATTCCTTTGAAACTGGACTCGGCAACTGTGGAGTCATCAAGACCACATTTGGCCCGAGCGTGTACTGAAATCGATCTCCCAAAGCCTCAGCCAAATAGAGTTTGGGTTGGCGAAGGTGATGACGGTAGTGGATTTTGGCAACCAATTCTTTTTGAAAAGATTCCTTTGTATTGCACATATTGCTTTCATCAAGTCCATGAGAAGAGTTCATGTAAGTTAATTTCTTTACCAAATGGTCTAAGGTAAATAATTAATGAGAAACGATCCAAAAATGAGGTAAGTAACCAAACTCTAGTCCAGAAGGAAGCTGAAAAGAGTGGTGATATTGCTTCTAACGAAAATATCAATAATTCTCAACCAAAAGGAAATCAACAGGAAGTTGAAGTAGTTGGGGCAGGGGAAGTGACAACGATCATTGAGGAAATTAGTTTAGTCGACGGTTAAAAAGAAAATATTTTGTGCAAAGTTGACGTAGAAAATGGTCCCCAATCGAAAGCTACCCCTATGCAGATTGGGGAAGAATGTAGAGGTAAAAAAACTCTTTCTAAAGCACAAAACCCTGGGGAGAAGATTGAGTCATCTCTTAACAAGGTGAAAGGAATTAGGAATATGGATGGAGAAGAGGTAGAAGTTTTTTCCGATGGTGTCGTGGAGGCTACTATGAATCAAAATCATGATATTGATGACCAACCAATTTCGAATCTAAACCTCTCTCCTAGGCGGATTTGTGTCAATGGCAATTTGTATGAAGAGGATTTCCAAGTGGTTTCCTACAAAAAAGGAAGAAACAAAAAGAAACTTCAATTCCCAATTAGAGGAGGTACAACAAGATCAATGGGAACAAAATCAGTGGGAAGAAGCTATCAGTCCAGTTATAATGAAGACTTTTTCCCTATTGGGATTTTTGAAGCTCACTTTCTTATTTGAGTTTTTTTTCTTTTTATGTTTTTATTTTATTTTTTCTCTTTTCCTATCAGTTTTGGCCTAGTCCTCCGATAGTGTTTGCTTGTTTGTTTTCTTTCTTTTAATGAATTTTGTTTTTCACAAAAAAATAAAATCAAAATCAAAATCAAAATCAAAACAATTATATTTAGAACAGATTCCCACAAAGTTGCAAAAAATGGTTTCCGGCAACACATCCCAACACCACTTGTGTTTTGGATTCCTCCTAACAGCACTTCTAAACCAATTCAGGCAAATAACGGTTCTATCCAACAGTACTACAGAGCCATACTAGCACTAAAACTGTGCTACAACAAATTCATGTGTACGCAATTGTTTGCTGATAGTAATAGAAGCCCTAGACAAGTTTTCAAAATAGAATTATTCAAGTAGAGGTTGTCCTGTGGCAGTTTTAATGTTTTATCAAGCTATGCTTAAGCAAAGCAGTGGCTGGGCAAACATAAATCATGGTTTGTTGAAAATTTATGGATTTTAGTTATTCTAGATTCATTGTGTTGAATGTCTTGACTCCTTTTGTTTTTGGCATGTTCATTTTGGTTTTCGAATTCTAGAATAGATTTTGAGTCCAATATTAATACATGTGTACTGCAAATATACATCTCCATTTTCACATACTAGTTTTCTTATCTACTAATACTGTAGGTTTATCTCTCACTGTGTTGCGCACTTGTTGCTTCGGCTGTTGGGGCTTATCTCCACATCCTTTGGAACATTGGTGGCCTCCTTACCACGTTTGGTTGCTTTGGGTGTATTGTTTGGCTACTTTCAAGTCCTCCGTACCAAGAGGTACCTTCTCCCTTTCCTTCTCGTGTTTTAAATCTGTTTCCCATATTTCCTTTTTCTTTTTTTAGGTATCTTGTTATTGAGGAGTTTATATATTGTAATGAACTTGAGCAGCAAAAGAGGGTTTCCCTTCTCATGGCTGCAGCTCTTTTTGAAGGAGCTTCCATCGGTCCATTGATTGAATTGGCCATCGATTTTGATCCAAGGTAATGAATCTTTCTGTTGTTTGATCCAATGCTTTCTGCTCGTGGAGAATCATATATATCATAATTCATTGATTTGATTACGACTTTTTAGCCCAGTTTATCAACACTATTTCATGTCAAATATTTTAGTTTTACATTTACCGATATAAGAATAAGATCTGGGCAAACATGATTATCATCTTTTTAGAGGTCTAGGTTTTGAATGTCTCTTCTTAGGTTGTGTTTATTTAATGTTCTTGTTCCCAGAAAACATGGAACTGAAGAAATTTTTAGTGCAATTCTGTTTTGCGCTCAGGAATTATTCATAAAGAATTGGGAGCAGAAAAAAGGCAAAATTATTAGACTGTCCTTCGTACAAGTGTTTTATTCATGTTTTTTTTTTCTTATTTATTTTTTAGTCCTTTTAGTTAAGATCAACTAGGTTAAGTCTATCTAGTTGATTTTAACTAGTGTTGAATTTATATGTGATATCATAATTAATGTCAACTAAAATATCAGTAAAGATTAACAAAAAGTTGGTAAGGACTTAAAAATAAATTCTTTATAAATAGGATAAAAATCTTTAAAAACAGAGAACAATCATAGCCCCCCCCCCCCCCCCCCCCCCCCCCACCAAACAAAAAAAAAAACATGAAATAGATTTTTGTTTATGATAGTTTTTGGGGACAAGAACAAAAATATGGGAAGATGAACACTAATCAAATGGGACGTTACCTTTTTATATGGTTTGATATGTTTTTTTTTTTTTTTCTCTTTCCTATTGCAGCATCTTGTTTGGTGCATTTGTGGGATGTGCTGTAGCTTTTGGTTGTTTCTCAGCGGCAGCCATGTTGGCAAGGCGTAGAGAGTACCTCTACCTTGGTGGCCTTCTCTCCTCTGGTGTCTCCATTCTCTTCTGGTTGCACTTTGCATCTTCTGTGTTTGGCGGTTCTATGGCCCTTTTCAAGTTTGAGGTACATATATCAAAATTCTAGAATATTAGGTGGCTTTTTAGCGTTTGTGTCAGATTTTTTGGGGGAGTAATTCTGTTTTGTTCCTAAATAATTGTTTAAAATTTGTGATGACAAATTTTTTGTTTCAGCTTCCTTTTCTATTGGGAAAGAAACAGAAACCTGGGAACATAGAGACATGGTGATGTTTTGAGAAGTTTGGACATAATCAGAAATATGGGAACAATTTTTGTATTAGTTCTCTGAAATTTATTCCAGAAAATGGAATAACAGGCAGAAACATCGCCTAGACAGACACTAAATGCACGCCTCTTGAAAAAAATCAGAAAACTAGGAACAATGGAACTAAAACAGACAAAAGAATAATTGGTTCTGAATTTTTCTTTGAAAATCTGGGAACAGAATAGAGAAATAGAAACAAGATTAACTAAGTAAATGTTACCTAACTGTTTCCTTGAATTTTGTTGTTGCAGTTGTATTTCGGGCTCTTGATCTTTGTGGGCTATATCGTGGTGGACACCCAGGATATTATTGAGAAGGCTCATTTCGGGGACCTCGACTACGTCAAACATGCCTTGACCCTCTTCACTGATTTTGCTGCTGTTTTCATCCGTATTCTTATAATCATGGTTAGTAAATGTTGATTTTCTCTGTCTTTCTTCGTTAACTAATCTGGTGGGATGGCGATTGTTTAGGTCCCGTTTGGTTAGTGTTCCTAACCCAACTCAACCTAATCCAACCCAAAAATGCTAGGAGTGATTTTTGGGAACGCGTTTGGCAACACAAAAATCAACCCAACTCAACCAAAAAAATGAGAATTGATTCTCAAAATTCTAAGGAAAAGAGAAAAAAAAAAAGTTATTTTTTTTTTGTGCCCAAAAAACTGAACCCATGAAAAAGGATGCACTCGTCATTTTTTCAAAAGTTAATGAGACACCTGTTCCAATTTCATCCCAAACATTTCGTGATCTCAGCCTCCTCTCTCGATCCGATTTGGTTCCTTCTCGTCGTCTCAACCTTTTCTCTCGATCTCAGCCTCCTCTCTCTCGCGATCGTCGATCTCAACCTCCTTTCTCTCGCGATCGTCGTCTCAGTTGTTCTTCAATTCAGATCGACAAATCTCGGATTTCAAACATGAAATCGATTTCGATTTCGTTACTGAAATGGATTTAGGGTTTGGTTCTTGAAATCGATTTAGGGTTTCAAACACGAAATCGTTCCTCCTCCTCTCGTCGCCATCGTCTTCGAAATCGTTACTGAAATCGATTTCCAAATCTTCTTTGTAATCATTACTGAAATCGATTTTGATTTTCGATTTGGTTTAGGGTTTTGATTTCGATTCTGTTGTTGAATTTGGTTTGGGGTTCAATCTCGATTTTGATTTTGGTCGAATTGATTTAGGGTTTGATTTTTTGTTTGAATGATTTGATAATTTTTGTTCGGATGATTTTTTTGTTTTGATGATTTTTATTTGGATGAAAAAACAATTCCCGAATGATGTGGTTACCAAACGCAATTCTGTTCCTAGTACAAAAAAAAAAATTATCGTTACCAACCGCAAGTTCTCAAAAGGAAACAAAATTCTTAACCCAACCCAATCCATCCCAATTGGGTTGAGAAAAGTGGGAACACTAACCAAATAGTATTTCACTTCTCAAAATTCTAAAAAAAATAAAAATAAGGTTAATTTGCAGTTGTCACCCCCGATGTTTGAGGCCAATCACAATGTGTCTCTTGATATTTATTTTTCCCAACAAACTCTTAAAATTTATTGGCTCTAAATCAACATGTTTTGGCGTTTCTAATTGGAAGAGTTACAACACATGCATCATAATTAAGAGAATTGAGGGAACACATTAACTTGTGTGATGGTAGTGTTGTTGTCCCAGTAGAAAGTAACAGGTGGAACAACTTAAATAAGGACTGAGATTCCACAATCTACATGCATCCGCATGGTAGCTGTTTAATAGAATGCGTTCTGAACATTTTTGTACAAAGGTTGTACAGATATTTTTCTGGTTCAAATGTATAGAAATTCACAAACATAGGGGTACATATCGAAAATATTATGTGGTGCATAGAGATTGTGCTCAAAACTTCAAGGGTGCGAAATTTGATTTAGTTAAAAATGATTTGCTCTTTGATTTAGTAAATATAAATATTTTAGAACATAAAAAAAAACACTATTCCCAGATTTTGGATTCTGAAAGAATTGATTTTTTGTTGTTTTTAGTAATTTTTTAAAACTGAACAAACATATTCCCAGTGTTCGTTTTACTAAACAAAATGTACTTGGTTTTTGTATTTTCCTTCCAATTTTGGCAGCTGAAGAATGCCACAGAAAAAGAGGGGAAGAAGAAGAAACGGAGAAATTGATCTTTTTTGGTTTTTTGCCTTTTTAAGACACTATGTTTTTTGTTTTTTGGGTACAAATATTTTGGGAGGGCTTTTTTGAGCACTGGATCTCTCTCTAGTTATGCACACTAGATAATCATGAGGCTACAAAGTCTTTTTTTCAACACTATGGATAAAGCTATTTCTGTTGCATGTATGTTGGAACTTGTGTATT
Organism: Eucommia ulmoides; assembly: GCA_016647705.1. Classification (NCBI taxonomy): domain Eukaryota; kingdom Viridiplantae; phylum Streptophyta; class Magnoliopsida; order Garryales; family Eucommiaceae; genus Eucommia; species Eucommia ulmoides. Next base: position 24,046,422 of record CM028330.1, on the reverse strand, counting down.
GCTTTTGACTGTTAAAAATAATCTCTCCAGTGTAAATATGATAAAAAAAATGTATATACTAGAGATTTGTATAATAAGAATCGCCATGGATCGAGTGTCTTATGATTATTAACTCTTTTGCTGGCTTTTGTAAATTCAACTAGGACTTTTAATGGCTACTTACATTTAGTAACAAGCATTCTAGATTGTTGTAATTTTACTTGGGAACAGTACTTATAGTGATTGGCTTGCCACAAAATTTGGTATTTAAATGAAAACATTAAAATATAAAGAAAGAATTAAGTTTTTAATTTTGGGTACTCGTCTGAATGAATTTATAATTAAAGGACTATGATAGATAGATATCAAAGGGTTTATACCACTCATCTCCCTTATCATTTTGTATTAAATCGGATACTTTCTCTATCATTTTACAAATATCAGTCAGTTCTTTTATCATTTTGGTCAATGATCATTTACCTCATTATGACATAAATGTTTTTTTTGCTATTTTAAAAAATTATATTTTTATTTTTATAAAAATCCATAGTCCCGCCTCCGTCATTTTGCACTACAACGAGACTGTTGGTATGCTCCGACGGAAACGCCGTCACGTTGTACACAAAGCTCATGTATGTCGGACTTGTAAATTCGACAAAAAAACAAATGAGCAAACGAAAATTGAGGATTTCGCCATTAAATTCAATCCACAAAACACGAATTCACACAAAAACAAATCAAAAAATGAAAAGAAAAAAAAAATCTCCGGGAATTTCTACTTGCGTTCTTGAACTATCAAAAAGGCGGTGTTAATGAATTTTTATAAAAATAAAAATATAATTTTTTAAAATAGCAAAAAGGGCATTTATGTAATAATGGAGATAAGTGGTCATTGACCAAAATGATAAAGGGTATGACTGGTATTTGTAAAATAACAAAGAAAATATCTGATATAGTGCAAAATGACAGGGGAAGTGAGTAGTATAAACCATCAAAGTAATTAGCATCAAACAAGATCTTAAAAAATAATTCTATAGAGAAAAAAAAGTGCCATAACATTCAGATGGTACGGATTTTAGGAAAAAATCTTTTGTCAATTTATTGTTAATTCTATTACATAATAATTTTTTTGAAACCTCTTTATAATAAATGGGCGTTTACCGGGAGATCCCAAAAATGGTTGAAAATTATAAATTACACCCGCTCCTTTTTTCATGAACCGAGTGGTCCTTTTGCCATTTTTGTGACGAGAATACCCCTAATTATTGTGCCTACATGATACATCCCTATCTTGCGGAGTTAGTTTAGGTAATAGATAATCATTTATTAAAATGAAAATAACTATTGTTGTACACATTTTTTTTACAATAGAATTATATATTCAGATTCATCTAAACAAGATCTTCAAAACGATATCAAATTCACTATTTTTTTCATTAGTTTTCAGTTTTCACATTCATGTTACATTCTACATGGAAAATGTAACATTTATAATTCAGAAGATGTTACATGTAACATTAACCAAAACCAAACCAAAACCAAAATCAAAAGGTTAGTAACTACATCATATTACATTTAATATTCATGTAACATCAATGTCACATTTCATGGGATGTTACATGTAACATCTTATAATTCGTAGAAACTAAAAATTTAAAAAATATCATGTTACATGTAACATGAATGTGAAAACTGAAACTAATAAAAAAAAAAATAGTGAGTTGGATATCGTTTTGAAGATCTTGTTTAAACGAATCTGAATATATAATTAGATTGTAAAAAAAATCTGTACAATAATAGTTATTTTCGTTTTAATAAAATAATTTTGTTGAATATGGAAACTCTCAATCCCTATTAAAGAAACCCGTATATAATGTAAGGGCAAATCTGTCAATGGAAAGCATATTGCATGTGAAAAATAACATTACCTATATTGAATCGGATATCGTAATGAGTGTGAATGTTACATGTAACATAGTGTAATAGTCATGTTACATGTAACATTCATGTAATATCCATGTTGAATGTAACGCGAATTCGACATAAATAAATAAAAAAAATTGAATGTGATATCATTTTGAAGATCTTATTAACACGAATTTAAATATATAATTATATCGTAAAAAAAAATATGTATAATAAAAGTTATTTTGATTTGAATAAAATGACTTTGTGTGAAACCTCCAAATAAGGAAATTATAAAAAAGAAAATCATACAGGGGTAATTTTATCATATAATTTTTGCGTTTTTTAAAATTTGGGACTAGATAATTCAAAAAATCTGTAGATTGTGATTATTTGGTTTATTTTCAAACATATGGGTTTGATTAGTAGTTTCACACTAAAATTGGGATTGGCCGATAATTTTCCCTATAATAAAATGTCATTCATTAATTCCAGTATAAGCATTTGCGCCTTTTTTCTTTTTTTTTTGTCTTTCGTTTGGTTAGTTGATATACAATCTTTATTTTTCAGAATATCAGAAATTGACGCGATTAATATAGATTTTCAGTCACAAAAATGTTACGATTTGCATGATAAGTGTTAGTTACAACCTGTAACTATAAAGTGTAATATTTAACTGATGATCACAATTGAAGCCTTTAAGATTTGGACAATAAATTTTAGAATTGTAATTACAATTAGTTCATAATTAGAAAATAAAATATTTAATTATACATCAATTAAAATTCTTAAGATTTGGGTGCTTAGATACTTGTAATAAAAAAGACGAACTTGTTTGCAACATACAAACAATTTTTTAATCGCCACAGATTTCATTTACATGGATCTCAAGTTGTTTTCAATTACATTTTTGTTTTCAATTTTTATATGAATAGCCTTTATTTGACAAGTTGTGTATGTCCTGTTTTTCTTTTTCCTTCTTTTTTTGGGTAAGAAAATGGTCAAATCCATTTAAAAGGTATAAATTTTACATTAAAAAATAAGCTTTTCATTTTTTATTGTGTCATCTTATGATTACAATAACTAACTACTTACACCATCAAATTTCATTATGGTATGTGGCCATCATTTTGAGCAAAAATTACATGTAAAAACAAATTATACCATCAACCCCAAGGGACGTAATTAATTGTCCTAGGAACCAACCATAAAGTAAGAAAAATCATTGGGTTCAAATGGATATTATTGGGACTCAGGGCAAAGTTTTCCTAGATTTTAACTGTTGAAAATCATTTTAAAAATAACTTTTGGAAAAAAAAAATTAAAATTGCAAATAATTCTTTACTTTAGTTTTAAAATATATATATATATAGAGAGAGAGAGAGAGAGAGAATATTTAACAATATTTGATAGGTAAAAGTGATGTTATTGATTAAAATATGACGTTGAAATATAAAGAGAATGATGATATTTGTTTTATAGAGTGGAGCTTTGATAAAACTGAAAAAGTAAGTATTGAAAACTAAAACTAAAGTTCTAGTGTTCAATCTATTTAGTACTTATGTTAAAAAATGTAAAATGTTGTTTCCATCGTATCAATTTTAAGTATTGAATTCGGTTAAGTTGTTTTGGGAATAAAATTTTTCAAAATATTTACTAGTATAGCAAATGAGAATTAATGAAATAATAACATTAAAAAAGGAGGCTTACTATACAAACGTCATATTTCCATTAGTTGAGACAATTTGTCTCAAAACTAGCAGTGGTTAGATCTTAATTTTTCAAGAAGGATGAGTGTTAGGCCGCAAAGAAATTACCTACGGAGGTAACCCAACCTCTGTGATTGAGAACCCCTTGATGAAGGTCCAATTGGGAGCAACAATCTATACCATATGACTTATAAAATAACACTATAAAATTTAGATAAATCATTTAAAATATTATTTTGCTCATCCCTAAGATGCTTGTGTCATGTTAAGGATGAGTTTAACCCTTAATGAGACCAATGCACAAATTTTTTTGCAGGTTATAGGTCATGTGTACCCTCGGAAGACTCATTTAAATAGGTGTCGTGAAGCAACGACTATGGATTGGGTTTTCCCTAGTGATTCTCATAAGAATCAAGTTACCTGCACATGACCATGAAATCGCAGAATCACGAACATGATCTAATACCCATATTGTTTATATGCTTACTAAAGTTTGGTCATAGGGAGCTAGTTCAAGACATAGTTAATTATAGTTCCTTTGGATGAATATTTTTATACAAAGTGTGGTCAAAATCCTGAAGACACCTACACCAATTACATAGTATTATATTACCGATTATTTTTAGTTAAATTTAGTTTTAAATTATGTGGGAATGGTTAGAAAAATAATTTAAAAATAAATATTTTATCAATTATATCATATATAAATTATTTTACTTTATTTAATCAAATTATTATTAATAGGATTTTTTTGAGAATTTTTTATTATTATGTAATAATTCTATACAATAAAGTATAACACTCCTTATTATGTAGCCATAAAGGAGGACTAACTTTAGGAAGAATATTACCCTAATATTTGGATTAATTAATGAATAAAAAAAACTACCAAATGGGTCAACATGACCTCAATAGAAAATATAAAATAATAAATAATGCACTAATGGAAATATTAAATATTTTAACACTCTCTCCCAGGTTGCGTCGAATATGTTTCGAAGTTTCAACCTGAAAAGAGTAAAAACGGAAGAACGCTTTCGCCAAAATAATGGTCGAGACATGACAAAGGTAAATATCAAAAGACTAGCAGCGACAACTAGAACGACGAGCGGCGACAACTGGAATATTGAACGAAGAACGGTGATAACTAGAACACTGGACTACATGCTACAAAAACTAGAACGTTGGGTGAACAAACGACAACTGACATACCCCTGATTTTTATGAAAAGGATTAAAGTCACTTTTGGCCAAATTTTCAACAACAAAAAAAAAAAAAAAAAAAACGAGTCGTCACCTAAAATTAGGTTTAAATGGGATGCTTGGTCACTGGATTTTGAGAAGAAAAAAATTGGAAAACGGTTTAAGTAAAATTTTGACTCCATAAAATACGGTCTGACCAAAGATTCATTTTAAAAGGATTTGGGGTTCAGTATGCTCGAGGAAGGTGTTAGACACCCCAAGACGCTCGTCCGAAAACGATATCTTATATCCAATTAATTCCAATCACAATTAAGTTCGAGTGCTTTATTTGTTTTTTGAATTTTTTTCTCAAGAAAATCTTTTGGCATTTTTTAAGATAAAATAGGACAACTTTAGAAAATTTTAAGAAATATTCCCTCGGTATTGATCTATTATGAAATATAAGGATTCAACAAGAATGATCCCTAAGGCAAAGCTTTTATTGATATTACCCATGAATTTCTTCAATTTAAAGGGAGAAATCACTTAAGTGAATAACAAATATCGAACGATCCTATGGATAAAAATGCAAATGATTTCTATACTAAACTAGAATGTTACAAATTAATTTTTAAGTGATTTTATTTTACGATGCACTCTAACATGTTTTTTATAATAATGTGCAAAGTAAGTGTGAAATAGTAAACATGATTGCTATACTAAATGACATGGTACAATCTAGTTGAAGAGAAAATGATTTATGACTAACATGTTTTATATGATAACGAATTTGAGAAAGAAATGTGTAAGTGGTGAAATGTCGTAAGCATGTAAAACTATATCATAACATGATTTGATTTGTGAAAACAATGTGAATAGCATATTCTATACATCCTATGCAAAACTATATGATAAGATTATGTGAATAACATATTCTATATTGTAAGGCCCAATTTTGTGTGTATATTTTTATTTTCATTTCATAAAGTTTTAAAAAAAATGGGTCTAATGTGTTATTTTAAATTTCTACTAAAAAACTATTAGGGGTCATTATGTTATTTAAAAAAAAATCAAAACTTTTGGGAATTAAGTTAGTATTTTATTGATTTATTATGGGGGGTTTCTATAATTTAACTATTAGGAATTAAAATAACCATCAAGTAAGGCTGTGAGTTAATCTACATGTGTGTGTGTGTTGTGTGTGTATGTGTGTGTGTGTGTGTATAAAGAGGAGAAAAACACCTACTTTCATGAAATCATGTTCCGGCTCTGTGCTTTCGTCCGTCTCTTCTTCTCTTTTATATAATCTTCTTTCTCTCTCATATACACACACACACATATAGGAATACGACTTGGGTTAGTTAGGTCAACATTAATTGTTTGTTCATATTTACCTATACAGTATGTATTATATATTACATAATTTTCATGTTTTTTTTTTCTTCAGATTTTTAAGATTAGTCTTTTTGGATGTGTTTTAGTAGGTTATTAAGATATTATGGGTAATTTCTAAATATATAATTAACCTATATATATATATATATATATATATATATATAGTTTTTATTTAAAGATTTATTTGTCTAATTTTAATTGTTAGGATTTTGTTTTTTATGATGAAATTGTTCTTGCAGTAAATTAAATTATTGATTTTTGTGATTTTTAGTTACAACTTGAGAATTTGTTTTATTTATTTAGTTAAAGTTAATTTAAAAAGGGTGCGTCCAATGTATATCTTTTAGATAAATTTAAAGCAATCAATTTTGGACAAAGAATAATACATATATTAAATTCTCATTCATTGCATTTCATCTTAGATTTATTTAGATAAATTCTTAATTTAGGTCATGTCGTTTCTTAGGTTCTCAAGCAACGTCGATTATGTCAATATTTCGACAATAGTGTGATAACAGTGGAATTATCAAGATGAGTGTACTGCCTTCTATGTAAATTGTCAAATTATATTTTCATACTAAATTGTGAAAAAAAAAAAAAAAAAAAAAAAAAGGAAAAAAATTATTAAAATGGACGGTTTTGTAACGCTAGATAGATTAAGTAAAATGTTAAATGTGAAAACTAGGTTTTATTATTATCTTACTATGCCATATTGTGGTCTCAATAGGAGGATATTTCCTACGGAATGTTGTTGGTCCTAACAAGGACATGTACTATTGGACATTATGTTGTGACCCGACAAGAGGGCATGTTCTGCATGTGTGTTGTAATCTGACAAGATGGCAAGTCCTGTAGGCGATTGATATATATTGTTGTTGTTGATGATGATTATCAGTATGATATAATAGTTCATACCACATATGTACTCCTATCATTGGAGATATTAAATGGATCTGACACTGGCAACTTTAGATTGCGGAGATGTACAGGTTATGGTACTGTTATAACTCCTGATCGTGAGGTAAACTATCCTACGGTTAGTATGAAAGTATGTATGTGGTATTTTATTATATAAAAGTATGTTGATCAGTTGATTTAAATTCAGTAATTCTATTATGATGGTATTTGTGGGATTTTGATACTACTCAGTGTGTGGTTATATTTTGTCTTAGAAAGTGGATTCTGATAAACGCACTTGATCCACAATTTTTTTTTTTTTATTATTATGAAGATCATACAGGGATAAAATATTTTGTTTCAGGTACTCCCATTAGAGACGAGTCCACTACTGGCATTAGATAGAATCAAAGAGTGGTGTGACTTTTAATGTTGTCACGACAGTTGTTGGTAATGAGGGTTGTTGGACTTGTGTAATTTGTTACAGTATAGTTGCACACGTATAATCCCTAAATTTTGAGTTGATAATTTTTTTAAAAAATCTTTGTCAATTGTCAGCTAATTGCATATTTGTTATTCAAGTTATATTAGTATTTGGTTGGATAATATCAAGTCGAGGTCATTCCTAGTCTCGGGCATGGGGTTCGGGATGGGGTGTGACAGTTTTGGTATCAGAGCTTAGGTTATAGGTTATGTAGATTGGGTGTTAGTATCGTGTCAGTAGTGGACCATAGGATATGTCATTGAGTTATGAGGTCAGTTTGAAAAGTGAGTTTGGAGCCATTTTACTTGAATAGTTGGTAGTACATATGCATCAAGTACTACATTATATTAATGGATGTTTATTTTCCTGACTTGAGGGTAGTGCATATGCATCAAGCTCTACATTATATTCATTGTTGTTCATATTACCTTATTAGTGGGTAATACGTGTGCTCTATGCATTATTGTTGACATTTTATACATCATTGTTCACAAGAATATGTTAAGATATTTTAGACCTAGAACATGGGCCTCGTTTGCATCATTATTGGAATATAATTTGCGATCCTTTAAATATGGTGTATGAGCGCTATGATTAAATTAAATATTTTATTATAGACTCAAGAATTGATGGATTTAAAAACAAAATAGAAAATACAAAGAGATTACATAGGACCATAGTTTTTGGTGAAATGATAGTGGATTTTTGTGGCAAAAAAAAATTAAATTAGTTGGGATCAATTTTGTCGTATTCGAGGAAAATTATTTTCCTGAACTGGTGATTAAAAAAAATTAAATTTGTAGATTTAAGTAGTAAATATGACAGTTTTTAGTACGAATCAGATTTGATACATTGTCTGATTTAATCTACATCATGTAAGAATCGAGGATGTTAGTTGTAGAATGTTTCAAAATAATGTAGATTTGTTGATATGTTCGAGATTGGCAAAAAAAAAAAAAAAAGCACAAAGTTTGTGAATACAATAAAAGTGATAGAGAATTATCACTAGATTTATTGTCTCCGATTATTCATGATTTTGATGTGATAAAAAGTATGGATTTGTTATTTGGTTATCATGCCACAGTCAATTATTTTAAAAAAGAAGTTATTTTTTGAGTCCCATGCGAGACAGAGTGTGTATTTTTTTGGGAGGGGCGAGAAGGTGGAGTTATTATCCCTATCAGTTTGAGTTCAGTCCTAGAAGCCAGGAAATTACTAAAAAAGAGATGTCAATAATATTTAGGGTATTGATTGGTACCAATCAGAATAAAGTACAATTGACATAATTAATGTTTGGGGATTATCCAAGCATATTCCCTGAAGAATTGTTAGGGTTGCCAATGGATAGGGAAATTGAGTTCACTATTGAATTACTTCCAAGTACGTCTCCTATGTTAATCCTATTTTATCATATGGTACATATCTAGTTGAAATAACTAGATTCAGTTGCAAAATCTGTTAAACTGTGGGTTTATCAAACTAATTGTTTTTCCATAGGGAACCCTAATATTGGTTGTAAAAAATAAGAGATACATTAAGGATGTGTATTGATCATGGTAATTAAATAATGTGACGGTTTGCAACAAATATCCGTTACCAAAATTTGATGATTTATTTGATCAATTGAAAAAGGTCAAGGTATTTTCCAAAGTAGATCTCCGATCAGGTGATCATCAACTGAAGATCAGAAACAGTGATCTATCAAAAATGGTGTTTCGTACAAGATATAAACATTATTAATTTTTAGTTATGTTATTTGGGTTGACAAATGCCCCAGTTGCATTTATGGATATGATGAATAAAACCTTCTGGCCTTATATGATTAGTTTATCATAGAATTTATTGATAATATACTGATTTACTCCCATAATGAGAAAGAGCACGCAGAGTATCTCAAAATTGTACTACAAATTTTAAGAAAGAAGCAATTGTATGCTAAGTTTAGTAAATGTGACTTTTGGTTGGATAAAATTGTATTTTTTTGGACATGTTCTCTCTGGTGATGGTATACAAGTTAACACAAAAACAAATGTTGAAACTGTTGTTCAGTGGGAAAAAATTAATCATGTGACATGGATTAGTAGTTTCTTGAAATTGGAAGGTTATTATCGTAGAGTTGTTAAGGTATTCTATATTATACCTACACCATTGACTCGTTTAATTAACAGTAAAGTTAATATGAGTAGACTGATAAATGTGAACAGAGTTTCCTGGAGTTACAAAATAAATTGGTGTCAGTGCTGATATTCTCTCTTTCTACGGAAGGTGGTGATTTTGTGATATATAGTGATGTATCACATTAGGGTTTGAATTGTGCATCGATACGACGTTATCCTGTGAGTACGCTCATTGGTAATTAAAGAATTATAAACGTAAGTACACTATAAATAATTTGAAGTTAGTGGCGATTGTATTTATTTCGAAATTCTGGAGTCATTATCTTTACGGCGAGACCTGTGAGATATACAATGATCACCAGAATTTAAAATATTTGTTTACTCATAAAGAATTAAATTGGAGACATGGGCATTGGGTGAAATTAATCTATGATTATAATTGTACTATTCATTATCACCCTGAAAAGGCTAATGTTATAGCAGATGCATTAATTCAAAAATTGGCAAGTTCAATTGGGCACCTTCCAATGGTTCATACTAACCTATATGCCGAGTTGAGACCCTTGCGAGGCTAGTTGGTAGTGGGTCAGACTGCATCATTACTTGTGATTTTGACACCAAGGCAAATACTAATTGATCACATTATAAAATCTTAGAAATTAGATTCCCAAGTGGAGCAGATCAGGAATGAAGTGAAAAATTGACAAAGAAATGATTTTCTTAGAAGATATAACGATGAGGTTATGATGTTTGGGGATAAGTTATGTGTGCCTAGTAATGATTATTTGAAGAAAGATTTTTTAGATGAAGCACATAGTTAGTGTGTGCAATGTATCTAGGGAATATTAAAATGTATCAATATTTTGAAAACATTACTTGTGGAATGGAATGAAACAAGAAATTATATAATTTGTTGCAAGGTGTCTTGTCTATCAGCAAGTCCAAATCGAGCTCCAACATTCAGAAGGGTTATTGCAGCCTTTGCTTATCCCAGAATGAAAGTGAGAACATATGATGATGGATTTTGTTTCAAGATTGTCACATACTCAAAAAAAGACAATTTTATTTGGGTGATTATTGACAGATTTACAAAATCTAATAATTTTCTGGCTGTAAAAACCATGTGCTCCATGGACAAGTAAACAAAATTGAATATTGACGAGATTATCAGGTTGTATGGCACTCCAGTTTCTATAGTGCCGATAGATATCCAAGATTTACGTTGAAATTTTGGCCTAGTCTTGTGGTTAAGCTGGGTACCAAATTAAGATTTAGTACAATTTTTTATCCTCAGACTGAAGGCCAGTCAGAGTGTGTAATCCAAACATTGAAGGATATATTGAGGGGTTATGTTTTAGAATTTTCAGGCAACTAGAATGATCATTTGACTTTGATGCAGTTCGCCTATAACAATAGTTATCATTCAACATTTAAAATGGTATGGTCTGAAGCGTCGTATGACAAAAAATGCAGAACTCCAATCTGTTGGATTGAATTTGGGGAACAGATTTTATTGATGCCTGACATAACTGACAACAAAAAAAGTGAGGGAGATTCAGGAAATACTAGAAATTGCTCAAAGCCGACAAAATAGTTATGCAAACAAGCGTAGGCGTGAATTAGAGTTTGAAGTTGGTGATTATGTATTTTTACGTGTATCTCTGTGGAAAGACATAATGAGATTTGGAAACAAAGAGAAAACTAAGTCCAAGGTACATTGGGTCGTACGAGATTCTAAAAAGGGTCGGTACATCGGCATATCAACTAGCCCTATTGCTAGAATTGTCTAGATTGCATGATTTTTTCACACATTTCGATGCTCTAGACCGTAAAAATCAAGTATTGCGAACGAAAATAATTTTGTTAGTGGAAGTGTTATGGCGCAGTCATTCCGTAGAATAAACAGCATGGGAAGAGAAGAAGAAATGAGGAGTAAATACTTTCATTTGTTCGTTTGAGGTAACTAAACTTTGGGACAGAATTTCTTTTAGGGGGGAAGGATTATAAGACCCAATTTGGTATGTGTATATTTTTATTTCATAAATTTTAGAAAAAACAAATTGGGTCTAATATGTTATTTTAAATTATACTAAAAACTATTTGGGGTTATTATGTTATTTAAAATTGTTTAGAAACTTTGGGAATTAAGTTAGTATTTTATTGATTTAGTGTGGGAGTTTTCTATAATTTAACTATTAGGGACTAAGATAACCATCAAGTAAGGTGGTGAGTTGATCTACATATGTGTGTGTGTGTGTTTGTGTGTGTGTGTGTATATATAGGAAAAGAGAAAGGGGAAAAAACATCCACTTTCATGAAATCATATTTCGGATCAAATATTTTGTCCGTCTCTTCTTCCCTTATTGGTAATCTTCTTTTTCTCTCTTCCTCTCTCTCACACACACACACAGAGACATATATACATACATATACGAATATGTCTTGGGTTAATTAGGTTCACATTAATGGTTTATTTATATTTACATATCCAATATGTATTATGTATTACATAATTTTCATGTTTTTTTTTTTTTTTTTGTCCAGATTTTGAAGATTAGTTTTTTTAGATGTGTTTTAGTAGGTTATTAAGATATTATGGGCAATTTCCAAATATATAACTAACCCATATTATTTTGGATATATATATATATATATATATATATATATATATATATATATATATATATTGTTTTATTTAAAGTTTTATTTGTCTAATTTTGGTTAACAGAATTATTAAAGTGTAAGTGGATTTTATTTTTTATAATGGCCTTGTTCTTGCAATAAATTAAACTATTGATTTTTGTGATTTTTTATAATAGTTTGAGAATTTATTTTATTTATCTAGTTAAAGTTAATTTAAAAATGGTGCATTTAATTTATATCTTTTAGATAAATTTAAAGAAATTAGTTTTGGGCAAAGAATAATACTTTTATTAAATTCTCATTCATTGCGTTTCAAATTAAATTTATTTAAATAAATTCTTAATTTAGGTCATGTCGTTTGATAGGTTCTCAAACAACGCCGATTACATCAATATTTCAACGATAGTGTGATAATCGTGGAATTATCAAGGTGAGTGTAATGTCTTCTATGTAAATTGTGAAGAAAAAAAATATTAAAATTGATTGTTTTATAATGCTAAATGGATCAAATAAAATGTTGAATGTGAAAAATAATTTTTATTATTATCTTACTATACCATAGTGTGGTTTCAGCAAGAAGGCATGTCTCGCGGAATATTGTTGGTCCTAAAAGGAGGACATATCCTGTAGGATGTTGTGTTGTAACCCGACAGGAGGGCATGTCCTGCAGGTGTGTTGTGATCTGATAGGAAGGCAAGTCCCGCAAGTTGTTAATATATATTGTTGTTGTTGTTGATTATTGATATGATATGATGGTTTATACCATGTATGTGCTCCTACCATTGGAAATATTAAATGGCCCTGACACTGGCAACCTTATATTGCACATTTGTACAAATTACGCTACCGTCATAACTGTCAATCGTAAGGTAAACAATCATATGATTAGTATGGAAGTGTGTGTGTGGTATTTTGTTATGTAAAAGTAAGTTGATCAATTAATTTAAATTCAGTAATTCTATTATGATGGTATTTGTGGGATTTTGATATTGCTTAGTGTGTGGTTATATTTTGTTTTTGGAAGTGGATTCTTATAAATGTACTTGATCCATAAGCACGAATAAAATATTTTATCTCATATACTCCAATTAGAGACGGGTCCACTACTTGCGTTAAATAAAGTTAGAGGTTGGTGTGACTTTTGATAGGGGTCTCCAAAAAGCCCAAGGCCCATGGGCTACTCGAAGCCCGCCCAAAATCCGTCGAGCTTAGCCTAGTCCAAGCCCGAAATTTGGCCTGTCCGGCCCAAGCCCATAGTGCTTCCAGTTGGGTTTGGGCTTTGTATATTTTAGAGAAGTTTGGCCCGAAGCCCAGCAAATAGGCTACCAAAGGTTCGAGTCCGGAGCCCAAATCCAAAACCTGTGAATTTAAAATTAATATAAAAATATGTAATATAATATGACAATTAACGTGTATATATATATTCCAAAAAATAATAATAATATAAATATATCACATAAATTGGGTCTTTTCCTCTTACCTATATAAAATCTTCCATCTCATCCATTATTTTCATAAATCTCATTAATGATCAATGCCAATTATCACAATGTCATTTGTCAGCACTTACAGCCCTAGCCCCTAGGCCCCTAGCCTAGCCTCTAACTAAGCTAATTATAAGAAAATTTTCATTAATTCATTAATTATCTAGCCCGAAAAAGAAGTGACTATTTATATTTGAGAAATTGATAATTAAAATTACATTATATCCCCATTTATTTACATTTGTTATCCCTTCTAAAAAAACTATAAATAACCCCATCTAATTTCATTTCTTCCACACCAACTCTCAAACTCTTTTTACTTCATATTTCAATATTTTATTTCTTTCGCAATTGCTAAGTATTCAATTCAAGGCTTTCGGAAGTGCGAGAAATTATCAAACATCCTTTATTGTCTTTAATTATTTATTTCGTTTTCGGTAACATTAATTTGACTTTCTACTATTTTATTGTTGATTATTATTAATTGTTTATTTATTCATATTTGCAAATGGTTAACATGAAATTCAGTTTCCTTCAGTTTATAGATGAGGATCAAGAACTTCATGAATTTGAAGTTGAATCCTCATGGCCAATTAATTAGATCCAATTGACACTAATGCAACTAATACCCCTAACACTACATGTGCATCAAATACTGTGACTCTATCATCCGTTCATGAAAGAAAAAAATATGATGTTTGAGAATATTTTAAAATTATAGTAGTTAATTATAATGGAGTTGAAGAAAGAAAAGCTAAATGCACAATTTGTAATAATTTATTATGTGGAGACACATTTAAAGGCACTACTCATTTAAGAAGACACTTACTTGCACATAGAAGACAAGCTAAACAATAAGAGAACAATACTAAAAGTCAGTCTAAATTGATTATTGGTAGTAGTAGTAATTTATCAACATTTTTTTTCAATGAACATGTAGCACGTGAAGAGATTACTGATTACATTATTAGAGTTGAGCAACCATTTACGTTTGTAGAAAAATATGATTTTTTGGGCATGATACAAAGAGATTTTTTTCCACAATTTAAAGGATTTTTTGCCACAACAGCCAAAAGAGATATAATGAAAAAAATAAAATTTACAAAAATAAAATTTGATTTTTTTTAAAAAAAAAATAAAATGGTTGTCCCACAAAAAACATCAACATTTAATTATCCATCAAAATCTCAAGATCAACAATTTTAAAATAAATAATTTTTTTATTTAAATTTTAATCATAATCTATGTAATGAGTAGTTAATAACATATAACCAATATGTTACAGAGATATCCAAAGATCACAAGTCAAACAAAAAATAAAATGGTCAGATTTGTTTGACTTGTGATCTTTGGATATCTCTGTAACATATTGGTTATATGTTATTAACTACTCATTACATAGATTATGATTAAAATTTAAATAAAAAAATTATTTATTTTAAAATTGTTGATCTTGAGATTTTGATGGATAATTAAATGTTGATGTTTTTTGTGGGACTAACGATTTGTTTAAGTGTTTCAGTTTATTAGTTCAATATGATGAAAATTTGATGATAAAGATGATGAAGGATTAAGAGGTTGAAGAATTTAAAGAATCTAGGGAAAACAACTCAGGTTCAAATTTCAACTCTTAATATCCCAATTAGGATCACACACGACACAAAAATATTTTTAAATAATTTTTATAAATATGTGTGTTTAATAGGATCCTAATTAGCTAAATTATTTATTCCTATGTGTAATTGAAAAATAAATATTTATAATGGATTAAAATTGAATTTAAGTATTTAGTGGAGCTTGTTAAGAAAATAAAATGGTTAGAGGGGCAAAAACGTAAATGAGAATGAGTTAAAAACGAGTTTAGAAAAGAGATCTAGTATTTTTAAGTCGACTGGTAAGTCGACCGAAGCGTATAAGGCAAACTCTGTGTATCTCTCAGTCGACTGATAAGTCGACCGGATAAAGCAGGCAAACTCTCTGAATCTCTAAGTCGATTGGTAAGTCGACTGGTCAATAGAAATAGAACTCTCTGTATCTCTAAGTCGACAGGTAGGTCAACCGGTGAAGAAAAATAGAACTCTCTGAATCTCTAAGTCGACAGAAAAATCGACCGATGGGCACAGAATCTTTGGCTTGGCTACATCCTGAATCGAGCGGTCGACTGATGGCGCAGTTTCAGAATATTGAGGATTCCGAATTCATATCTAAAAGTAGTTATTTTTGGTTGGGATTTGTGAGAGATTTTAGGGATTTTATGATATTTAAGATATGTTACACCTATTATTTAATTCCTATTAATTTGGTTCATTAAGTTTTAATGTTTTTCAGTTTGGTACATATAATTGTTTCTATTCTATTTAATTAAGATTAAGAAATACTTGGGGGACTTAATTGGGAGATTTAAAAGCTGTAATTAAGTGAATTGAACCAAAATGAAGTCATAATGATATAAGGGTTCTAAGTGCAAGACCCCGATTTCATGTTTGTGCGTCATTTAGTTGCATTTTAGAGGGGAAAAAAAAGGGTAATTTATATTGCAATTGAAAATATTAAGGGGCCAATCTTATATTTTTGAAAATTGTAAAAATTAAAGAGACTAAGGAGAGAA
The DNA here is from genome assembly GCA_016647705.1 of Eucommia ulmoides. Taxonomy (NCBI): domain Eukaryota; kingdom Viridiplantae; phylum Streptophyta; class Magnoliopsida; order Garryales; family Eucommiaceae; genus Eucommia; species Eucommia ulmoides. Next base: position 24,030,020 of record CM028330.1, on the reverse strand, counting down.
AATTAGAATTTGGGGGGAGAAAAGCGTAATTTAACTAAAGATATTTATATATATATACATACTTATGCATGTGTGTGTGTGTGCCCTGCGATCATGACGGGAGGAATGGGAGAGAGAGAAGAAGTCGCAACGTGGGCTTTGTATACTCCACAAAACCATCTATATATATATGTGTGTGTGTGTGTGTGTGTGTGTGTGTGTGTGTGTGTGTGGTGATCAGGGATCACCATTATTCTAGAAGAAAAAAACCAAGAGAGAGAGAAGAACGAAGGAGTAGAAGCCATCGAAGAAGCTGCCGGAGATCACCGGTGATGGTTCAGGGCGTTTCACATGGCTATTGGTCGTCTTGGTGGTTGGAGTAGGTAAGTGTGACACCTTTTTTGGGTTATATGAAAGCTGGTATGTGTGTGTGCTCTGTTTTGCTGTTTTGGGTTGTAACCGGTGGGTTTGGGGTGTATGTTTTGGTTGGATTGAAGGGGATAAGGTTGGTAGTGTCAGTTGTAAATTTGGGGTGGTTGATCGTGGAGGTGGAGTGGTGAATTTAGTGGCTGGAGCTGGTGACGCAAAGGAATTAAGGGTTGGTCTGTTCTGTTCCGTTAGGAGGAAGAAGGTTAGGGACGAAGGAAGTTTCGCCTAGGCAATGGAGATTCGCTTAGGCGGTAGAAGATCAGAGAGCAAGAAATCGCGTGTTCGCCTAGGTGGTGGGAGTTTTCGCCTAGGCGGTGACCCGTCAGTGCGTATTTTCTGTTCAGTTTAGGCACTCGTTCGCCTAGGCGGTGGGTTTCCCCTTAGGCGGTGGGGAGCAGAATCATATCCTAAGGAATTTCAAAGAGAATCAACAACCGTTTCGAAGTGGGTAACGTCTCTTATTAGTTTTTATAATTTACTAAATTAGTTTTCTAGCCTTAATATATCAAAATGAAGAAAATAAATAATGAGACCGTTTATATAAAAACTTTAACGACACAAAAACACGCGAAATCATATCTTCATATAACAAAACGTGGGGAATGGAAAATTAATGAACGTAGGGCTTGCATCGCACGATTAGGTTGATTTTCGCTACTTTATTAATTTAGGTCCTGTCACAAATAGGTTCACAATTTTCGGAGACTCAGTTGCGGAGAGTCAGGAGAGCTTGCAAGTGCAAATTTTCAGGTGAGTGAACTGTCTTCTTACCAAACTATTTTTCTATGTACATATATGATGACATATGTGTTTACTTAAACTGTATGATTTTATAAATGATGTGGATCGAGCAAGTTTTGGGTGAATTGGTAAAATGAATTTCCGTTGAATTGTTTGGGTTTTAAAAAGAAAGATTTTATAAATAATTTGTTGGAAATTTGACGATGGTGAGTATCTGCTTCGGCAAAATGGTGTTATTGCTTTGATTGGTATTGTTGGTTGGACTATGCCATAGTTTATGTCATGTCCAGAGAGTGGTCCGGCAGGTGATGATTCATATTATGTCATGTCCGGAGGGTGGTCCGGCAGGTGGTGATTGATATTATGTTGTGATTCATATTATGTCCTTCGGAGACGTCCGGTAGGTGGTGATCTGCGCAGTTAGGTCCGCTAGAAAGGCATATCCTACGGATGGTTATGGTACCGTTGCAATTCCCGATCGTGAGATTAAAACGATCACTATGGCTTAGCCGGTGTATATGTGGTTGAGATGTGAATTTTGAAATGCGGTGTTTTACTAAGATTGACAATTTATTGCATATGGTGATTGGTATGATTTTATACTGAATGGATTGGAATGAAATTTATATATTCATTGATTTATTTTCACTGTTTATATTATGAAGAGATGTTTATACTATGGTATTTGTATATTTACGCTTAATCCCTTTAAAGGTTTGGAGAATGTATTATTATTTTAAAAATATTTTTACTAAGAAGGCAGTACATTCACAGGTGTTGTAGATAAACTTTTGTCCCCTACTGGCAATAGGTCGAATTCGGAAGGGCCGTAGCGAGGGAGTATCTTGACAGTGATTTTTATTTTGGGTTGTATATGTTGGTTGTTAAAAATGAAATTATTTTTTTGTTGTAAGGACAAGAGGGTTCCCAATAAAGGATGTATATGTTTTCTGATGGCCTTTGTAAATAATATTTTTGTGTGTAAGTTATTTTCTTTAGTGTTTGTCATCTTCGGGTAAGATGTGTCGTTGTCACACCGGTCCCACAGGGTCAGGTATCCAAGGTGGGATGTGACACTAAGAGAGCAATTAAGTGTCATGATACATGGGAACTAGCCGTTAGAGAGATGTTTCTAATCCCATATATATAGACATGCGTTTTTCATATCATTAAGAGTGGCTAAAAGATATTAAGAAATCAAGATATCATATTTGAGTTTTTCTAAGAGATATCATAATAAGATTTTGTGAGAGCTATTTTAATAGACAATCTTGAGAATTATTGGTTATTAATCATTGCTGCTACCAGATCTGAAATAACTACGTTCTAATTATTTTTCAGTGGATTCCGAGTGAGATATTTCCAATTACTTTCTATTTTGCATTACTTGTTTAATTTTTGAAAATTGATCTTTAGAAATTGTTTCTGATTTTTATTGAAGAAAATATTTTATAAACAATTTCTTGAATCTGATTACATGCTAAATTACGTGCTACCCATCTTTTGTTAAAAATCAGATTTTGACTATCTCACGTATTTCTATCACTAATTTTGGAATATTAATCGAGTTTTAATTTATCTGAGGTGGTAGAAGCTCTGAGTGAGATAATTTGCTTATCAATTTGTATTGGTGAGTAGTGTGACAGATTAAATACTATTGGGAGTATTTAATCAAAGGGTAGCCAGTTTCAGTCTATTCCTGTAAAGAGATTAAGGTAGTAATTCTTCCTAGATAGAATTGATTTGTGTGAATTTTGTAATGGTTCAATCCTTACTTGGTAAAATTATGTTTGGAGTGTTTGTGAGATTTTGATTCATTTGCCTTTGTGTTAAAAAGAATTAGGTTATTCTTTAACTTGTAAAAAATAGAGATTTTTCCTTAGCCTGTGAAAAGGATTTTGTAAAGGTTGATTTTGAGCCTGTAAAATAATCATTGTGAGGGTTTGGTTCCTACCTTTAAAGGGATCTTGAGTATTAGTGGGTGCGACTTTCCGTGGGGCTCGGAGGACTGAATTAGCCAAGAGTAGCTTGGTGAACCAGTATAAATTTCTGATGTGCTGCAATCTTTATTTTATTATTGTTGTTTGGTGTGCACTTAGTTGATTTGATAATTCCGCTGTGATATAAAAATAATAATTAATTTAGGATTAAAATTAATTATTTGATTTATTGAAGTTATTATTCTGATAATTTTTTAATTACCCAATTCACCCACCCACCCACCCCCTCTTGGGTATTCCACTAAGTCAACAAAAATTATTGAAACTCTTAATGCAAGTTATTCAATAGCCAATGAAATACTTAGGGAATTAAATTCTTGGGATATTAAAGATAAAATATTTTCAATCTTTTGAAAACGCTTCTAACAATGATGTTGCTCAGAGATATCTTAAAAATTATTTAGATTTGTCGCTTAATGGTCATTTATTTCACATTCAATATTGTGCTCATATTTTAAATATAATTGTACAAGACAGACTATCAACTTTAAATGATTCCATTAAAAAAATTAAGATTGTTGTCCCAGTGAGCTACCCAAGAGAGGGTGAATTGGGTAGATAAAAGATTATTAGAGAAAAAATACTTTAATAATCCAAATCATTAATTTTAAATCTAAATTAATTATTATCTTTATATCACAGTGGAAATATAAAACTAACTAGGTGCACATCAATTAACAAAAATAAATAATGTAAAGATAGCAACACACCAAAATTTTATACTGATTCACCAAGTTACTCTTGGCTAATCCAGTCCTCCGAGCCCCACGGAGGGTCGCACCCACTAAACTCAAGATTCCTTTACAGGTAGAAACCAAACCCACACAAAGATTCTTTTACAGGCTCATAATCAACCTTTACAAATTCATTTACTCAGGCTTAGGAATAACATCTACTTTTTACAGGCTCAAGAATAACCTAATTCTTTTTAAACTAAGGCTAAAGAATCAAAATCTCACAAACACTCCAAATATCCTTTTACCCGGTAAGGATTGAACCGTTACAAAATGGCTCACAAATTAATTCAATCCAAGAAGAATTACTACCTCAATCTCTTTACGGAAAAAGACTAAAACCAACTACCCTTAAATTAAATACTCCCAACAGTATTCAATCCGTCACTCAACTCACTAATTAAAAATTGATAAGTAATTCTTCTCACTCGGAGTTTCTACCACCCCAGATAAATTAGAACTCATTAATATCTCAAAACTAATGATAGAAAAGTGAGATATTCAAAATCTAATTTTAAACAAAAAAAAATGGGTAGCATGTAATTGAGCACACAATCAAATTTATTCAAGAAATTGTTTCAAAAATATTTTTCAATAACAAATTAGAAAACAATTTCTAAAAATCAAATTCTAAATATAATCAAGCAATACTAAATAGAAAATAATTTGAAAAGATCTCACCTCGAATTCACCGAAAGAATAATTATAGCAATGTCACTTCAGATTCGGTAGCAACAATGATCCACAGTAAATAATTCTCAAGAATAACTCTTAGAAAAACTCTCACAATTCTCAATATGATTTCTCTTAGAAAAGCTCAGTATTTTTCTCTTGATTTCTCTCTCTCATATGAAAAACGTAGGTCTATATAAATGGGAATAAAATAAGCTCTCTAACGGTTAGTTCTCATTTGTTATGATATTTAATTGCTCTTATAGACCTCTTATATCATTAAGACTTCATCCTAGTTCAAATCACTTAATTATAATTTTTAAACTTCTCAATTAAATCCCCCAAATATTTATCAATCACAATTAATTGGGATAGAAATAATTACATGTACCAAATTGAAAAATATTCAAACTTAATGAACCAAATCTATAGGGATATCATAATATGTGTTGCATATGTTAAATAACATTAAATTCCTAATATATCTCATGAATCCTAACCATAAAAAGGCTAGTAATGGCTACTTTTAGAATAAAATCTGGAATTCCACAAAATTCTGAAACAATGCCATAAGTCAACTTACCAATGACCATCAGTCGACCGCTAGATTCAGGATGTAGCCAAGCCAAAAATCCACAGCCCATCGGTCGACCTATCTGTCGACTTAGAGATTCAGAGAATTACATTTCTAGTCACAGGTCGACCGCTCTGTCGACTTATCGATACAGAGAGTTCATATTTAAGCACAGGTCGACCTACCTTTCAACCGAGAGATATAGAGACTTTTCCTTTTATGCTCCGGTCGACTTACCTGTCGACTTACTAATGTTGGAACACTTCTCTCAATTCGTTTTTAATCTATTTTCATTGACATTTTCTCCCCTTTAATATATGTATTTTCTCGGTTAGCTCCACTAAATACTTAAATTCAGTTTTAATCAATTAATAATATTTATTTTTCAATTTCATATAGGAGCAAATAATTTAACTAATTAGGATCCTATCAAAAACACACATATTTAAAAATCATTTAAAAATCTTTTTTTGTCGTGTATGATCCTAATTGGGATATTAAGAGTTGAAATTTAACCTGAGTTATTTTCTCTAGATTCTTCAAATTCTTTAACCTCTTAATCCTTCATGATCTTTGTCATCAACTTTTAGCCATCATTATTTGTCATCATATCTTCATCATTTGGAACTAATAAACTGAAACACTTAATCAAACCGTTAGTTCCACCAAAAACATCAACCTTTAATTGTTCATCAAAATCTTAGGATCAACAATCTCCCCCTTTTTTATGATGACAATTAACTTTAATGTTTTCTTCTAAACAATAATATAACCACACTACCTCTGAATCCGAGGACGGGTTTTATAAATCATTAAAGCATAGTAATAAAGATAATCATAAGATTATCAACAGAGCACAAATTTTAAAATATAATAAACTCTCCATTTAGATATTCAATTAAAACATCAACTAATTCTCCCCCTTCTTTGTCATCTCAAAAAAAATTGGGGAGAAAGGAGCATCAAAGAACTCTACTCTAGGCAAACATCGTTATGCCTAGCCATACCCAAACCACAAATGATTTTCACAAACTGATCTTTCGCTAGTGGTTTGGTAAAAACATCAGCAAGCTGATCGGAATTATCAATATACTCAATAATAATGTCCATTTTCTGAATGTGATCACGAATAAAGTGATGTTTAATCTCTATGTGCTTAGTTCGTGAGTGCTATGTAAGATTCTTACTTAAACAAATAGCACTTTTATTATCACAAAAAATGGGGACCTCTTCCATGCAAATTCCAAAGTCATTTAATTGTTGCTTAATATATAAACTTTGAGCACAACAGTTACCAGCTACCATATATTCAGCCTCAGTAGTAGATAAGGCTATCGAATTCTATTTTTTGCTTGACCAAGAAACCAATACATGTCCTAACAAATGGCGTGACCTACTTGTGCTTTTTCGCTCAACTTTGTAACTGGTAAAATCAGCGTCAGAGTAACTTACCAATTTAAAATCACTCTCCCTAGGATACCATAATCCTAGGTCAGTCGTTCCCTTTAAGTATCGAAAAATTCGCTTAACCGCAGTCAAGTTTGATTCTTTAAAACAAAACTGAAATCTAGCACAAAGACAAATACTATACATAATGTCAGGTCTACTAACAATTAAATACAACAGACTACCAATCATACCTCGATACATTTTTTCATTCACACTTTTTCCCGTATCATCTTTCTCTATCTTCGTAGCAGTGGCCATGGGAGTTTTGTATACTTTAGTGTCATTCAAGTTATATTTATTTAATAACTTCTTGGTGTATTTAGCTGGGTTTATAAATATTCTTTCTTTGGTTTGCTTAATTTGCAATCCAAGAAAGAAATTCAACTCTCCCATCATGCTCATTTCAAATTCAACCTGCATTATCTTAGCAAACTCTTGATAAAGATCGTCATTAGTAGATCCAAAAATAATATCATCAACGTACATTTGTACTAATAGGATATCAGAATCAGTTTGCTTCATAAACAGTGTTATATCACAAATACCCCTTCGAAAATAGTTTTCGATCAAATATCGGCTTTGTTTCTAATTACCATGTCAGATTTATCATTTTTACTTCTAAAAATCCATTTAGTACCAATAACTGGATGAAAATCCGGTCTCAGAACAAGACACTGTACTTTATTCCGCTCAAATTGAACTAACTCATGTTGCATTGTGAAAATTCAAGATTCATCAGTTAACACCTCATCTATATTTTTAGGCTTAATTTGAGATAAGAAAGCAAGATTAATTATCCCTAAGAGAATAACGAGTTCCTACGCCTCTTTCGAAATTACCGATGATTTCTTTTACCGAATGTCCCGGTACTATCTTTATAACTCGTGGTAAAGTCGAATCATTTTCCTTAGATTCCTCTTCTTGTTGGGACTCCATAGGTACATTATCACCTTGGTCTTGGTTATTTGAAATACCTGCATCATCATCATCAAAACCTTTCCCGACAAGAATGGATCAACTTCCTCAAAAATAACATGCATAGTTTCTTCTACTACTAACTTGTGTTTATTATAAATTCTATAAGTCTTACTGTTAGTATCATATCCAAGAAAAATCTCATAATCAGATTTAGCATCAAATTTACCAAAATTATCCTTATCATTCAAAATAAAACACTTACATCCAAATACTTTAAAATAGGAAATATTAGGAGTCTTACCATTCAGATTTCATATGGAGTTTTGTTAAACCCTCTACGAATCGATACCCGATTTACCACGTGGCAAGCTGTACTTACTGCTTCGACCCATAAGTAGGTTGGTAAGTGATTTTCATTAAGCATCTTTCTGGCCATCTCTTGAAGCGTCGTGTTCTTCCTTTCTACTACACCATTTTGTTGTGGTGATCTTGGTGCAGAAAAGTTATGAGCATAACCATGCTCATCACAGTAACTTACCACGTCATCATTTTTAAACTCTCTTCCTCTATCACTTCGAATGTTAATAATGGAACATTGCTTCTCATTTTGAACACGTTTACAAAATTTTGTAAGAACAGAAACAACCTCATTTTTCTTAGCAAGAAAAAATACCCAGGTAAGTCTGAAATAATCATCAACTATAACAAAAGCATAAAACTTACCACCAAAACTAGCAACAGAGTTAGGACCAAATAAATCAAGATGCAATAATTCAAGACATCTAGACGTGAAAGTGTGCATCTTTTTCTTAAATGATGATCTAACCTGCTTGCCTAATTGACATGCATCACATACTTTATCTTTCACAAATTTCAAATCAGGTAGGCCATGTATAAGACTCTTCTTAGATAAATTAGAGATTAACTTCATACTAGCATACCCAAGTCTCTTATGCCATAACCAACTATTTTCAGACAAAATATTCAAACAAGATAAATTTTGAGAATTAAAATTATCAAATGAGCAAGTATAAATATTCTCAAAACGTGATGCAACTAACAATATACTACTATCATGACTATTCTTAATAATGCACTTATCATGATCAAATATAACGTTATAGCCCTTGTCAAATAGTTGACTAATACTAAGCAAATAATGTTTAAGTCCAACAACTAGTAACACATCTTGAATAATAGTAGTACCATTACCGATATTACCTATACCGATAATTTTACCCTTTGCGTTGTCTCCAAAAATCACATGACCTCCATCCTTAGGTGTCAAAGATGTAAATTTTCCTTTGTCTCTGGTCATGTGTCAAGAACAATCACTATCCAGGAGCCATTTGTCCTTACTTATTGAAGCTTTTAGAACAACCTGCAAGGAGTACCTCAAATAGTTCCTAAGTGGTATCCAGTCTAAGTGGGTCCGATCTTGTTAGTCAGGACAATTTTAGTTCTTTTTGGAACCCAAACTTGTCTACAGTTAGATATTTTAGCAAAACATCTACGAATAGTATTCTCCACAATATTACATTTAAAACATGTAAGAAGATCCTTGGTTTCAGAAAAGAATTTGTGAAAATGTTTTTTTTTAAGATTTTTCTGAAATCCAATACCGACTTTATGAAAAATTCCACGTGAACTTTCCAAAAGCATTTGCAAGTTATTTTCACCACCGGTGAATTTGAGAACAATTGAATGCAAGTCCGTCAACTTGAATTTCAATTCATTGTTTTCAGATTCGTAGTTCATCACTTGCTTGTTTAATGTATTAATTGTACTTTGATGGGCATTTATTTTAGAACGTTGGTTTTTATAATCATGAGAAAGTTCTTGATAAATATCAAATAATTCATCAAAATCTAAATGATAAGATCTTGAACATTTAGTTACCTCACCACCAGTGGCCATCAATGCAAATATGGACATATCTTCACTATCTGATTTTTTCGAGTTACTTGATTCAGTATCATCCCAAGTAGCCTTCATGAATTTCTTCTTACTCTTCTTTGCTCTCTTATTTTCTTTCTTCTTCTTTTCCTTTTCTTTATCCTTCTTCGATTAAGGACAATCATTTTTAAAGTGACCAGTCTTATGACAGTTGTAACATTCCACTTTAGTCATGTTAAGGTTTCTTCTCTCGCAGAATGTGTGCCTAGTCATTCTTCTAAAATTCTTTATGAGAAGCGCCACATCTTTCCCATGCTCACTGTCAAGACTTTTATCATCACTGTCATCCTCTTCTTCAATTTTTTGAGCATTTCACGCCAAGGATTTTCTTTTGCTATTTCCGGTGTCATCCTCATATCCTTTAATCGCTGCTTCATGAGTCATCAAGTTGCCTATGAGATCATCAATTTTATATTTTCCAAGATCCTTAACTTCCTCGATTGCCATTACCTTTGACTCTCATATTTTTGTTAAAGATCTTAGGACCTTTCGAACTCTATCCTCCAAGGAGTATGGATTTCCAAGTTGACTCAAGTGATTGCAAATTTTGTTGAAGCCAGTATACATCTCATGAATAGATTCAGTTTCTTCCATTCTGAATAACTCAAATTTCCTCATAAGAGCGTTGATTTTCGATTGTTTCACTTAACTTGTCCCTTCATGAGTAACTTGTAGCTTATCCTACATATCCTTTGCAGATTTACAACCTGAAACTCTAGAATATTCATTACCATTTAAAGAGAAAAATAGAATGTTAATAGCCTGAGAGTTCATAGAGAGTTTCTGCTTATCAAAAGCCGTTAGTTGTTCCTTCTTCTTCTCGACTCCATTTTCCTTTGGAACAAACGGACCATCCTCGATTGCTAGCCACACATCATAATTTGTAGCCTGAAGGAATGCTATCATTCTGTCTTTCCAGAATGAATAACTTTCACCTGCAAACAACGGTGGTCAGTGCATAGACTGTTCCTCAGCTAGTGTGTTTATTATATGCGTCATGTGATCTTTGTTAGCTAAGTGTGTTGAGCTAAACCAGCTCTGATACCAATTGTTAGCCCAATGAGCTACCCAAGAAAGGGGAGAATTGGGTAGATAAAAAAATTATCAGAGAAAAAATAATATAATAATCTAAATAATTAATTTTAATCCTAAATTAATTATTATCTTTATATCACAGCGGAAATATAAAATCAATTAGGTCCACACCAATCAACAAAAATAAATAATATAAAGGTAGCAGCACACCGAAAATTTATACTGATTCTCCAAGTTACTCTTGGCTAATCCAGTCCTTTGAGCCCCACAGAGAGTCACACCCACTAAACTCAAGATTCATTTAAATGTAAGAACCAAACACTCACAAAAATTCTTTTACAAACTCAAAATCAACCTTTACAAATTCTTTTTTCAGAGGCTTAGGAATAACCTCTATTTTTTAGATGCTCAAGAATAACCTAATTCTTTTTAAACTAAGACTAAAGAATCAAGATCTCACAAACACTCTAAATATTTTTTTACTCGGTAAGGATTGAACCGTTACAAAATTGCTCACAAATTAATTCCATCCAAGAAGAACTACTACATCAATCTCTTTACAGAAAGAGACTGAAATGAGCTACCCTTAGATTAAATACTCCCAACAGTAGTCAATCCATCACTCAACTCACCAATTAAAAATTGACAAGTAATTTTTCTCACTCAGAGCTTCTACCACCCCAGATAAATTAGAACTCATTAATATCCCAATACTAGTAATAGAAAAGTGAGATATTCAAAATCTAATTTTAAACAAAAAAATGGATAGCATGTGATTGAGCACATAATCATATTTATTCAAGAAATTGTTTCAAAAATATTTTTCAATAACAAATTAGAAAATAATTTATAAAGATCAAATTCTAAATATAATCAAGCAATATTAAATAGAAAATAATTTGGGAAGATCTCACTCGAAATCCACCGAAAGAATAATTATAGCAGTGTCACTTCAGATTCGGGAGCAGCAATAATCCACAGTAAATAATTCTCAAAAATAACTCTTAAAAAAACTCTCACAATTCTCAATATGATTTCTCTTAGAAAAGTTCAGTATATTTCTCTTGATCTCTCTCTCTCATATGAAAAACGCAGGTTTATATAAATGGGAATAAAATAAACTTTCTAATGGTTAGTTCTCACTTGTTATGATATTTAATTGCTTTTATAGACCCATTATATCATTAAGACTTCGTCCTAGTTCAAATCACTTAATTATAACTTTTAAACTTCTCAATTAAGTCCCTCAAATATTTCTCAATCACAATTAATTAGGATAGAAAGAATTACATATACCAAAGTGAGAAATATTCAAATTTAATGAACCAAATCTATAGAATTATCATAATTGTTGATCCTAAGATTTTGATGAACAATTAAGCATTGATGTTTTGGTGAAACTAACATTTTAGTTGAGTGTTTCAGTGATTTATAGTTCCAGTAATGAAGATGCAAATCAAATGGATGTTAAACGATGATGTTGAAGATATTAAAGAATTAAGAGTTTGAAAAAATTTGAAAATCCAGGTGAATCATAACTCTTAATATCCCAATTAGGAATACACACATGGCACAAAATATATTTTATTATTTATGTGTGTTTTTTATTAAGTGAAATTATTTGCTCCTGTATGATTTGAAAAGAAATAATTTTAAATGACTAAAATGGAATATAAGAATATTAATGGAGCTAATTTAGATGAGAAAATAGTTAAAGAGGCGAAAAAGTAAAAGAAAATAAGTTAAAAACGTGTTCAGAGAAGAGATCCAAAAGACATCAGTTAACTGATAAGTCGAGCGGATCAAGCAGCTGAAAGATCATGTATCTCTACGTCGACCAACAGGTTGACCGGCCAAGAGGGTTGAACTCTCTGAATCTACAAGTCGATTGATAGGTCTACCGGTGAACGCAAACTCTCTGAATCTACAGGTCAACAAAAAGGTCGACCGATGAACGCCTTGGCTACGACCTGAATCTACCTGTCGACTGGTCTATCGACCAGATGCGCTGTTTGAGGATGTTGTTTTATCCGAGATTATATCCAAAAGTAGTTGTTTTTTGTTGGGATTTGAGAGATATTTCAGGGATATTTTTCATATTTAAGATATGGTTCACATATTAATTAAATTTTATTAATATGGTTCATTGAATATTAATGTTTCTCAATTTGGTACTTAAAATTGATTATATTTTTATTTATGGAGATTGAGAAATATTTGGGGGGTTTAATTGAGAGATTTGAAAGTTATTTTTAAGTGAATTGAACCTAAATGAAGTCATTATGATATAAGGGGTCTATATGTGCTATTAATTGTCATGACACATGTAAACTAGCCATTAGAAGATGATTTCATAATCCTCTATATTGACCTGCAAATTTCTTATAAAAAAAATATATTGAGAGAGCAAAGAAGTAAAGATCATTTGTGAGCTTTTATAAGAGTTATCCTATTAAGATATTGTGAGATTTTCTAAGAGACGATCTTGAAAATCAATTGTTATTAATCTTTGTTGCTACCGGATTTGAAGTTACGTCGTTCTAATCATTTTTTCTGTGGATTCCGGGTGAGATATTTCCAATTATATTCTTTCATTGTAGTATCTTATTATTGTTTGAAAATTGATCTTAGAAATTATTTCTAATTTTTAAAGAAAATATTTTTACAAACAATTTATTGAATTTAATTACGTGCTCCAATTTACTACCCATATCTTAGTCAAAATCAGATTTTTCTATCTCATATTTTTCTATCACTAGATTGGGATATTAATTGAGTTATTATTTATCTCGGGTGGTAGAAGCTTAGAGTTAGATTTCCTGCTTATCATTTTTTGGTGAGTAGTGTGACGGGTTAAATACTGTTGGGGGTATTTAATCAAGGGTAGTTGGGTTTCAGTCTCTTCCTGTAAATAGATTGAGGTAGTGATTCTTCCTTAATAGAATTGAGATTTGAGTGATTTGTAAATGTTCCATCCTTACCTAGGAAAAGAATAGTTGGAGTGTTTTGTGAGGTTTTGATTCTTGAGCTTAGTATTAAAAAGAATTAGGTTATTCTTTAGCCTGTAAAAAGTAGAGATTCTTCCTTAACTTGAGAAAATGATATTATAAAGGTTGATTCTGAGCATGTAAAAAAATCGGTGTAGGGGTTTGGTTCCTACCTTTAAAGGAATCTTGGTTTTAGTGGGTGCGACCCTCCGTGAAACTCGGGAAAACTGGATTAGCCATGAGTAGCTTGGTGAACCAGTATAAATCTCTGGTGTGATGTAATGTTTACTTTGCTATTTTTGTTGTTTGTGTATGCACCTAGTTGATTAATTAATTCCGCTGTGATATAAATATAATAATTAATTTAGGCTTAAAATTAATTATTTGATTTAAAGTTTTTATTCTGATAATTTTTAAATACTCAATTAACCCCCCCTTAGGTATTCTACTGGGTCAACAATAATATATGTTGCATATCTCAAATAACAATAAATTCCTAATATATCTCGTGAATCCTAACCATAAAATGGCTAGTAACGGCTACTTTTAGAATAAAATTTGAAATTCCACAAAATCTTGAAACAGTGTCATAAGTCAACTTACCAATGACCACCAGTCGACTGCTAGATTCAGAATGTAGCCCATCCAAAAATCCACAGCCTATCGGTCGACCTATTTGTCGACCTAGAGATTCAGAAAGTTACATTTTCGGTCACAAGTCGACCGCTCTGTCGACTTATCGATACAGATAATTCATATTTAAGCACATGTTGACCTACCTGTCAACCGAGAGATATAAAGACTTTTCTTTCTATGCTCCGGTCGACTTACCTGTCGACTTACTAATGTTGAAACACTTCTCTCAATTCATTTTTAATCCATTTTCATTGACGTTTTCGCCCCCTTTAACCTATTTCTTTTCTCGATTAGCTCCACTAAATACTTAAATTCAATTTTAATCAATTTATAATATTTCTTTTTCAATTTCATATAGGAGAAAATAATTTAACTGATTAGGATCCTATCAAAAATACATATATTTAAAAATCATTTAAAAATCTTTTTATGTCATGTGTGATCCTAATTGGGATATTAAGATTTGAAATTTAACCTGACTTGTTTTCCCTGGATTCTTTAAATGCTTCAACCTCATAATCCTTCATGATCTTTGTCATCATCTTTTAGCATCCATTCATTACTTGTCATTATATCTTCATCATTTGGAACTAATAAACTGAAATACTTAATCAAACCGTTAGTTCTACCAAAAACATCAACTTTTAATTGTTTATCAAAATCTTAAGATCAACAAAGACTATTGTTCACAATATTAATTCTTCACAAGCAAGTTTTGAATTGTATAGAAAATGCACTCAAACGGTGAATATGAAGAGAAAAAACATACTTAGTGACATACCTCATAGGTGGAATTCTGCATATGAGCATATGAAAACCGCAACAAAATATAAAAAGACTATAGACTTATTTTGTACTGAATTAACACAAACCTATCGTCAATCGTTGATTGTACAATCTACTAAGGCTGATTGGATTGTGGATGAAATTATACGTGATTTTTTTTATTTTGTTTTTTGCTTGTTTTTGAAGATTCTACAAAAAAAAATTGTGGTATTTATTATCCTACATCTTCTCATGTGCTTATTCAATTAACTAATATTTGTTGTATTTTTTAAGCTTATGAGCATATTGATTTATTTACTAATGTTTTATTTAGTATGAGAATTTTTTTTATAAATATTGGAGAGAAGAATTACCCGAAATTTAAGGAATGGCTACCGTTTTAGACCCTAGATATTAATTTAAAGCCTTATAAAGTTGGTTGGAAACAATTTTTAAACATATTCTTGATTTTCCCCTACGGTGTTTGTCTATTGTAAGAAGTTCACTTTTCAATTTATACAAACATTATAAAACAATTGTTGGTACTGATGTAACTTCAGTATATGCCTCAGGCTCTACTCCTATTCCATCATCTAATAATATGCTAGGAGGAGCCCTAGTAATGTAGAAGTACAAAAAATTACAATCTAACATATTTGCTAGCAGTAACTCAATTGAATTGCAATGCAACCTTGATGCACAACTTATTGATAGTGATGACGAAAATTTTGATATATTGCCTGGGTGGAAATCTCAAGAACAAAAACTTCCAAATCTTTCCACCATGGCCGGTAGCATACTAATGGTTCCAATTTCGACTGTTGCGTCATAAACAACTTTTTGTGCAGGTGGTAGAACTGTATCAGTAACCCCTAGTAGTCTTAATTCAGATATTGTGCAAGCTTTAATATGTACAAAAGATTGGAAACTTGCGGAGCAAAGGCAACAAAAACAAGATAGAATAGATGCGCTTAATGAAGACTTACTAAATTTAAAATTATCAAAACTCTCATTTATGGAAGATAGTTCTCCAGACGAAGGTGGTGATTGATGATTGTTGAATATTTTAATTTTAATTTTAATTTAATTTTATATAATTTATTTTGGGTTGATAGCAATGTAAACAATTGTCAAATGTATAGATGTCAACCTAGTTAGAATGTATATTTTTTGTAATGATGCATTTGCTTACCAATATTTACTATTCCATATAGTGATGTAATTATTTTACCATTAATGAAAATATCACTATTCAATTCTTAATTTCCTTTCATTAAGTTTGAAATTTTGAATAGACCACCTGTTTTATTTTTTAAATTATAAATAAATTTTAATAAAGTCAAAAAATTAAGTCTTATATTAATAAAGTCAAAAAATATAACTTTAAAGTTTAAAATAAATTTAATTAAAGATAAATATCTTTGAGAAAGGTTAACAAATGTTTTAAAACTTAAAATTATTTTGGCAATTTAACATTATTATTAGCTCTTTCTACTAGATATTTATCCATAACCCAGCATAGTGATTATTAAGATTGTCTTTCTACTTAAATGTCTAGTGTTCAAATCTCTATCCTCTCAACCATTTGTATAAAAAAAAAATATTTTAACCATTTTGAAATCAAAAATAAAAAAATAATAATAATAATAAAAAACTCGAAATTTGGGCTTCAAGCCCGGGCCTGAAACCCGTATGTGGGCCTAATGGACAGTTTCGGACTTCTTCAATTCATGACCGGCCTAGCACTGCCTATTAACTAGTCAAAGCCCGTTGGGCCTAGGCCCAAGCCCAATTGGGCTTCAAGGTTTTCAGGCCAGGCTGTCACGTTGACGACCCTTAGCTTTTGAGGTTGTCAGGACAGTTGTTGCAAATAAGGGGTTTGGACTTTTGTGATTTGTTATGGTATAGTTGGATATGTACAATCCCTAAATTTGAGTTGGTAAAATTTTTAAAAAATCTATGTCAATTGTCAATTAATTGTATATTTTTTATTTAGGTTATATTAATATTTGGTTAGATAATATCAAGTCGAGGTCACGCCTAGCCTTGGGCATAGGGTCCGAGGTGGGGTATGACATATATGTCCTATGCAAAATTATGTAAAAGTGTTTTCGACATATTTCTAAATGATGTGAGATATAAAAATGCATGATTGCAATATGAACTACATAATTCTAACAAAATATCTATTATTCTCTTATTTTAATTTGTCCCTTTATATCAAAGAAATTCAATTTAAGACATCTTTCAGAATTCTATGAAGTGAGAATTGAGAAAATGTTTTAATAAAATTAACTCCTATGAGACTAATGCCGACTTCTGCGAGACAATATGTCAATAAAAGAGATCAACTAAACCCCATGTTTAGATATTCCATGCATATTTGGTAAATGAAGACGATGATGTAGAAATTTCTCCTTCAACTCATTATATAATTGAATGCGTCACAAGCTTACAAAGTAAAAATGAAACAAGATACATAACGTAAATAACCAAGAAAACTTAATTCTCCTTAAAAGCAATAAATAAACAATTCATTTTTTTATTTGTGTATAGCGTATTTTGCCGAGCCACAAATGGATCCCGACTACTCAATTATCATTGTATCCTTATGGTATTTCGTCAGATCTACAAAGCGATCCTTCTACTCAATTACCGTAAGAACACTTATTATTTTTTAGCGAGGATTAAGGTTAAATGTCATTTAATTAAGAATCCTTAGGAAGAAAAGTAAACTCAAAGGAGAAAGATTCTAAGTGTAACAACTTACCTTGGGTAAAAACAAATGAACTCTCAGCATCAGGAATCGAATCTTTTCCTTTTTTTATGATTTTTTGTTCTTTAGGTGAGTGGTTGTTTAGGTATGGTGAGAGGGTTTCTAGGGAGGTTAAGGAATGGAAAAGAAGGCAAAATCTAGAGCAAGAGCAGGGAAGAGACTGTGCAAAATAGGATGGGTAGCTGTCGTTTTATAGGCATCCCCTCATCTACGTATTCTTGGATGCACCTATGCATATAGGGATGTGTAGGGTGAAGCCAAAGGATGATAGTAAAAGCCAAACCGACGGGTAACAGAACAAAACCGAATCTAATGGTCCAATTTTGAAACTGACTAAATGATTTGGTTGCGGTTTTAGTTTTAAAAATAGCAACCAACTCTGTTTTGGTTTTGATTTTGGGATAATAACCGCGAAACTGAACGACGAAACCGAACTGTGTAACCGATATTTTATATATATTTTTTTGAAATATATACCCTTACTATTTTATATATTTATAATTTAATCCCTAATATATATATATATATACACTTTAATCCCTCCTCCTATATGTGTGTGGGTGTGTGTTAAGGTTAGTTTTGTGGTTTGGTTTGATTTTTTGAAATTTATGTTTTATATTTTAATTATATTTTTGTTTATATATAAAAAATAGCGGTCCATGATTTTGCGGTTTTGATTTTGGTTTTGTTTTTTTTTTTAAATTGAAAAATCCTATATGGTTTCACAGTTTTGCAGTTTTGGTTTTGGTTTTGTATAAAATTAAATAGTTCGGTTTTAAAAACCTTTTAAAAAAATTGGCAATTTTGGTTGCAGTTTTGGCTTGATATAGGTCTAACAGTTTTGGTTTTGATTTTATATGAAATCAGACCAAAATCAAATCATTAACATCTCTAGTGAATCCAAGGCTGCTGAGAGCAGCCTGCAAATTATAATTTGCCCCCTAGTACAACCTACATAATTGCAGGTTATATTACCTTCTTTTCTTTTTTTTTAAATTGCACTTGATTTTTTCCTTAATTTTCACCATAAAAATCAACTCTCTACTAGGAAGGAAAAGTTTGACTTGTCATGGGGTGAAAATAGATAATCAAATTGATTTGATGTGAAAATACAAGAGAAATATTTTTTGAATTTAGTCCTTGAAATTTTTTAATTTCATGAATGAATCAAAATTATGAAATTAAATCATCCACGATTTAATTGGTGATCAAATTTATTTATTTTTACACTCAATTGATTAATTGATTGAGCCAAGGTCATAAATTTTGAAATTAAGCCAAAATTCTGGGTGAAATCGAAAATACTTTGAAAGCTTATTTCAAACCTTTTTTTTTTTTTTTGCATGAAATTGTGTTTTGAAAAATGAAATTAAGCCCGTATAAACCTTTGAATTTATGAAATTTCAGATGAATTGGACCAATTGGGGCCTCTAGTTTAATTTTTGAAGTTTTTATTTTGACCCTTTAACTTTCCAAATTTTGAAATTGTCTTTCCAGAACACATCCTTATGTCGTGCAACTAAACATTGTGTGAATCATTTACCAAGTTAAATAAATCCATTGGATCTTCCCGATTTAAAAAATTCAAAAAAAATCAAGCAATTACAATGTTATTATTATAATATGTGTGTGTATAATTAGTGATTTTATTAATTATAAAATGGTGAGTGCTTAATATTACACTAAATGTTACATAAATCCCTACACTATATATGTGTGAGAGGATAAACGAAAATATTGAAAAAAAAATAGTATGATATTATAGAGGTTGATAGATATAAATAGTGAGTGTGATTCTATTGAGATATAGAAATAAAGATAAGTGATATTTTATTATATTTTACATATTATTCGCTTAATGATTTACCGATAATAGAGTTCTCGATCGAATCAATATAGGGATGTCTTGCTTGAACCTTAACTCCCTAGATCGTTATATTTTGAGAAGGGTTTGTCATTTAACCTTGTGCATAGAAGAGGTACACATTTTTTTAGAACAGTGATTACACATCTCGATCCCACTAAATATATGCTTTCTAACTATTATTTATTGTATTTTATTTATTTAATTGTAGATGTTTTTAATTATTTAAAGATATAAAAATAACTTGTCATATTTATTTATTATTTAATTTTAGTTCATCTATATACGTGAAATTTCCCTAAGAGTTTGAGAAAGAAAGAAAGCTCCAACACCCTGTCAATTACGTTAAAAGTAAATCTGTGTTGGGTAGGTTTACTCCATGTCGGGGTGGACCTAACCCAAAGGCCATCTAGACCTTAAGAAATAAAAAGAAAAAGAAAAGCCCAAACCTGGCTTAATTAACAAAAGTAAAAAAGAATATTATAAAGGCCTATTAGGCAATATAATATAAGTGGCAACCTTCATTTGTGCAAAAATGAGGGATACACAGCTGTAAACAAAACAAAACAAGAAACAAAGCAATAGGGATAAACTACGGTTGTGGGCTTATAGGCAGAATGAAGAAGAGAGAGAAAACACGCTTTAGCTTGACGATCAGACAACGATTCGAATTCCGATTGAGATGAAATTTCAAGAGTTTGTTCTCAACATAAATTACTTTGTTTTTATTGGTCTTGATATTTAGTAATCCTCTTCTAATTGGTGATTCGATATTTTCCTCTAAACTCGTATTTATCTTTTTTTGTTGTATTCACCATTTTCAATGATGTTTGTGCGGTGATCCAAGAGTTTTTATCTTGAAGGTGTGAACGATTGTAATTCCATTATTTTTTTCATAATGAAAATTAATATCAAACTCCGGTCTAGCGGCTTTTCCCCGCCTTGGGATTTTTCACGTAAAAATCGTATTTCCTACTTTATTTTTTACTTGTGTTATTTTGGTTAATATTTGTGGGTATTGAAATCGACAATCCCATTTTAATCATATAAAGAGGAAAAATAAAATGTAATTAATTGGTGAATTTTTCCAACAAAGTGGTATCAAGAGTTTCAGGTTATTGATAATAGATTTATATGTATGATTTAAAATGGAAGATAGTGGTGGAGCCATGGTAAAATTGACATCAACTAATTATGTTATTTATGAATCTGAAATTATGGACATCCTTTATTGTAAGGATTGTATTTGCCTTTAAAAGGTGATGCGAGTAAACCAAGTGATAAAAATAATGAATAGTGGGAGATAATTCGTAGGAAAACAGTTGGTTACGTTAATCAATGAATTGATCAAAGTGTGTACTAATATGTTATTAATGAAACCAACTAAATTGAAAAAGACTAATTTGATTAAGAGAATTGTTAACTTGACCTATAAGAGTGAAAAAAATATAGTTGACCACATGAATAATTTTCAAGGTCTTATTAATCAGTTGATTACTATAAAAACTTGTTTTGAAAGACAAAGTAAAGACAGTACTACTTCTCAGCACATTACTTGACAACTGAAAAACGCTCAAAATAACACTCAGAAATTTGGTGCCAGATGGAAAGTTGATGATAGATATAGTCAAAAACAATCTCATTAATGAAGAGGCAATGAGGAAAAAGTAGTGCTCATCCTCATAATCATAGGCACTAGTTACTGAAAAAATCAAGAAAGATGGGAGAGAATCAAAAGCAAAAATTGTCGTAATAATTAGAGGTTTGACAAATTGAGAGGTAGATTGAAAGGTAAAAATGACTTCAGATGCTTCCAATGCAACAAGCTAAGACACATGATCCAAAATTGCAGAATATTAAAAAGAGAACAATCTAAAAACCAAATTGACAAGGACAAAGAAGATAAGGAGACTAAAGTAGCTGTTACTGATGGCGATATTGTGATTTTTTACGAAGATGGTTGTGTCAAACTTGCATGCCAGGACAACAATTGGGTGATTGATTCGGGTGCATCATTTCATGTTACTTCTCATGGTGATTCTTCTTGCCTTACACTAGCGGTGACTTTGGCAATGTAAATAAGAGAAATGACGGTGCATCCAAGATTATTAGCATGTAAGACATTTATCTAGATACCGGTATCAGCTTCAAATTATTACTTAAAGATGTCAGACATGTTCAAGATATTTGGCTCAATTTGATCTCTACGAAAACGTTAGACGATCAAGTTTACAATAGTCATTTTAGTGAAGCAAAATGGAAACTCACCAGAGATTCTTTGGTGTTGATCAGAAGCAATAAACTAAGCAACTTGTATGTGATGCAAGCGAAATTGGCTAAAGGAGATATCAATGCAGTTGAGAATTCTTTTAAAGAATTATGGCATCGAAGACTTGGTTACCTAAGTGAAAAAAGGCTTTTACATGCTTGTCACGTAACAAGTCCTGACAGGTATAAAAGGTACATCATTTAAAACTTGCATGCACTGTTTTGCCGATAAACAACATAAAGTTGCATTTCAAAATTTTAATCCATTTAGGAGACATCATCGTTTGGATTTGATGCAAATATGTGTTTGTTTCATGAAAGATAGAACACTTGATGGTGCTTCATATTTTGTTACATTTATTAATGATTTTTCTTGAAAATTTGTTTGATTTTTCTTTGAAAACTAAAGACCAAGTGTAGACACGGTATTTTGACCGCCCCGCAAAAATTTCATGTTTTATCTTATAGATTACTTTGTTTTATTTTAATTCCATAAAATACAAAAAAAAAAAAAAAAAGGATAAAGAAAAAGGAAAAAAATTGAAATATAAGAATGGGGGGTAAAATTGAAAGAAAGGAAAATAAAAAGGGGGAGCAAGTGGATATAAAATAGAGGGAGGAGAGAGAGAATAAAGGTCCGCCCATCCACTTTTTCAACCGACAGAGAGAAAGAGAGAGGGAGAGAGAATAAAGGGATGTGGGCCTTTAACTTGTCAACTGTCACACAAAATAAGCAAAAAAAATAGGAAAGGCTTTGCCACGTGTCAACTCGCAAGTGGAGGCGATGATTGGGTATGTGTGTTCAAGCGCCCGCAACCCTGGAACCTTTTTTTTGCCCTTTTTTTCAATTTTACCATTTCCCTCTCCAACTTGGACTGAGTTAGGCAAGCAGACCTAATTTTTAGGGTTTCCTAAGTGCTTTTCACGCTCAATCTTTTCCTATAAATAGGACCCTTCTCCTCCTAGTTTATTCATTGAAAAATTTATAGGAGCCACCCCCAGAAGAATAGTTCTCATCGAAAGCCCTTTTGGGAAGTTGTCTGTGAGAGAGGAAAACCCCGAGTATCAAGATTCTTGGCCTAGAACAGGTATGTTTTTTTTTTTTATCTTTAATTCTTTTTTTTAGCTTATTTCTTTTTCTCGCAATTTAAATTTCTACAAGTTTTATTTCTTTTAATTGTCCGATGACCGTATGAAAACGTCAAGATGAGGTTCCTCATTCTCAATCTGAACCTTTGAGTGTTTAGACAAAGACACCCATATCTCACTGTTTTTTTTTTTATTATTTTCACATTCTTTTTATTCATCGCAATTCATATAAAAAAAAAAAGATCGTCCAATGATCCAATGAAAATGCCGGGATGGATTTTCCGTGCTTAAACTTAATTCCCGAGCGCTAGGTGAATGATGTTTTCATAATTTTTTTTCTGTATTTCATTTTATTTTTATCCTTGTTATTAAAAAATTCTAAAAAAATATAAGTCGTCCGATTATCCAATGAAAACGCCAGGATGAGTTTCTCATGCTTGAACTTAATCCCTAAATGTTAGGTGAATGATGTTTTCATAATTTATTTTTCTATATTTTCTTTATTTTTATTTAATTTTTATCCTCGCTATGAAAAAACCCTAAAAAAAATATAAAAATCCAAAAAAAAAAAATCTTAGTTTGTGGGAATTAATCCTTACGAACCTTAGGATGAATCTGACAATTCAATAAATTGTGGGAGAGTTTTTCGTGACCTCGTTTCAATACCCCAACTAAAGTGGAATTTAGAAACAATTGGTTTTAAGAAATCTCTTCCCTCGATAAATCTTTTCGTGGAATTCTGCTTAAGTTTTGAAGATATTAATTCCAACAAATTTGTTTATGTGATCCTCCATCAATTCTGACCGCCAACAAATTTGAGGGAATTTTAAATCGAGATTTCTTTGAATTATTTTCTGTATCATTTAGACGGCATGTTTAGGACACTTTCACCACTTACACTTTTTTTTATTATTTATATTCCATTACATATTGTTTATTTTATCTTTTTCATAATTCATGTTTATTTCTTGTATCATTTAGATGACATGTTTATGACACTTTCACCACTTACGTCTTTTTTTTATATTGCATACATATAGGTTCTTTTAGAATTCATAAATCTATGTCACTTCTTCTCGTTCAGTCATGACACATACGCATACTTGCACTTTTTTTCATATATAATCAAATCATTGTCACGCATAATCATGTTTGTTCAATATTATCATTTGCATTTTGATAAGTGATTTATTTATCAACAAATCAAGTACTTTTAAGTTCAAATATTTGTGTGTTTCAAGCATTTTTGTTAGTGTAATGTGTTTTTGTTGTGTTTTGTAGGATTACAAATAAATAGAAGAAACGGTACAAAATACATGCAAGTGTTGTAACTTCGAGGTCAATTTTGACTATGATAAAATCCGATTTTGGAAAAATTCAAAACATGGAAGTTGTAGATCTATGTCTTATATTTTCATAATTTTTTGAATTACCTCAATTAGAGTTCATACGATAAAGTTACAGCCAAAATACAAACAGGTGTTGGATCTGCCAAAACCGCATTGCAGCGCGTTTTT
Organism: Eucommia ulmoides; assembly: GCA_016647705.1. Classification (NCBI taxonomy): domain Eukaryota; kingdom Viridiplantae; phylum Streptophyta; class Magnoliopsida; order Garryales; family Eucommiaceae; genus Eucommia; species Eucommia ulmoides. Next base: position 24,005,631 of record CM028330.1, on the reverse strand, counting down.
GGCAGTTTCCTACTGACCATAGTGCACTGCAGTGCGCAAAAACGAGCGCTGCAGCGCAGTCCCATCGGGCTGTGTCATCTTTTTACCCGAAAACCCTAATTTTTTACCCCCTATAAATACCACCTTAAGGTCAAACCATGGGGAGGCGATTTAGGAAGAGAAAAAACTTTGGAAGTGATTTTGGGCGAAAAAACACCGAGTGATGGCGTTTTGATGGGAGATTGAAGAAGAAAACACCATTGGTGGCACTTAAGATTGAATATTTGGAGCTTAAACCCACAATAAGATTTTCTCTACCTTTCTCTTCTCCCTAATCTTGATTGAATTTTATATTTGTGAATATTTTGTTGAACATGTTTGCATCTATGGATTTCTTGAAAAGATTAGTTTTGGATCTATCTATGTTGTGTTCGTAATTTAATCTAGAGCTTGATGTAGTCTTGTTTTGAACCATGTTTAGACTATTTTGTTGATTGTTAGTTTTAATTTCATTTTATGCATCTCTTATGCTTAATGTGTTTAATTCATGTGGCCAATGAATTATATGAGTTTAGGTTACAAATTTTATACTTGGAAGAAGTTGAATTCGTAACCGGAATTGAGAGTGCGTAACTTAGGCTGTTGTGAATCCGGGAGGAAATCAACACCTAAGTAATCTAATTAGAAATTTAGGATTTTGTGAAATCGGAAGGTGATCAAGTTCTAGATTTACCAACTAGGTTTTCTATTCAATTGTGTTTGCATTTATAATGCTCCCAAATTAAACTTCCACATGATATTTTAATTGATTTGAGAACTTGGGATTTAACACTCGGGAAAGGTAATTTTGGGTTCGGATTTAGGTTAAATACAACATAAGTTTTAATAAATCGGGAGATATTTAAAACTTGCGTAATCTATAAGGTTGGGCATAACAAATGTTTTCACCTAAATACGGGATAGGGATATCGGTATTGAAGTGATTACATATTCTCTCACTTGACGCTCAAGAGAGGTAGTGAGAGAGCAATAGCACAAGGACCTTGATTATTGAATAAACGGAATTGACTAATAATTTACTTAATAGGACAACATGGAAATAATGAGATGAAATCAAGCCCCTAGAACATTTGTGTATAGATAATCCATATTTTATTTTATTTTTGTATTTATATTTATTTTAGTTTATTTTTATAAAAAAATCCAAAATTTGATTGCCTAGATAAAGTTGAGTTACGATAATTGTGGTATTTAGCGACGATCTAAACCAATGCATGTGGATACGACAACTCTATTCACTTCCTATACTATTAAAACTTGACTCGTACACTTGCGGTGTTGTAGCGACAAATAATTCTCTAACAAGTTTTTTGTGTCATTGTTGAGGATTAGCATTTTAGATTGTTGTTAATATTGTGAATAAGTAGCTTGACTTTAATTTAGGCATTTTTTTTTTTTTTAATTTTGTTTTTTAGTTTTGTTTGTATTACGAGGTACTTAAAGATGCTAGATCAACAAGTGTTCTTGCAATTTTCTCAACAAGATTCTGAGCCGCTCTATTATGCTTGGGAACGATACAAGGAGTCACTATTTCAGTTCCCCAATCATCGTTTCCCGAGGAAGTGTCAATTACTGAACTTTCTCGACGAGTTACAAGTCGCAACAAGAACTTAGGTAGAAAGAGGAAATTGTACCACCTCTTTCTACCAACTAATTGCGGACGAAGCCTATTGATTGTTGGAAGACATGACAGAGTTTGACTATCAAAGTTTGAATTATTTAACAAGCTACCATGGATTGACACCCCAAACCAACCTGTAGAGTCTTCCCTCACCCTGGAAGATATGTTTGTTGCATTCATGGGAGAAACTCAGGCTTTCTGGCAGGAAACTCATGACCATCTCAATGAGCATGAGGATCGTCTCAACAACATTGAAACGTCCTGTGCTGAAATCGACACAACCGTAAAGTCTCTTGAGACGCAAATCGGTTAACTTGTTCACTATATTGAGGCCGAGTCAAAAACGGTGGCACTGAGAGACACACAAGTCACATCCATATGTGAAAGCCACTAGGAGGAACCTAATACAAGTGGGAGGAGCTTGGGTATGTTCAATGACAATGATTTGAATAAAAAGGAAACCCAAGAATAGATCGACAATGAAGAATCACAAGATGACACTTGTAAATCTTCACCGTTGGTGATCCATATTGTGATGCCACCACCGACTAAAGACGACTACACCTATGAAGATTCGATATGGCTCATTTGTTCTCCACCACCCCTAGCAACGTTCATTCACGCCAACCAAGCACATAAGCCAGAGCAGAATCACATTGAGCATACGTGTCGATTATTACCACGTCTCGCTAAGCTTGAGGGCGTTCTAAACAAAGACCTATTTATTGTGTTGTATAACACATATTATGGGCGGAAGCATGCATACCTTTATACTTTTTCACATATTTTAATTTGCTCATTTAAATCAAAGAAATCTCTCGAAAACATACATAAAATCACCCCCCGAGGACTATCTTTATCGAATCTTTAATATTTAATAAGAAGTCATACCAGTAGAACATTCCCAAAAATACAAAAAACTTGTCCCATTTTACCAAAAATATTTCATAAGGGAAGGATTTCAAAATAAAATAAAACGTTCGGACTTAATTAAACATAAAGTATCATTTTCGGACGGACGTCTTGGGATGCCTAACACCTTCTCCAAGTGTAACTGACTCCCGAGCTCTTAAATGAATCTTTAATTTGATCATGTTTTTTGGAGTCAATTTTTACTTAGGCCTTTTAAATTATTTTTTAAAAATTCGGTGACCTAACACACCATTTAAACCTAATATTAGGTAGTGACTCCTTATTTTAAAATGACCTAAGTACTTTTCTGAGAAAATCGGCGCTTTAAAAAAAAAACCTCTCATTTTTCGCTTATTAATATTTCTTATCATTTTACTTCTGGAAAATCAGAGTGCGTCACTAGGTATTGGAAGTGTTCAAGTATTTTCACGCAAAGGTTGAAAGAGAAACGAGTAGGCATCTCAAGTGTGTGCGTGCAGATAATGGTGGTAAATGCAGAGGCCCGTTTGAGGAATATATTGCAGGAAATACGGGCATCAGACTTGGAAAAAATATGCCTAAGACTCCTCAGCATAATGGAGTTGCCGGGAAAATGAATCAGACCATTTGTGGACGAACCGAGTATATGCTTTCTCACTCAAAGTTGCCTAAATCATTTTGGGGTGAGACAATGAGGACCGTAGTTGACTTGATCAATATGTCTCCATCAGTTCCTTTGGATGACGATATCCCAGAAAGTGTGTGGACCGGAAAAGACATCTCCTACAAGCATCTAAAGGTATTTGGATGTCTGGGTATTTGTTCATGTTCCGAATGAATGAGAGGTCAAAACTTGATGACAAGATAAAGCAATGTATATTCTTGGACCATGGACATAAGGAATTTGGCTACAGATTGTGGAATCCAGTAGATAAGAAAGTGATTCGTAGTAGGGATGTGATTTTTCTTGAAGATTAGACTATCGAGGATGTTGAGAAAGTGTAAAACCAAAATCCTCTGCCGAATATCCAGTCAACATAGATCCAATTCTAACACCCATGATAGATCCACTAGAAGAGCAATTCAGTGAGACTATAAATGAAGCATATGTCCATGATAAATTAGTGCACAAGCAGCCACCTCCACCTCCTCCAATTGATGTTCAGTTGAGAAGGTCCAAGAAGGACCAAATGTCTTCTACAAAATATCGGTGTAATGAGTATGTGATGCATACAAATAGGAGAGAGTCAGAAAGCTATTATGAAGCCGTGTCAAGTGGAAATAAAAATGTGTGGAGCAATGCCATGTAATAAGAAATGAATTCTTTGTATGAGAACTGCACTTATGACTTAGTACAATTTCATAAAGACAAGAGAAACTTGAAGAATAAATAAGTCTACAAACTAAAAAGTAAAGAGAATTGTTCAGATATAATGACAAAGGTTCTTCTTGGACAGAGATTTGAGAGTTGCAGAGAAAGAGTAAGTCTCCTGCATTTTCTTACACGAACTGGAGGGGGAGATTTGTTGGGTTAGGTTCAACCCATGTGGGGCTAAACCTAACCCAAAGACCATTTAAAAAAAAAAAAAAAAAAATTAACAAAGAAATATTATAAAAGCCCATTAGGCTTTAAGAATATAATATAAGTGGCAACCTTCCTTTTGTGCAAAAATGAGGGATACACAACAATGAAAAAAACAAAACAAGAAACAAGGCAGTCGAGATATACTACAGTAGTGGGCTTATAGAGAGAAGGTAGAAGAGAGAGAGAGAACACGCTTCATCTTGATGATTGAATGACGATTCGAATTCCAATTGTTCTAAAATTTCAAAGGCTTGTTCTCGACATCAAAAACTTCGTTTCCATTGGTCTTAATCTTTGATAACCATCTTCTAATTGGTGATTCGGTATTTTTTCATAAACCTGTATTTATCGTTTCTTGTTGTATCCATCTTTCCCAGTGATGTCTGTATGGTGACCCAAGAGTGTTTCTCTTGAAGATATGAATTATTTTAATTCCATTATTTTTGAGATAGTAAAAGTTAATATCAAACTTCGGTCCCGTGATTTTCTCTGCCTTGTTTCTGGTGATGATTATGATCGAGTCTAAAAAAAACTTCTATGTGTTCTCTACAACAAAAATACAAAGCAATCCCAAACTAATCCATCAATCTAGTGATGTCAAATAAACTGTAGGTACAGACTATAAAATGAGTTACTTAGGTGGACTTTGTTTGGTATTTCTATTTCCAAAAAAAAAAACCATTGGAAAAAAGGCAACCTAAACTCTCAGTCTCACCACTACAATGTAAGGGAGGAAAAAATTAAACAAAAATCAAATTTTAGAAACAATTTCATTTTGTTTCAAATATTTATTCCAAAATTCGACAACAAAATATAATTAGATTTTTTTAGTTCTCGTCTTTCTGTTTCCGTTTCCAATTATCCAGGAGCAGAAACAAAAATCCAAAAACAAAACCATAGACCATAACAAGAAAATTATGCTCTATTGCAAGAGAAACACAAATGCACCTATAAGCATATGTAGGCAATCAAATAGACAGCTCAATTTTTATTCACAACAATCAACAAGACATCAATGTTTGGTTGGAGGTAACGGAATTGCATATTGATAGGATGTAATCAAAATTTAAATAGACATTTATTCAAAATTTGATGCCTTACCATTGGAATGCAATCCCATTACCTCCAACCAAATATTACGTAAGTTTTGATAATGATCCCAACTTTCTCCATTTAACTAAAAACTGTGTTGAATTGTTGGGAGGGAAAAAAAGAAGATACAAACGTTAGTTACCAACTATATTAGTTACACTAAATTTATATTACAACAAACAAAAGATAAAACAAAAAAATTATAGAATTATTTAGTTACCAGAGTCGAGGCCAATCCCCTGCCTAATTAGCCGCTGCTTTCTCAGGGCCTCATGGCATGGAAAGAAGAACTCGTGTCTAAGAGCCTCCTCTGCACTCATCCTCAATCTTGGATTCACCGTCAAGCACTTGCCCAAAAGATCATATAGAGATCTTGGCACTATGTCCATGAAATCTGGTCTTCTCGTGTTTGCTTCACACCAATCACGAAGTTTGGTTGATGGTAGTAATTTTACATCCAAGAGGTCCTGTGAAAAAAAACAAACAAACAATTTCGGAATCAGTTTTTTCAGTTGCAAACCAAACAGTCCCTTAGGGTTGTTGAATCCCACAACGCCTTGGTAAGGTTTCTCAAACTAATTTACATATGGAAGGAGGTACTACACCTATCCCACATTCCTAACAAATGCCTGTTTGATTTTGTTTTGGAAAACACTTTTCTATTTTCGAAAAACAAGACTGCTTTAGCAAGACAACTCAAAAACAAGTTCATCAAACAATTATCACAATACTCAATCTATCACATCAGTCAATTTTAATATTATGCTTTTATCCTTTGATAAATTCAACTTCTAACTTTTTTTTCTCTCTATTTATTTTTTATTTCCCCATAAATGTTCTTAATTGCCCAACAAACTTCAGTATTATCTCTCTCAACACCATAATTCGATCAAATACATCACTTAAACTTATCTATTTTTAACATATTATTAATAGATATTCTCTTTTTCATAATTTTTCAAAAGTCAAAACTAAACCAAATAACTTCTCATCACAATTTCTTTTTAAATATTTTTAAAAAAATTCAGAAACTAAACCAAACAGCACTTTAACATTTTCATGAAATATGGATGAGATGAATACCGGTGGGAATGAAGATTCACGGTTGTGAAGCTTGGCCACTTCCCATAGATCTTCACTACCCATCAGCTTTGCAATTTCCTTTAAGTTCCTGTTGATGCAAAAACAATAAGGAATTGATTGGGGAAAGGTTCAAGTAATAAGATGATTAATTAAACAATTTAGGGTAAAGATGAAAGAGGGTAGATCTCATACTGGTCAGGGTCACCAACAAAAGGTGTTCTGCCAATCATCAGGTACAGTATGGTGACCCCAGCTGACCAAACATCAACCTTGGGTCCTTGATGTGGAGACCTAAACAAAACCTGCACAGGACAGTCACCATTATGATCTAATTTTAAGGTAACAACAATTCAAAAGGTTCATGTTTGATTTGGATCCTTTAATTGTTATAAAGGTTCCATTTACATTCATGACTTTCGATACTAGGCCAAACTATCATAATATGACTCAAGCCCAATTCTTATTTCGATATTGTTTTTATTTATTTAACATGATAAAATAATAATTTAAAGCCTTCAACGCTTACACATTGGCTTCTCGGTATCAGAATAAACTCTGACAATGCAATTATTGATAAAAATCAATGAAATATTCTCACCTCCGGCGCCCTGAAACCCTTGGTTCCAACACATGGACCGTCATGCTTATGCTTTCCGTCTCCTAATAACATGTAAAATAACATTAGTTCAAGGAATTGATATTTCATACACTAAATACTCGTTTGGTGGATCATTTTGAAGACCCAAATCTCCCATTCGGAGATCCCAAATCAAATTAGTCCTGAATTTTAAAAAACGTGATTTTGAGTCTCCAAATGATGCGCCAAACAGGGTACTAAGATTCACTAATGGAGCTCATTCAGGAAATGAATCACACCTTTGCTCTTCAGTAAACCAGAACCAGCAATCGCTATTCCAGCAGAATGAAGTGGCATAGGAGTTAAATATAAAGCTTTATTGTACACTCTTCCAGATGGGGCGGAAATTCTCTTTCTTTTAGCAACTGGAATTCTTACGACTTCCTGTTTGGGGCTCTGTAAAGCTTCCTGCACCAGACTGAGCAGCTCCTTCCTGCCGTGGCTAGGTATGGGCTCCCTCAGCCTTTCCGTTGAAGGAGTTCTTGCACTATTTCCATCCTTTACAGAGGTTATCCCAGAGCCATCACCACCTTGGCTTTTGATTAAACTTCTACTGCCCAAGTCATTGTAGACTTTTGCTTGATCGGCCTTCTTTTTCAAATTCTTTGGCAGTAAAATGGACTTAGAGCCTCTTCCAGCCTCCCGATTGATACCTTCCACAGCTTTTGTAGTTGGGAACTTGCTAGTTTTGTTAGGATGAAGAGATTTGCCATGCGGAAGAGCAACACGATCAAAGTTCACATCACTTGCCTTTGGTTTGTCTGTGGAACCATATACTACAGATCAATCAATCAATTTTTAAATAAAGCTACAGTCGGATAGAAAGAAAATAATGAACTTGGTAAGAGAAGCACGATGGACGCTGCAAATTCAAAGAAACATTAGTTATAGTTATTAGGTTATTTAGGCGACGTTTGGCTACAATTTTTTAAATACTTTTTCTAATTCAAAAAGTATATTGAATAAGCAAAAGTAATTTTAATTAAAAGTAAAGGCAAAAATAAAAAATTTAATTATGTCTTAAATTCTCACCAGTGCAACCATGCTTCTTGTGCAAATCCTGCATGGTACGAGTAAAGAACAATATGATGAACTATCAGTATCTTCATTTGATGATCTAAAATGGAAAAAGAAATTATAGTAAAGAAAAAGGCAAATCACAAATGCAACAAAAAATTCCAGGACAAATTCACTTACCATAGCAAGGTTAAAATCAATGAGGTATCCTTTATTGACCTTGCGAGAGAAAAGAAAGTTGCCCGGTTTAACATCTCTGTGAACTATTCCCTGCAAGATTGCAAAAAAAAAAAAAAAAAAAAAATAACAAAGATCCTCTTTATTTCTCTCAAAGGTACATTATGCACCAGGAAATGTATAACAGCTAACATATTCGATTATTTTCACCTGCTTATGTAGACCAGCAAGTGCTTTAAACATGCAATAGCCATACCATTGAAGCTCAAACACATCTATTTCTCTCTTCAAGACCTAAAAATTAGAAAGGAACTGAAACTTCAGAGACAGAACTACAGAAGTGCCCAATAACTACCTGAGGCCCATTTTCTTTTCCTTGGTTTCCATCAATTTTTGCCTTAGGTCACTAGTAAAAACTAATAATACCAATGAAAATCACCTCGGGTCTATCATGCTCAACATGCTCCAGAACAAGGCAATCAGAATTCCCACTTTTGAAAGAGCCTTCATATTTAATCACAAAATTCTTACCCCTGAATTAGAAGTATATCAGTATCATGTCTTATTGGCGTAAAACTGTGAATACAGGCTCATTCTGTGAATATTTTCAGTTTCCTTACCCAAAACGTTCCAGAATCATCAGCTCATTCTGAACATGATGTTTATTAGCATTTACATGGGGACCTGCAAAGCCGAAAATAACAAGTAAAATCAAGTAAACATATCCTAGACAATATCAGCAGGGTACTTTCATAGCAAATGGTGGCTTCTTCATACCATTAAAAGATACTGGTGAATGATAGCAAACCTATAAATTCAAGCAAAATAAAGAGGATGTGATGCAAGGTAACAATAAATTGAAACTACTTTTATTTCTCAAAACTCAGTAGTCAGTACTATTTATATACCCTCTCTTTAGGAGACCTAATCAGCGATAATCAAGTTCAAGACTCACAATCTAAGTATCTCACAATCATATGTTATTCACTCATGTTCCAAATTCGTGCTTTGACCTTATCAATTAAAAACAAGAGAACACAAAAAATACCATGGTTCTCATACGCAATTCAACTTTCATGTACAAGAATAAGATTTATAAAGTAGAGAAATAACATCTAGAGATATCAAGTGAAAATTGTACTTGACATGGATCAACATACAATACTGTATCTAGAGATATCAACTGAAAATTCTACTTGACATCAACCAACATACAGTACTGTATCTGTAAAAATACTGCCCATTTGATTACTGATGTTTCACAAGAAAAAAATAATAATAATAATTTGGCATCGTCAGGAGGCACTAATTTGACATGTTATGCTATATGATTCTAATAATCATTTATCTTCATCTCAAGTTTCCGAAGCCAGACACGCAAAAAGCAAAAACATGGAAAACTATAACCCCAAACAATGAGAAGTGATAATTATATCACTCTATCACATTCTAGATAACTTATCTATAGGCTAGCGCCGTAAGTAACCTAGCCACCGCCGTTTGTCTTGGAGGAAGGGGAAATTGAAAAAGACACTTCAGTTGTTCAGCACAACACAACATTCAGAATGTCAGTTTTGATCAGTTTGAGGCTTTAGAGGTAGTTGCGAATAATACTCCTATCCAATTGGAGAAATCAACCCTGAGGGAGAAGAATGCAAATTCCCATGAAGTTCCCGCTATCCAAGTTCCTTTTGCGGAAAACAATTCAGAAAAAGAATCAGAATGTTCTTGTGGCAGTGGATTCTCAATCTGCTCAAGATGATTTAATGGCTCTTGAAGATACAAGTGCTGGCTATTCTACTGACACAGCTACCTCTACGCTGGATTTGAAAGGCTTCCAAACGATTAAGAGGAAAAAAGGGAGGGATAAAACTCTTGAGGTGAGTGGTGTAATTTCCATGACCTCGGGAATGGTCACACGTAAACAAGTCAAATTTAATCATGTCTGATAACTTTCTATTCTGGAACTGTCGGGGAATAAATAATCCTAGTACCCTTGCTCGTCTAAAAAGAATAGTAAAACATTCAAAAATCTCTTTTGAGAGTCATTGATCCCTAGATTGACGATTCTAACATGGGGAGAGTTAATAAATCTATACGGCTTCACAATGTTGTTTCCAACCAATCTGAAGGCGGAAAAATTTGGATTATGTGGAAAAATAATTTGGAGGTGCGTATAATTCGTTTGCATCGTCAGTTTATAGTGTGTTCAATTTCTTGGTTAAATTTGGATTTCTTAATTGTCGTTGTATATGATAGTTGCTCTCAGATTGAGAGACGGATTCTTTGGTCCAAGCTTCTTCTTGTTACTTCTTCCGTCTCAATTCCTGTTATTTAGAGGAGTGATTTTAATGTTGTCAGAAACGATACAGAGAAGATTGGTAGGATTTGTCCATGTTGGGCAGCCATGCAAGAATATGACTCATGTATTAATCAAGCCGGTCTTGTTGACCCTCCTTTTACAAGATCGAGTTTTACCTTCTGCAACAACCGACAAGGGCTTTCTCGACAATATTCTTGCTTGGATAGAATATTGGTGTCTCCTTTGATTTGTAATTCTTTTGATGGGCGGGTGGAACACTTGGAACGGGTAAATTATGATCATTGTCCTCTAGTCATCCATTTTTCGTCATTTGTTTATAATGGCCCTCGCCTTTTTCGGTTCCAAAGAATGTGGACCCTTCATGAGGGGTTTATAGATGTTGTTAAATCTGCGTGGAAATCTTCTCACCCTAATGCTTTAGTTCACTGTAACTTGAACATCCAAGCGACGAGGTTAGCTTTGAAAAATTGGAATTCTCATGTCTTTGGGAATATTTTTGTTGAATTAAATACTTAGAAGGATAAGGTTGAGGCCTTTGATAATATGCTCCAGTCCAATTGGGATTTTTCTATGGCTGATTCATTGGCTCAATCTACAACCGCTTATAATGATTGTCTTTTGAAGGAAGAGATTTTTTGGAAGCAAAAATCTCAAGAACATTGGCTTGCGGAGGGTGATAGTAACTCCAAGTTCTTCCATGCTTCTATTAAGATGAAAAATACGCATTTGTGTCTCTCTGAAATTCGACATGAGGACGGATCCTCCTTGGCAAACCCAGATACTTTTCATACGGCAGCAGTGGAGTATTTCTCCAATCTATATAGTGTTGTGTCGTTTTCTGAATCCACTTTTATGGATATTCCCTTGGCGGTTACAGCAGCAGATAATTCAATGTTAATGCAACCTTTTGAGTTAGAGGAGATCAAGACTGCCATTTGTTTAATTTCCATTGATGGGGCGCCGGGATTGGACTCTTTTTCTTCCAGTTTCTTCCAGGCTGCTTGGGATATTGTCAAGTGGAATATTCTTGAAGCAGCAAATAATTTTCTATTGGGTGAGAAGCTACCTCAATCCTTTTCTAGCACTCTCCTGGTGCTTATTTCGAAAAAGACTCAACCAGCTTCTCTTAAAGACTTTAGGCCAATCAACCTATGCAATGTTTGCTACAAAATTTTCTCGAAGGCTTCGTAGATTCGTTTGGCCAATATTCTCCCTAACTTAATTTCAAATCAACAACACGACTTTGTAAAAGGCCATTTTATCTCAGAAGCAATTGGGTTGGCACAAGAACTAATCAAGGATCTGGGAAAAGATGTGAGAGGTTGTAATGTGATGATCAAGCTCGACATGATGCAAGCGTATAACCGGTTAGATTGGTCCTTCTTAGTGGAGGTGCTTAAGAAATATGGTTTTTGTTCGGCCTTTATCAAAGCGGTTAGTAACTGTTTTCAATCTCCTTCTTTTTCGGTTGTTTTCCAAGGGGTATATAAGGGTTGGTTTCAAGCGTCGAGAGGCCTCAGACAAGGGGATCCAATATCCCCTCTTCTTTTTATTCTTGCTCAAGAAGTTCTTAGTAGGGATATCTACAAGGCTATGGAGGTTGGCAGAGTTCAACCTTTTGTAACGAGAAAAGATTGCACGTTAATCTCTCATTTAATGTTTGCTGATGATACCCTCATCTTCTGTAATGGTGGGTTGTGTAGTATGAGAAATCTTATGAGGGTTTTAGAAAATTTACCAAAGTGCTTCAGGTCAATTAATTTATTCGCCCAAAAGTAATTACTTTTTGCATACTAATTGCCCTATTATGCGAAAGATTGCTATTCATAATGTCATGGGTTTTCATCAGGGTTCTTTACCTTGCATCTATCTTGGCGTGCCATTAGCATTCAGTCATCTCAAAGCGAGAGATTTCAGCACTTTAATTACTGAAGTGTCGAATAAAATTGGGGGGTGGAAATCGAAACTTTTATCGAGTGGGGGTAAACTTATCCTCCTGAAACATGTGCTCTCTTCTTTTCCTCTTCATTTGTTAGCTTCGACTTGCGTTCATAATAGTGTTCTTGATGAGTTGGAGAGGCACTTTGCTAATTTCTTTTGGGGGCAAAATGATGATGGCAACCGGAAGCATTGGATTTCGTGGGATAAAATTTGTTGAGACATCAAGGAAGGAGGGCTTGGTTTGAGGAAGCTTAGAGACATGAAACTTGGTTTCTCTTTAAAGCGCATTTGGTCCTTACTAAATGGCGATTCGTTGTGGTGTCAGTCTATGCATTCTAAAAGGATAAAGACGTTTTTGGTCCCTGAGAAATGTCTCAGGTGTCCAATTGACCCCTAAGAAATGCAATTCGACAATTTGGCCCTTGAAATTTCAAAATAGTGTCCAATTGGCCCTTCAAGCGAATTCCATTAAATCAACTAACGGTCAACTTTCATTAAGGGTATTTTAGTCTTTACATGTACAATGGGATTAATTTTGAAAAGTCATCTAAACTTAAAGGGTCAAAATGTTGTTTTTTTGTCTTTCTTTCTCAATTGAAAAAACATAATCATTTTTTTTTTTTTAATTTGGTCTTTCTTTCTTAATTGAATAACAAATTATGGGAACAACAAATTTTTTTTTTAATTAAGGGAACAACAAATTTATGGGAACAAAACAACATTTTTTTTGGAAATATTATTTGATTTTTTTTTCATTAAAAAGGGAATTAAAAACCCCAAAGAATACAAAATGAATGGCATATCCAACCAAACCAAATACAAACCTAAAGAGGAAATAAGAGCAATTCAATTATATTCTAAAAAAATTGTGCTAAAAATAAGAGAGCAGAACATAATCATATTTTTTTTTTTGGCTCCCATATTAAAACACAACATCAACACAAAAACGAATATCAACATCAAAATGAACAGCATCACCAAAACGAACATCAACACCAAAGAACACCGCCGAAATCGAAAACAAAGAACACCGCCGAATATCACCACCAAAATGACGAACACCATCGAAATCGAACCACGGTTTCAATTTCGAAATCAAAGAACACCGCCGAACATCGCCACCAAAACGACGAACACCATCGAAATTGAACCTAGGGGTTTCGATTTCGAAATCGAAATAGGGTTTCGATTTAGGTTTCGATTTCAATTTCGAAATAGAAATCGAAACCCAAATCGAACCACGGTTTCGATTTCGAAATCGAAGAACACTGTTGAACATCGCCACCAAAACGAAACCCAAACGAAACCGAATCAAAACAAGGTTTCGATTTCGAAATCGAAATCCAATCGATTTGGGTTTTGATTTCGAAATCGAAACCCAAATCGAAATCGAATCGATTTTGAAATCGAAACCCTGTTTCGATTTGGGTTTCGATTTTGAAATCGCAATCGAAACCCTAACCTCCACTTCCCTTAATTAATCGAAACCGAAGAAGACGCAAACGACGACGAAGGTGAACGAAGACTCAGAAGACGAAGACGAAGAAGACGCAGGTGAAGACGCAGACGACGACGCATACGAAGATGGCGAAGAAGACGAAGACGACGCAGGTGAAAGAAGGATCGGAGCACGCGTCGCCGACGTGGCAGAGGGATCGGAGGTGAACGAAGGTTCGGAGAGCAGCGGCGGAGAGGAAGAAAATGATATGGGAAAAAAAATTAAAGAAAAAAAATATTTTTAACCCCTTAAGTTTAACAAAATATGTAAATAGGTCACAATCAGTAAGAATGAAATGACGCATGTACCCTTGGCCAAATATCACGTGCTTGTCACGTGACTTTTTCCATCCATTTTCTCCCAATTTTGTTAACGGAATTCGCTTAAAGGGCCAATTGGACACTATTTTGAAATGTCAAGGGCCAAATTATCGAATTGCATTTCTTAGGGGCTAATTGGACACCCGAGACATTTCTCAGAGACCAAAAAGGTCTTTATCCCCATTCTAAATATACGAAAGGCCTCCCTGTTTCTCTTTGGAAAGACCATCCTGGTAGTTTGAAAATTTGGAAAGATATGATAGCAACTAAGAAGTCTTTTCTAAGGATGTCTAGATGGAAAATCGGTGACGGCTCGTCGACGAGTTTTTGGCACGATGATTGGAGTCTTGGAAGTCTTGCAACAGATCTTTTTCAAACTGAATGTCTTATTCTGTACATGATGACATGCAGGGTGAGGAAGAGCTGTTGTCTGATCTTGAGCCCGAGATGCAGGACTTTTTACGCAATTCTTTCACGCTGTGTTCGTTGGAGTCTGATCGGCTTGTTTGGCTGCCGAACAAGAATGGTGATTTTTCCATTGAATTGGCGTGGCGTGCGATAACGAGGGACAGTCATGTTGGGGGTTCTTTGGGATCTCTTCTCTCGGTGTTATGAGGTCACAAGCTTCCTTTAAAAATCAAAATATTTTTATGGAAACTTATGCAGAATCGTGTGGCGGTGGACTCGATGTTGATGAAGATAGGCGTCAATCTTGGCTCAGGTTGTAGCTGTTGTGCGACCCGAGCCCAAGAAACTTCACAGCATCTTTTTGTGGAGAGTAAGGTGGCAACCAAAATTTGGCAAACTTTCAGTGTCTTTTTTAACATTCCTTACTTGGATCAACCGTTGTTACATAAGCTCACTCTTTGGTGGACTAGGTAGAGAAGTGGTTCGCAGTTCCATAATCTGGGAGTGTTGGTCCCGTCCTTAATTTGCTGGGAGATTTGCTTAAGTCGGAATATAGCTATTCATGACAAGGTGACAATGTCGCATGGTTAGGTCATGTTCAAAGTGCGGTCTTGGGTCTCTGCTCTTAATCTTCAGGTTTTGGCTAAAATTGCTTCTTCTACTTTTGGGATCCATTCTCTTTCGTTGTTGGGTTGTCCTTTGAGAGCAATCCAAGTTCGTTGCTCAATCCCTTGCGTTTGGACCCATCCTCCAGAGGGATACTTCAAGCTTAATGTAGATAGGACTCTCAAAAGATCTACTTTGCATGCTTCTTGTGGTGGGGTTATTCAAGATCACAGAGGTAAGATGCTTTTTGCGTTCTCTTCTCCCCTTTCGGTTCATTCGAGCTTTCTTGCAGAGTTACACGATTCATTCATTGGGATTCAAAGGGCTCTCTTTTTGGGTTTCCATTCGCTTCTTGTGGAAAGTGATTCGCTGGCGCTTGTGCAAGCTATCAAGAAGGATTGTCCTATTTGGTCGGTGTTGGTTCTTTGGAATACCATTAGATTTTACCTTTTATCTTTTGATATTTCCATTTCTCACATCTATCGTAAATGTAACTTTGTGGCGGACTGTCTAGCCAATGTCACTACTAGTAGTGTTATTTTTTTATTACCTCCTTCCGTTTGTGTTCTTACGGGAGGATCGTCAGGAGCTTCCTCGTCTCAGGATGTAATCTTTCTTTTTCAATAAAATGCCCTAGTGGCCCTTTTCTTTTTTCTTTTTTATATTTAAAAAAAAAAAAAAAAACCTATCTATAGGTATTCATTGATATAGTAAAACAGACTAACAAGATTAAGAATAGAAAAGTGAAAAAAAAAAAAACAAGAAAATAAAAAATTGTGACCTACATTTAATAGCAAATGTTGTTCCGTCATTCTTTCTCCGCGCCCTGTAAACTGTACCATAACCACCTGCATATATAATATTAGAAAAAGTCGACATAAGTTTGATCACAAATGTTTCACAAGATGTACCTGATATTAAAGGTTATCAAAGATTTAATACCTGAACCTTCCTCCTCCTCCACCATAAATGATTCAAATTTTGGTAGTTCTTTTTTTTGGGATTGATTCTGAAAGAGCAATCACCTATCAGCTCTAGATTGCAAGGCTATATTCCATAATTAAAACCTTACTTTAAACCGGGACGAATTGTCACTTACATTCTGGGAGATAAAAACAGATTTTCCCCCTTTTTCTTTCAAAATTTCTCGCTTTTCTTTGGCGTACTTCGACTTCTGCTTTTGCTTCATGGAGAATGATTTCTTATCTATTTTAGAATCTTGCTTCCCAGTTAGAGCACCAACAACCGCTCTACATTCTAATGCTTTGGAGAAAATATCAGGGTTATGACTTAGTGTATCTTTCTGAACAACATTTGTTGTAGGAGATGATTCTATCTGCTGCTCCTGACCAACAGAGATAGTGTCTGCTGGAATAATAGGTCGACTCTCAATATCTATTGTTTTCTCTTCGTCCAAAGGGAGCAGCGTACTATTGTACCTCACTGTCATCTTTTCTTCAGCATTGTCTTTGCATGCTGTACCAATCCCAGTGTTACCAATTGGCAGATTATATGTAACTCCATTGTAGCTACTATAATCTATTAGAGGTTCTTCCAGCTTTTCTTCCATTATGCTCTCATCTTGAACTGCCTCTTCATTGGCATGAATAACTTCCTCATTCTCAATTCGTAAAATTGTCTCTTTCTTATCTATTTCTGTTGAATGTGTTGCTTTAAAATCTATTGGACTACTAAAACTAAAATCTACCTGTGATGCTCTGTTGACAACTGGATTCTGAAGTGCACCACTCAGAAGAGACAGTTCTGGACGATTCATGCAGTCCAGTCTTCTCCCAGCTCTCATCTGATTTGGCATAAATAAAGATCTTCTATATTCAAGATAGTGACATTGCCGATGTGATGTATAGACATACCCAAATCCGTTGGTATACAAGCACGTATTAGTTTTCCTAGAACTTCCTTGTTCTGTGTTCTTTAATCCATCACTCAATAACCCAGAACCAGAATTCATAATCCAGGGAGTAGTGAACATGTTATCACGTTTCCCCAAATCAAATGCAAAGAACGACATATTACCAGGCCAATTACTAGTGTCCCTTGTCATATCATCATCTACACAAAAATTGACCTGCGTGAATGTTTGGAGTTAGCCATGAAATATAAACGATGCGGAACAAGATAGTAGTACTGGGAGGAGAAACCTTATTCAGTCTTAAAGTAATAAATATAGAAAAATCAGTCAAGTTAGATAATTCTGTCTCAATATTTACAGAACTCTACGTCTGACTTGCATTTACCGGAAAAAAAAATGCTGAAGTTCCTAGTTCAAACCCACAAATGCACACAAGAGACAGACACGATGAGGTGACTCTTAAAATAAGATGACATAATTGTATGATGTACACGCTAATATATTATAATAAATGATCCGAAGCAATATGTACAAATAAGGAAAGCATATTTAAACAAGGCATATATATTTTAGATTGTTTTAAATTTTTTATACAAGACTGAAAATCGGTACCCCTTTGTGACATCTTGAAATGAAGCCTGACTAGTTGAATTTGGAGTTCTACTTCCCATTTTACTCAAGTCATTTGGTTTTTGCTTGCTTTTTTACACTTCTTATGCTCAGGAGCCAAGGTTATACTAAAAATTCCAAAATTTCTTGACATGGTATTTCTAATTACTTCAATGAATGCTCTTGCTAGCCTTTTTTGGATCAATTTAGTACAATATTATCTCATCATCAAAGATTAAACACTAGATAAAAAAATTAGGAAATTCCTAGGGGGAAGATCGAAGAATTTTTATCCAGAATTAGTACCATGGACATGGAGAATAGCAAGTGGTGTATCATTGCAATCCAAAGCAGTATTGGATACACGGAGGTTCCACTACGAATTACTAATAGTGAAAAATTCAACTAGTGGATTTGTGGTTGTGTTACTTTATACATTTATACATTGTACACAAAGTGTGTTTAACCTTCTATATTTGAAATTTAAGCCACTTTTACATGAATGAAGGCACTCACAGACTACCTATAAAACCAATGTACAACATTATCCTAATTTACAATATTTCAGGAGATGTGGTACACCGTGTAAAATGATCCCAACATGTGGAGACTCCTCATCTTTGGAACATTCAGAAATCTTCTATCAGTGGGGAACTACAAAATTCAAATTGAGGGGGCTATTTGTGAATTTTTTTTGTGTTTATGTGATTTTGACAAGTTCTAAAGTTAAATTCTTAATTTTTTTCAATTTGTGGCAGTCCCAGATTCTTTCCCTGCTATATTCTCTACCCGGTTCTTCACTCGACCAAATGACAACCCCTAAATTTAATAGTCAAAACATGGTAGGTTTATATCAGGCGCTGAGTTCTAATGCTAGATCAAACTAGCATCAGAGTTTGCTAGAGAGAAATGCTTCACAATTTTCATCACATCACAATATCCCACCGAATATATGATCGTTTATGTTTTGCACCTACTAAATAATACATATACAGTGATGGTTAAAACAAATTAACATCATAGCAAGCATAGAGCTCAAACATACATCTCTAACACAATCAAACAATTTTTTTATACGAAACCTCACCATTGCATATTGTTAGGAGGTTCCAATTTAAAACCATATGGGGTCAAGTGGAATAACCCCTTTCATATATAGACTATTTTGAGAAATCTCACAGATTCGATGTGGGACTCAAGTGCAACCCCATTTTGTACGTGTTGCAATCAAACAAACAGAAGAGGAAAGACAAACATTCAAACAATCGGGGACAAACAAACAAGACTTCCCAAACCTAGCCCTAGTACCATGTTAGAAGATTCCAACCTAAAACCATATGTGTCAAGTGGAGTAACCACTTTCATGTGTATACTTTGGGAATCCGTACAGATTCGATATGAGATTCTAACACCCACCCTCACGTGCATCCCTGCTTTGCACGTGATGCAATCAAATAAACAGAAAAGAAAAGACAAACATTCAAACAACCAAAAACAAACAAACGAGGCTTTTCAAATCTAACTTTGATACCATGTTATGAGATTCCAACCTAAAATCATGTGGTGTCAAGTGGAGTAACTCCTTTTATATATACACTACTTTGGGAAGCATCAAAAGATTTGATGTGGAATTTTAACGCATAACGTGAGTTACTTGCTAAACTCAATTTCACCAAAAAGAAAATGCAGTTTGTGGTTTATCGTCTACTAGAAACTAAAAAAAAATCATTTCATTAAGTTTTATATTTAATAGATAGAAACAAAAATCATAGCAAATGTACTCAAACACATCACACAGATATATAGCACTTACCTCGTTGGGCCAAATTATGTTTCTACATAAAGTGAGTAGCTCAATGAATAACGGAGAACGTTAATTAAGACGCATCAGCACCAAATAATGAGGATAATTCAGCCAAACGCGTCCCTAGAGTTAGGGGGGAAATGATTATACAATTACCTCAGCAGAAGCATTTTGCGTCCTGTTAGCTAATGCCAATACAATCCGCCCTTGGCTTTCAGCTGCAAATTAACACCAAAAACATCCATTCAACATAGCGTAGCAGAAAATCAAATCAAAGATTATTAATTGAAATAGCAATTAAAACCAAAAATTATCCTTCCTCACCATCCATATGATTCCAAATCATCCCCCTTTTCACCTCCGGCATAAATTCGGTATCTGAATTCAATCTTTTTCGCTTTCTGTAATATGTCTGTACAACATCTTCCCAAACTCTCTTCCGTCCGTAATCTCCAAGCCGCATCACCGGCACAACCGCTGAAACGCGGTTCGCACCCAACGCAAATTGACCAAAAGCTATAAAGGCTACTGAAGAGATTGTGACGAATAGATCCGCGGTCAAGTCAATGGGAGAATCAGGGACCGAACATAGGAAAGCGATGAACTCCGGGGTTGCTCGGAAAAATGTGCATCGGGATGCAAGCTCGGTGGGACGAGCCGGACGGCCGAGCGCGAGTAGAAGCGCTAGTAGGTGCCAGGCTTTGTGTGAGTCGTTGTTTGACGCGGTATTGAGTTCGGTGCAGGGGTGCGAGTTCGCGAGTTGAACTTCCATGAATGCTCAGATCTCAATGTAGAAATATAGATTATTGATGTGTCCGCCTCCGGCTTAGGGTTAGTGGATGTTGGAGAGAGAGAGAACGATGGCCGCTTCTCACATAGTGAAGAAAGTGATTTTGGTGATTACTGCATAACCATTTGCAGACCTGTTTGCAGGGACGAGAGAGAGAGAGAGAGAGAGAGAGAGAGAGAGAGAGAGTGGGAGGAGCGGGAATGGGGCGCATCGAGGGTTTTGATAAATTGGCACGTGCGAAGTTCCCGCCAATTTTTTCAAATAAAGAAATTTTTTTTTTTAATCGAAATACACTAAATACATATGAATTTTGTAATGTATTTGGAATAAGTCCTTAATTTTTTATTTTATTTTCTTTATTGCTCATTGAATTTTGAAAGTTTACTAGTCAAGTTCAACACAGCCTCACATAAAGAAATATAGTTGGGTGCTTCTAAATGTAGACTCCTTTTTTGCTAACCATACAACTCTTTAAAAATAAAAAAATAAAAATTAATTAAATTATTATTATTTTATTTTTTGAATTTCTAACACATATATCTCTTAATTATTTTATTTTTTACACATCCCTTTTCCCATCTTCTATCTTCTTTCTTCTTTCACCTTCTTCTCTGGTGAGTATCCGTCACTAGTACCAGATTTTCTCTCTCTCTCTCTCTCATCTTCTAATTAACCTCCACTCCTCGCCGACTCCCTTAACCCACCCAATACTTGTCTGTCACCTACCTACTTGTCCATTGCCACTCTTTTCTTCCCCCTACCCCTCTTCATCCTCCTCCTTACCAACGAGAGGTATGGGTGGTTTGTGAATATTTTTTAACAAGTAGGTAAAAAATAAAAGGTAAAGTTATTTTATGGGTAAAATAGTAATTTTAAAATCATTTAGATTGTTTTAAAACCAGAGTGTATATTTTTCTCATATGGCCAAGCTGCCAATAACATTCTGGTGTTCGAGCGAGCCGATAGTAGGCCGATTATCTTCGCAACTCTTTCCGCTCATGCGGCAGCTAAGCTATCCTCCTGATTAGGTAAGGTTTCTACGAGAGGTTATTGATTCCTTTGTGGCATGGACGACTTAGTTGGTGTTGTCGACAGGGATTTATCTCGATTGTACGAACCTCTCCCTGATTCCATTGTTGGAGCTTCAAGGTTGCACTTCTTACATCCCATCGCGTGTTTTTTGGAAGTTCGAGCAAACTCAATACATTCCGGTTGTGGACGATGCAGCTGCAACACGCCACACTTTTCGCTTTGGGGACAAAGCACATGAGGTTGAGGCAATCGCTTAGTGGCATTGATTTTGCTTGACATCTAAAGGTGCTTTTTTTTTTATTCATCTCTCTGCTGATCCTGAGTACTTGACCTGGATGGATTCCCAGATTCAGCTGGCGGTTTAGAGGACGGCGATGATTCTTGCTGCAAAGCTCATTCCTATTATTTTTCCAACGATTAGGGACTCTTCTAGTACTTGGATTCTCAAAGCGCTTCTCGTGGTCCTCCAGCTTTCATGGCAGAGAAGCTTGCTTGGATTAGCACTTGCTTGGAATCTCCATACAATGTGAAGGCTCTTGGCATGTCGGTTATCCCATGATTGTCCAGAGTACCTTTGGGGGGTATTGCCCCTAGTTTAGATGGGTCTAGTAGAAATCCGTCTTTTGTGTACTTACTATATCGAACATTGTTAGTAGCCACGAACAATTATTATATGTAAGCTATGTAATGCATACATGTATTTATCTTGTGCTTTTTTTTTAAAGTGCCTTCCTAGGTCTTATGAGTTTTATGCAATGTTATTTTTTAGTGTTTGGTGATGTTTATCCTGCATTTAGGAGCCATTTGCTTTCAGCCATCTTAGGAGTCTTCCCTTTGTCTTAAGTAAAGGATGATAGGCCAAGATTCTTTGCTTTTATGTTGCATCCATGCTCAAGGTCTTTGATGAGGTGTCACGACTTTTATTAGGGTGGCAGAGTCTACGAGTGACATATCAAATCCATGATGATTCTTTCTGGAGTACGTTGGGTTGTGGGCTGAATAGGATTATGTGTCATTTTCTTCTCCTCTTTCTTTATTTTTAGTTCAATCTTAATGCTTTTAAGTATTATTTTCATATGCCCATGCCTATTTCCTTTTTATTTCATGCTTGACTATTATTAGCTAAACTTCACTTAAGCGGTCATATTTAGATGTTCGAGCATTTCTTGGTTTTTGCGCTTTTTTACACCGGATTATTTCGAACCGTGATTAACGTGATTTCAACAGTATTCTTGGAATACGCATTCACAGTTACTTGATATTTTTTCCGAGATTACTATCGAGATTGCCTAAACCTTGTATTTTTCCTAGGATTCTTCAAGGTATTCTGACTTTCTTTGTCCTGCTTCGAGGGCAAGGGCGATATTCGATTCGGTATTCGCGAGATGACTCTAGGGGAAAGAAGATAGTAGAAAGACTATATGACAGTTAGGGTGACAGATCAAATGGAAGATTATCTAGATAGTATTGCGAGAAAAGACCTCTTTTTTTTCTTTTTTTATATATAGATATATTCACTCGGGCTGTTAGCGTCTCGTACCTTTCTAAATAGTCCATGTAGCGAGCTTTAGGTAGTGATCCCGATCCAGTTGACCCAAGTCACTAGGTGTTAAGACACCTCTACGATTTAATTACTCGAACTATAAGATATTGATGATTAACCAAAGACTTTATGTGACTACTCAGTATTTACGACCAGTTTTTTTCTTCTTTGTTTTCTTTTCTCAACACATACTTAATGGATATTACATAGCAGATGGTGAAAAGAAATTGAGTCAATCTCAGGATCTTGGATTGTTTTTTTCTTTCCCATGCTTGATTCTTCAATGCTGACTTCTTTCTTGTAGCGACTTCTTATCTTCAACTAACCTTTCTTTTTTCTCAGTCATAAAGACATTTTTCCATCTACTTTCCTTATTCCTTTTGGGGATTTTGGGTAAGTTTAAATTTTGGAATTTTCATAAACTTTTGATGAATCCTTAGTTTCCAAAATGCGACCTTGGCTTCTTGGATTATCCTTGAGATCATTATATGGTTACTTGCCCTTCTCTTAAGAACTTTTCTTACGGTAAGGCTAGCCCTTCGAAGTTACTTTCTTCTTCTTAGGGACTTCTTATCTTCAACTAACCTTTCTTTTTTCTCGGTCATAAAGACATTTTTCCATCTACTTTCCTTATTCCTTTTGGGGATTTTGGGTAAGGTTAAATTTTGGAATTTTCATAAACTTTTGATGAATCCTTAGTTTCCAAAACGCGACCCTGGCTTCTTGGATTATCCTTGAGATCATTATATGGTTACTTGCCCTCCTCTTAAGAACTTTTCTTACGGTAAGGCTAGCCCTTCGAAGTTACTTTCTTCTTCTTAGGGATCCTTTATAAATGGTGTCTGTAAGACCCTAATTTTAGCACGGGTATGATTTTAGCCGCATTTTAGAACATTTAAAAAATAACGGGGTAGAATGTGTCATTGATTATCCAATTAAAATTTTTAAAGGGTGAATTTGGGATTTTAAGAATATTAAAATTCAAAAAGGGCTTAAATAATAATTTAAATGAAATTGAGGGGGGATGAATGTAATTTAAATAAACATATATATATACACGTCTAAACACACAAATTAAAAGCAGGGGACGGGAAGGATCTAGAAAAAAAACAAAGAGAGAATGAGAGATCAACGTGGCAAGAAGAGGATTGAAATCAAACCCACCTATTTCATGCATATAAATGCACACATGAAATTGTAATCATCAACCTCAAAAAGAAGAAACCAAAAAATTAGAGAAAGAGAGAAGCCAGACGGTGCACCGGCAACCAAAACAGAAAAAGAAAGAAAAAACGAAGGAGAGAGAGAGGGTCGGTGGTAGTGTTCGTCGGCCGGTGGAGGTTGATCGTCAACGGTGGATGTGGGTTTGTGTATTTTGGGTGTATGGGTGTGTTCCTTCATTTGATCCAACGAGTATAGGTATATGTCATTCCGGTCGTAGGTGAGTCGCCGGAGTCAATAGAGAGAGAGGAACAAGTTCGGCCAGTGAGCGTAGGTGGTCGCCCGTTCGATCTAAAATAAAACAAAAGTAGAAGTGATTGGCGGCGGCGTTGAGGGTGTGTTTTGCTGCAGGGGTTGTGTTCGTCGTAGGTGTGTGTGTCATCATCAAATTTCAGAAGAAAAATATTGGGTTTTGATCGAGTGAGTGTTCATCGTCGACAGTCTGCGGTTGTCCATTTGGTGATGCTCCGAGGGGTGTGTGTGTGTGTTTTGGTTGGTCCGACGACTGAGTGGGGGTGTATGGCGTCGTCGCTTGCCATCACGAATATGAGAGTGCATGATCGAGGTGTGTTTCGCCAACGGTGTGTTGTCGTCCGGCGGTGGGTGTTGTTTTGCCATGTGTGGGTTGCTGATCAATTGACGATGACCCTGTAGGTGCGTGTGTTCGGCGGTTGGGTGTGGGTGTGCGTGAATCGCCGGCGGTGAAGGTTGGGGTGGTGTCAGTCAACTGAGCAAAAACAAGAACTGAAACTGAAAAAAAAAAAAAAAAAAAAAGGGGAAAAGAAAAAGAAAGAAGAAAAAAAAGAGAGAAAACAAAAAAGGTAAAAGGAAAAAAAAATATAAATACACAAACAACCCAAATTAAAACCCAAAACCCATCTCGTGGCCGGCGGAAGGTTCGGAACAAGTAATGATCCCGTCAATTATTAGTTTCTTTAAATTAAATTATTGACATTAAATTTTCATAATCGTGATGATAATTTTTATAACAGTTATTGTAATAAATTTTGTACAGTATATATTAACGTAGGGAACTAGGGGAAATACTAAATTTGTATAATTAACTTTAGGGAATAGGGGAATTATGAAATTTAGGGTCTACATTGCATATTAGGTTATTTTAAATGAAATATTAATTTAGGCTTATCGTTATTAAGTTCGCAGGTGTCAGCGTTCAGGTAGTTTCTGATGGCAGTATTTCTGTAGTACGGGAATCGAGATGAGTGTACTGTCTTCTATGTAAATCTACAAATCTTATTTTCGTATAAATTGTAGAAAATGTGCTAATTTTAAATGGACGATTTTACAACTTATATGGATCAACTTGGTTTTAATTTTAAAAATAAAAGAGGATTTTTGGACTAAGTTGATTTTAAAAAGGTGGAAAATGATTTTTGGATCGTGTTGATTTTAAAGGTGGAAAAAAATTATTTTTGGATTGTGTTAGTTTTAAAGTTGGTTTTAGAGGTGAAAGGTGATTTTTATCCGACTATACCACAGTTTTCTTCTTGTTAGGCGGTGTAACCTACGAGATGTGGATTTTCTTCTCGTTAGGCAGTGTGACCTACGAGATGTGGATTTTCTTCTCGTTAGGCGGTGTGACCTACAAGATGTGGATTTTCTTCTCGTTAGGTGATATGACCTACGAGATATGGATTTTCTTCTCGTTAGGCTATATGACCTATGGGATGTGGATTTTCTTATCTTCAGGAGGATATAACCTATGAGATGTGGATTACCTGCTAGGCAAGTCCTGCAGGGTAGTTTAACCCGTCAGGAGTGCAAACCTGGCGAGTGGTACGGTATCGTTGTAACTCCCGATCGTGAGGTAAAAACAATCTTATGGCTAGTAAGAGAGGAGGTGTGGTGTATTTTATTATACTTTAAATTTCTTGGTCTGGGGAATTTAAAATATTTTAGCTTGTTGGTTTAAGAATACTTGGACAAGTTGATTTAAAATATTTGGACTAGCAGAATTTACAATATTTGGATTGGTTAATTTAAAATATTTGTATTGAGTGTTTTAAATACAGTATTTCTTTACATTGGTGGCAGTTAAAAATTAGTTCCAATTATGGTATTACTGTTATATTATTGCATTTCATTGGTGACAGTGGAACCGGGTATATGATTATAAAGTATTATATTTCGAAATCTGGTGTTTATTACTTATACTTGATCCATAAAATATTTTTATTATAAAGACAGTACACCGATAAAAATTTTGGGTTGCAGGTACCGCGGCTAGAAGTTGGTCCATTACTGGCACTAGGTAGAGTCCGGAGGTAGTGTCGTTCTGGAGGTGAGCCGGTCGGATATGAACAGTGGAAGGTTCACGTATTTTTGTGTTTTTGGTTATGGATATTTAGGATAGGTGTGCTCCCAAATTCTGAGAACAGGTGTATATATATATATATATATTTGAGAAAAAAAAATTACAGTAGCGCGAGTGGGTTTGTATATATATATATGTTTGGATACTCGTGGATTGGTCTGGTAACGTCAGGTCGATGTCACGCCTAGCCTCGGGTGCCGGGTGCCCGGGGTAGGGTATGACAGTATCAGCAATGGGTCCTTCTTTCAGCATCCAAAATTCTTCTTGACGTTAGTTATAAAACTCTTTGATTCTTCGAGGCTGGCTCCCAAGTCGAAACATATGTATTGATTCCACATCTAGGTCGTTGGTTTTCTTTCTAGATTTCTTAGAGTTTTTGTCAATATCTCACCATCGTTTGGTTTAATAAAAAATTTCTTTTTAACATGTTTCTTTGGATGAAGGTCAAGTTTTAGTGTTGAAATCATATTACCATAATCCTTAATTATTAGCGAAATATAAATTGAGAAAAACAAGTTAACTACCTAATTGAAAGAATGTGAAACTTAAATAAACCATAGATATAATAGCCTTGCGTTCATTAGAATAGGTTTGTAGTACATGGTCATACAAGCAAAATACTATTAAATCATCAAGATCGTACTTTAATAATATCCGAGGAAAATTGAAAGAAACTAAAGTTGTCTTTACTTTCTTTCTTTTTTCTTAGTGCTTCCAACGATCAGGTTTCTATCCCAATAATGCTAATAATGCAGGCTTGGATGAAATTTTTTATATGGTGTCTAAGGTGATTGCATTAATCGGTATGGTGACCCACTCCTCTGGAGTGATATTCGCAGAATGCATAGGGGTTGAACTTCGAGGAGTGTGGGTTCGGTTGATGAGGAGGAATCGACCCTAGTAGTTTTCTTCTAGGCAGTGATGGTAGATTTACGATAATGGAACAAAGAGTAGGGTGAAACTTTTACGCTCTCAAGTAGGCTTGAAGGTATAGCGGGTTTGGATGGGGTCTTACTAAGAATTGTTATGGTAGTATAGGGTAAAGATGAATAATTTTGGTTTAGGTTGACAAGGGTTCCAATAACTAGGATTGTGTAGAGATTCTCTCATTTTGGTGTGGCGGGTTCACTTCCTGACATGGACTCTCCCACTTGATAAACTAGTCCATTTCATCGATCATATTCCACATGTTAAAGACTTGCTGTCGAAATGTGATCTCTTGGGGTTTTGCCTGTTCTTCCCTTGGTTGGTCTTCTTGAGTTTGCTTGAGTAGCGGTGGCCCAAACACCTTCAGAGTTTTTAGCTAAGTCGGTCTTGTTCTTAGGTTCTTCTTTAAAATCTTCCCATTTAGTAGCCTGATTTTCCATTTGTTTCGTCACTTCTAAGTATGTCACCCAGTAGGCCTTCTCGAAGTTTTATGAGGCAATCCATTCTCTACCTTCGGTTGGTTCCTTCCAATCCTTATTCTGGGTTTGTCATCCTCTTTTCTAGGTTGGGGAAATTGGACTTCCTCTTTTATCCTTCTGGATGGAAAGATAGGGTTCCTCTGGTCTAGCATCCTTTTCAGATAGATGACTTAGTCTCTCATCTCAGATATCATGGTTGTATTTTCAGCAATCGAAATAGAGTTTATTTTGGTGGTTGATCGGGTAGATTCTTAGATGGATTTTGGTGAATGTTTCCCTAAGTAGAGCAAATTTTGAGTCTTAGTGGTCAATTTATATTTTTTATGAATATTCCAAATCTGTGTGAATCTTAAAGGATTGTCATTTAGTATGCTCAATAAACTATTCTTTATTGAGATTTGATGACTAAAAAATTATATCTCTTGGCCCAATAAGTCATGGTATAAACTAGGTAGGACTTTTATATTTCTTCTTTGCGATATGTTCATTGTCATTTGGACAAGAACCTGACTTTGAATACAAATCATGAGAGAAAAACATAATTTCCTAGGTTGGCTATTTCCAGGCTTTATTGGTCCTAGAGATTCCTACTATATAGTTTCAGACTACAAAAGATAAAGAATGATGAAGTAATAGATATATAAACATGCCTCTCCAATCTTATATAGTGTCCTAAAAGTCAAGGTTTTGGCAACAATCTATCCTAGGCTCACTATATGGGGCTCATGGCTTTTCTTCTAACGTATCCTAAAAAGGTTTGGCTCATCTTCAAACTTCCTACGTCCTGTGGAAACTTCCATTGTTGGTTTGTGATCTGAGCGAGGCGAGTTTCGAGGTCTGATCTCAGCGGATTAACCGCATGTCTTAGCCCCTACCGACCCCTCTTTTCTAATCCTACTGAATTTTTGAAGCACAAAATTGGTTGGCAAACAGCTCGATTTCAACCCCAACTGTCGGCCTCTTTTTGAGGTCCATGACTTGGGTACTTAATGTGGATGCAAATGTAATCGATGGTCGTCCCTTGGAGAGAATCACAACAAGATATAAGTACAAAAAATAAAAAATAAATAAAATAACGTAAAGTAAAATGCAAAAATTAAAGAACATAAATTTAAAGCAGGAAACTTGAAGTAGAAAGTAAATAAGAATATAATGCAATAACTTAAAATCAAGAAATAAACGCGCTTATGTACTTAAAAAAATGGAAAGAAAGTTTAAATTAGCAAGTAAATAATAATATGATATAATAACTGAAGACATTAAATAAACATCCTTATGTACTTATGCATAAAATAGAAAAAAGGACAATTTTTTTAAAGGAAAAATGCATTATTTCAACCAACAAAATGAAACAAACTTCTTGGACTTGGATTTAATTTAAAAATATTTAGACACCACTAGGCTTGACCCTCAATAAGTTCCCAACAGAGTCACCAGCTGACGCGCGAATGACAACACCAACCGAGTTCAGTGTTATACTTGAAATCCACTTCATTTTTTGAAAACAAACCCATCCTTTTGAAAATGCTTTTGGATAAGTTTTAATTTTGAAAACATTTTAGAAAACAAGTTCAAGGGGTTTTTCTAGGCGTCGATTTTGAACAATTTACTTGGGCCAAAATTTTATGAAAACTTGGAGTCATCTCCTAGCATTGGTTTTAAAAGGTGCCCTAGGTCATTGGGTTTTAAATAAAGTAAATAAAAGAGAAGAAAAAAATATTTTGAAAATTGCACAAAATTTTGAATAAAAAAATTGTCTTAACCAGAGTATTCTTTTTAAGTTTGAGGGTCAGTTATGCTTGGGGAAGATATTAGGCAACTCAAGACACCCGTTCAAAAACAATACCTAGTGTCTAAGTATTTTAAATTAAACTAAATCCAAGTCTTGTTTGTTTAGTTGATTAACACAATCTTTTTTCCTTATTTTATTATGTCATGATGTGCAAATGAAGTAAAACTAATAAACACATATGCAAAAGTAAAACAAGCAAGTAAAATAAAACATGTAAAATAAAATGCAAAAATATTGTCCTTTTAAACCACCTATCAATTATGAAAGAATCGACAAGTTTGGTCCCGGGGGAGAGTTTTTTTTTTTTTTTTTTTTTTTAGTTCAAGTTATGATGGTAAAAACTTATGCATGAAAAAGAAAAGAATGTAAACAAGTTATGATGGCAAAAACTTATGTATGAAAAAGAAAAGAACGTAAATTTTAAAACAAAAGACATTTCGATTAAGACAAGATTTTTATAAGATAAGATGCTTCGTTGTTAAGAAAACAATTAAATGAAGAAAACGTTTTTTGGTTTTGAAAACATTTAGGGTATGTTTGGTTGGAAGGATGGGAAAGGAAAAGAAAAAGGAAAATGAAAAAGAATTTTTTTTTATCCTTTGTAGAGGGAAAATAATTTTCCTTAGTATGTTTGGTTGGAGGGATATGAAAGGAGGAGAAATAATATTTTGCGTGTATTAAAAAAAAGAAAAAGTAATATGTTTTTTTATTTAATTTACTATTTTATCCTTACTATAAATGAAATGGATATTTGTTATATAAAATAAAGGGGCGAAACGATAATGTTGACTTTTTTTCCCACCCTCTTTTCATTTTTTCCCCAAATTTGGGAGGAAAAAAAAATGGATCATTTCACCCCCTATTTTGATTTTTTTTTTTCCTTTTCACCTCCAACCAAACACACTCGCGGGGGGGGGGGGGGAATGGGCCATTTCACCTTCTATTTTCATTTTTCTTTCCCTTTTCATCTCCAACCAAACATACCCTTAAAAAAAAATAAGAGTTTGGTTTCTTATGAAGAAAACTTCGAAAAAGAAAAATTCTTATTTGTGAAGAAAAAAATATTTTAAAATAAAAAAATAAATTATTTTCTTATGGAAAAACAAACTTGCTTTAAAGCTACATGTCTTAGCTTTGAGAAAACATTTTTTGAGGAAACTTTCGGTCTTTTTTAATAAGAAAACACATTTTATGAAGATCATTTTTTAAAAAATATTTTTAAATAAAGAAAAACCATTCTTTACTTTATTTGCAAAGAAGAAGAAAAATTATTTCTTTGGAAAAAAAAATTTAGTTAAAAGAAAAAAAAAAAAAAAAAAAGGGAAAAAATTCTTAAGAACTTTTTTAGTAAAAACACATTTTGGTTTTCTTAAATGAAGAAAAATATTTATTTATAAAAAAAAATTGTTTAATTGAAAGACTCTTTTGGAGTAAAATAAGAACATTATTTTTTGAAAGTTTTTGTTTTTGGAAGAAAAACTAAGACACTTAGTTAAAGTTATTATTGCAAAAATACATGCAATTTTTTTTTTAATTTTCAACAAAGTAAAAATAAAATAATAAAATTTACATGTATTTTTGTAATAATAACTTTAACTAAAACCATTTGCACGAAGAATTTTCCTTAACCCTCATTTAAAATTTCTCATATGATTGGAAAACCTGAAAATGAGGTGTAAATAATCCTCCCTTTACGGTTTTTAGTTTAGGCAAAAAAAAAATCTTTTAATTTTTTTTATATGGAAAGAACATAATATATATATATACTAGGGTATAACCCGTACCCGAGGGCACGGGTATAAAAAAATACACTTAAAAAAAATTGATATTATGGAAATATATTACTCATGCATGTAATTTCATTTTTCCTAATCCCATAAAATTAGGTACATAGAGACTAAATTAATAGCATAATTTTTCATAAAAAATCAGACAATTATCATACCTTAATGTTTACCCAAGATTCTTCAAATTCAAATTATTCATAAGATCATAATCACAATAGTTGCAGCCTTGCCAAATCAAAGAGAGGACAGTTAAAAAAAAAGGGGTATATTAGATTTATAAAAAAAATTATGGACAATGTCGTTTCTTGAAATCGTAGCTGGATGAAAACAAAATAATAACCGATAAACATGACAAATATAAATAACAAAATTAAGCAACCAATGCGAAAAAAAAAAAAAAAAAAAAAAAAAAATTCTCTTATCAAGAGGAAATAATTTACTAATTTTAACAATTGTTAAAATGCCAAAAGGTCTTAACACTAATTTTATTAATTAACAATTCCACTAATTTTTGCCCGGATAAAAAAAAAAGTTTTGACACTACATCACTCATCACTACCCTTATATATTTTTTTAAGAGTTAAGTAGATGGTAATTTGATTTTATTTTTGTATTATTCAATTTGACTTAACCCAAATAAGGAGAAGAGAGAGAAAGAGATGGAGGATCCAATTAAGAGCGGGAATTAATTTATTATTTTAAGTTTTTTTTTTTTCACTACATATTTTTTATAATTTTCAATCAATCCATCACATACCTTCTCTCCTATTTGTTCAAAACAATATTAATAAACATTCTATTTAAATAAAAATAACTTCTTAAAACCCAAATAATTTTTCAATTTTCAAAGATTATTTTCGAAAAAATGTTAACCCCCACCACATGACCAAGCTCACATACCCGCCTCACCTTTGTCCTCCTCAGACTGAAATTCATGCATTTCGATATCAATATCAAAACCTCATTCCTTTACTTATTTATATATGAAAACAACACTTTTTTTTTTGCCTCAAACACCCCCACCCCCAATCATTCTCTCTCTCTCTCTCTCTTAAATTTGAAAAAAAAAAAAAAAAAAGTGAAAATGGATCATGAAGATGATCTTAACCTCAAAGCGACTGAGCTAAGGTTAGATTTACTCGGAGGCGTTTCGGTAAAATCTATTTACTTATTCATTTGAATGAAGATCTGAAGAAAAAACAAAACAAAAAAAAAAAAGTTAGCTTTTTTCAATCATCCACGATGCAGGCATTTCCCTCAACCGATCCATGGCAGCCGCTCAGCCGCCGCATCGAGTGTCGATCCGAAGATCAATGATGAGAGTGAGAGTGTCGAGATCCGACCACCGCCATCATACGCCGTCCGAATCCAACCACATGCCATTTTACGCTGTAAAGATCCGACCACCGCCGGCCATCGCCATTTAGAACCGACCAAGTTGAATTCAGATTTGGCCAATCCAAACTCAAATCTAGCCGAATCGACGGCAACGGCTACTGCGACAGATCGGAGAGGCATATATGACGTGTGAGTACGATTTGAACTGGCCACATGATGACATATGAATCCAACCACTGCCGGCCAATTGAGGGATCTACGATGGCGATGATAGAGCATCGGTGCTTTGGTTGTGGCAGCGATGAGGGACGACGATGACAATAGTGAAGGAAACAGCAACAAATCAGTAGTGCTCAGAGATTAATATTTTTGGGCACGATCAGTCGTCGAACCAATTGTCGACCACCGCCATCCGAGCCCTCGCCGAACCAACCGCCAACTATCGTCATCTACATCTAAGCACTATTGCCATACAAATCTGAATAAAAGTTCAGATTGATAATAATAAAAATAATAATAGCACAAAACTAAATAAATATAATTATTTGTTAAAAAATAATTTTATTTGAATGAAAATTAATTTAATTTTTTAAAAAAATCAATATTATAAAAATATTTATTTAAAAAAATAAAATAAAATTTTGAATTGATAATATAAAATAAAAATAAATAAATATTATAATTAATTTCAATACAAATTTTTATTCATCTAATGTCATTGTAAGAGATAAGATATTAGCAATTTAAAACACCACTTTCTAGGTCCCATCCCAAAGGCGAAAAAATCCCTTGGATAGAACTTCCATAAGTGGTGTTTTTCACTTATGAGACCTTTAGAGAAATTTCCTTTTATTTTTATTTAATAAGAATACAAACTTTTAAAACTTGTCTTCTTCCACTAATAAGATAATAAGATTATGGATTAAAATTAATCTTTAGATTATGGATTAAAATTAAACATTGTTCAACTCCACACATGGACATGCTCTTCCCATACCCAACATCCCCGATCTCTCAAAACAAACACCCCATGCTTGTCCAACTCTTGTCCCAAAATGTAGAATCATTTTGCTTCAAATGTGCTGCTAATACTACCGACAGCTTTAGCCCAAACTTTGTCCAAAATTCATGCACTTTGATATTTACACAAACACCCCCTTACAAACAAAAAATAGTAATCGAAATTCAAAAACAGTAATTAAGAAACCAAAAAATACCAATTTGGGAGTCGGTTCAGCTTCAGCTCTTTCAAAATAGAAATGAAGTTTTTTTTGCCAAAGGGTCAATTAGAGAAAATAGAGGTATGTTTTTTGTTAAATTAAGATAGAGTAAAATTTTAAAATAGATGGTTTGAAAATTAATTAAAATAAAAATATAGGGAAGTAAGAGACAATTAACCCAATAATAAATGACGTGAAGCACTCTAATATCCCTACCCGTCTATCAAAAAACTATACCCATTGAGATGCAGCCGATGGTTTATTCCGACGACCAAATTGGTACCTTGCATCACCATCTCAATAGGCAAAATGTACCTCAATACCTTCACCTCCGTCCCCTTCATCGGAATCTCCAGGTTCAACAATAGATACGATGCCGTGAAATTGAACACGTGTGGCTAAAATTTGGGGAATCATTTGAAGGTGATCAAGTGTTTAAAATGACCCGAATTCAAAATGTGTAGACATTTTCAAATGAGTTAATTCAAAGGCCCAAAACATCTCCCTCCAAAAATATGCAGAAGACATTTTCAGTCAACCACAACCTAATTCTTTCGGAAACTGTTAATTTAATACTATAAAATGCGTTGCAATTTCAAAAAAATGGACAAATGGACAAACACATATATTTTATTAAAACATAGGCTATATAGCACATCAATATCTAATAACACAGATATTAGGATATTAAAATAATACCACAATTAAGCAAAAAATGCTAACTAACTATCCAAATTTTAGTACTTCAATGCTACATTTTGCATATAGAACTAAATAATTAATTAATAATTCAAAAATCAAAACATGGTACTTTATCTATGACTTCTATTTTGTTCTTCACCAACAAAAATCACCTTCAAGTTTTTTGATTTAATTACGTTGGCCTAAAAGTACAATGAAGTTGAAGCAAGACAATGAAACCTGTAAAAAGAAAAGATATAAAAACTTAATTGGACATGTGAATCAATAAAAATAAAAAATTAATATTGATGTATTATAACAAAAGTCGTTGAAACACATAGGAAATCACTCAATTTAGAATAAAATAATTTAAAAAGAAGATTCAATGGATAGGTTAAAATCACAAATTCATACCTATATTTATTGGTGGATTTTAGACACTATAGCCAATTCATCCAAAAAAAAAAAAAAATGGTAAAAATATAAAGACATTGTTTAACACAAAATAATAATAATCATCATTAGAAAATATTTTGACCCAAAATTAAAAACAAATATAATGAAGCCCAATGAAAACAAATAAATTGAAAATAGTGGTAGGTTTAAAGTGTAATTTGACCCCAAAAAACATAATCACACTTGATTTTTGTTGCCTAAAAAAGTGGAAGAGAAAAAACTATTTTTTTTTGTTTGGCAAAAAAAAAAAAAAAAAAAAAAACATTCTAGCTGCCATCTTTAAGCTCTCTCTCAACAGGAGGAGAAAAAATGAAAAGGGAGGTTAAAGGTGAGGGCAAAAATGTAAAAAAATGGTTCAAATTTCATAATGTTGAAAGATTTTTAGAAAACAGAGCATCGATCTGTGTTCCAATGATGAAACAGAGTTGAGCAAAAAAAATGATGAAACAGAGCATTCTGTGGCTACACAATATTAAAATACCCCATTTGTTTCAGCAGTAGCTGTTGAAGCAAGGAATATCCTTTACATAGTATCCTGCAAAATATTCGAACAAATTTGAATTACCTTAGTTCCTGCAAAATTCGCTTGATAAATATTTGTTCTCAATTTAGTTCATAGCATACCTTTTATAGCCTTTCATTCAAAACAGCTGAGCACAGAAATATCAATAGGATTTTAACTAATTAAATTAGTAAACAATTAAAGCTAACTAAATTATCAAACTAAACACTACATTTAACATCCTAGCTACTAATTTCAACAATTGCTCATACCTGAACATTGAACATTGTTGTACTTCTCCTTTGTGTAAAGAAATAAATTTTTAATCCCTCTTGGATACACAAAGAAAGCACTCACTCCAGAAACTCACCAAGATCATGATAATTAAATTTACATTTTGCACCCCCTAATTATAAGAATAACTAACATTTTGCACCCTCAACTATCATGTTCGATTTCTAATAACCAGACAATAAGAATAAAATTAATGATTTATAGGTGATAAATTTAAAAATTAAATTAATTAACTTTTTTTTATTAATTAAAATATCAAACCAATCATAGAAAAAATAAATAAAAGATCAATAAATTCAATACCCAAAATGGATGTCACCCTCTCATCCACTCTTTAGAATGTCAAAAGAGCAATAGTGAAATTGGGGAGCAAAGAGAATTGGATAAAGAGAGAGAGAGGCGTGCAAGCAAAGCGAGACATTGTTATGGGTTCCAGACCTTCGGGTTTCTTGGAGGAGATGATGTAAACGGCCGAGGCAACGGTGAACACGCGACACCCAAAATCTGAATTTCAAGCGTACCCATAAAATCCATCGCTACTGAAACCTGTGTATACCAAGGATGTTTCGATCAGAAATGAGAAACGGATCTATTCATCGCTGCTATGAAATTGAGATCGTGATGGCATACCTGGGAGATAAACAGCAAGGGAGGTCGTCAGATCTGGCCAAAGCGACGACAGCAAGTGGCGGCGATGGACCGACGACAGCAAGCGGCGAAGGAGATGGTTCTTGGAGGTGATGGCAAGCGGACCTCGGCGGTGATGGCCGGTGGTTTATGGATGGCGATTGCGATGGCAAGCGTGCTCAAATCTACACAAATCGGTGGTAGATCTAAACAAATCTAAGATCAGACAGCGAACCGTCATCGCGCAACGGCGAGAGATTGGCCCGCCATCACCATCACCTTCAACATCGGGGCAGGGGCTTCAATGACAGGGTGATGGAGGATGTGATGATGGAGAGAAGAAGAAAGAAGGGCTGCAATTTTTGTGGATGAGAGTTTGGGGTCGATAAAGATGAAGGGGGTGGAGTGTTTTTAGGAGAGAGGTTACACTTGATCAGCGAGATTTGGGGGGAGATTTTGACCGAGACCCTTGCTAAGTGAGATTTATGTGAAAAAGTAATTAATATAATTTAATATTTGATCTCAACCGTTAGATCTAAAATTGATCCGATGGTCGATAAAGATGAAGGGGGCGGAGTGTTTTTAGGAGAGAGGTTACACTTGATTAGCGAGATTTGGGGGGAGATTTTGACCGAGACCCTTACTAAGTGAGATTTATGTGAAAAAGTAATTAATATAATTTAATATTTGATCTCAACCGTTAGATCTAAAATTGATCGGATGGCCAATTATGTCTATTGGAATCATTTAATTTTGTCCGTTGGATATTCGATCCAAGGGCCTAAAATGTCTCAAATATAAAATATCTCTAGGTGTAATCTCAGCCATCAGATATTCGATCTAACGGTTCAAAATGTCTCAAAATGTAAATATGTTGTGATTTATAAATATATATATATATATATATATAGGCAATACCATTGACCTTCTTCGTCATTTTGTACTATACTAGATACCTCCCCTTTCATTTTGCAAATACTAGAAACCTCCCATGTCTTTTTCTCAAATACCACTTATCTCCCTTATTGATTAAAAAATAATAATTTTTTTATTATAATACCAATTTTACCCTTCACTTTATAAAAAATAATTAAATAATAAAAAATTAAAATACATAAATAACTCTTTAATTTATATATATTCATCACCACCTCCTATCACCGTATCCACAGCCACCACCACCTCCTACAGTCGCCACCACCTACCTCCCGCCGCCACTCCCCACCACCGCCGCCCACCACCCACCGACATCCTCCGCCGCCACCAATATTTTAATGTAAAAAGACATAAATGCCCTTACAAAAATATATTTGTATTCTTTTATTTAAAAAATAAATAAAAATCATTAACATCCTCTCTGTTTTTTAATTACTCTTTGCACCCAATAAAGTGAAATTTAAGACCAATCCAAAATTTAGGGGTAAAAGTATCGATCTTCTTCTCTTCTTGATTTTTTTTATTTTGTTAAAAAAAAATAGAGTTAAAAAAGTATTATTTTTTAATGGAAATGTTAGTGTAAAAAGTAAAGGATGGTGCCGTCGGATGGAGGTGGGAGGTGGTAGTGGGTGGCGGCAGTGGGTGGTGGCGGTGGGTGGTGGGAGTTGGGCAGTGGCAGTGGGAGTGGGGTGGGGGTGAAAGGTAAATATAATTATTTAAAAAGTTAAGGGTAAAAAATATAATTTTAAAAATATAGGGGTGCTAATGAATTTTTTTAAAATAACCTAAGGGCAATTTTGTCCAAAGGGAGGTAAGTAGTGTTTGAGAAAAATACAGGGGAGATCTCTGATATTTGCAAAATGACAAGGGAGATATATGGTATAGTGTAAAATGACAGGGGAGGTCAATGGCATATACCCTATATATATATATATAATGCCAGTTTTAACCATAGTTAAGAATGGAGGAAGGTTTTTGAAGAGGATTGTACTTATCCCATCATTTACATAAAATAAGGAATAAATGGTCTTCTTTTATTCATCCTTTTAGCTAGGAAGGACTTGACTTAATTTATATATATAAGTATATGCATAGTACTAGTCCCTTTCCACCACTTACTTGAAATGGGGAGAGGGGGGGCCTCTCTTATTCGACCTTTTTAACTAAGGAGGACTTGACTAAAAAGAAAAAAAAAATGCAGGAAATTTAAAGCGCGGAAAGGCACAGAATAGTAAAGTAAAGTGCAAAAAGTAGTAGCGCATAAAGAATCAGAACATGAAAGTAAATGACAGTAAAGTAAATGCAGGAAAGTAAAAACGTGAAAAGGTGCAGAACGGGAAAATAAATAACAATAAACATAAATAAAAGTAAAAGTAAATGCAAGAAAATAAAATTGTTGTGACGTTCTCTTTAGAACGGTTTCTTTTTTAGGTTTTGACCATTTTTTATTTCTCCTTCTTTAGACAAGAAAAAAAAATGTGCAAGGGGTTTAGAGAACCTACCTTACTTTGATGGAGGAAAGGTCTTTTTGCTTTTTCCTCCTCCTCCTCCTCTTTCTTTTTCTTCGTTCGTTCATTCTTTGTCTTTTTTATCTTTTTTTTGTAGAGATTTTTTAAGACTGGTAAAAACTGATTTTTAATATTTTTTTAGAAGAATTTCTAGAGAGAGTGTTCATGGCAAGTACTTGACACTATACAAGCAAGAGGTTGCATGAGCAAGTGAATTAGTAAATAAAAATAAAATGAGTCATGTAAGACCCCGATTTCTTAGAGACAAATAATTTTGGTTGCATTTTTATAATATTTCGAAAATAGCAGGGAGGATTTTGAAATCAAAGATGTAATTTAAAAGTTTAGGGGGCCAAATGGTAAACTTTCAAAAACATTAAAATAAAATTTGTTTTAATTTATAAACTTAACTAAAATGAAGGGGGTTTAAGTGCAATTATATACATATATATACTATAATTATAGAAAGAGAAGTGGTGGAGATGAGGATCGGGCCCTTAAGACCCTAACTTCCGTGCATGCATATTTATTAGCCGCATTTTAGAACATTTAGAAAAATGGGGTAGAATGTGTTATTTTCAATTTGAAATAAAGGGGTGAATTTATGATTTTAAGGAAAATTAAAACTTGGATGAGGATTCAAATAAAAAATTTAAAGGAAATAGGGGTGGTTAATGTAAATAAGAGATTATATATATACACCCACATATATGTTCAGGAACAGCCGGTGGGATCTAGAAACGCAGAGAACTGGAAAGGGAATTTGACGTGGCAAGCTAAGATCAAACACAACCACCATATTCATGCATATATAAGCAATTTCATTCATGTAAGAAGGATCGAGAGCCTAAAAAAAAAAAAAAAAGGAGAAAATCAGAGAAAAATAAAAGAAAAAGGAAGAGAGAGAGAATGCATCGTTGTTCGTCGGTGGTGACGTCTGTTGTGCGGTCGGGCGTGTGCGTGGTTCGTTCGTTCAGTCTAGTCTAGGTGTGGGTATGTCTTCAGTTGTTCATTCGACGGTTGTGGGTGGGCGGTCGTTGACGGTGAGACGGTGTATATGTGTATCGTCGACGGCGGAGTGGTCGTTGCTCTGGTGGTAGGTGATCGTCGTCGATCGGTCGTTGTGTATGTGTTCGTCGTTCAGCTGGTGTGCGCGTGTGTGTGTAATCGTCGTTGTCCCTCCGGCGAGTGTGCGTGTGTGTCCTATTCATCTGACAGTGTGCGTGTGTGTGTGTACTCTGCTCTGCTGTTGCGGGTGTGTGTGTTGATCGCCCACAGTGAAGGTTGGCGGAGAGAGAGAGAGAGAGTT
The DNA here is from genome assembly GCA_016647705.1 of Eucommia ulmoides. Lineage (NCBI taxonomy): Eukaryota > Viridiplantae > Streptophyta > Magnoliopsida > Garryales > Eucommiaceae > Eucommia > Eucommia ulmoides. Next base: position 23,965,330 of record CM028330.1, on the reverse strand, counting down.
GGTGGGGTGGCGAGATTTAGTCGGCGTCGGTCGTCGAGATTGCAAACTGAAACAGAAGCAGAAAAGGAAAACGGGAAAAAAAAAAAAAAAAGGAAAAAGGAAAAAAAAAATTATTTTACACAAACAACCCAAATAAAGGCCGACGGGCGATTCGGAACAGGTAACGGTTCCGTTGGTTGATATTTTAGTCATTAATTATTAATTTCGTCAAATTAAATTATTAGTATTAAATTTTGTAATCGCTACAATAATTTTGTAACCATTAATTTTAATAATATTGTACAGTGAATATTAACGTAGTGAAACGAACGAAATAATATTTTGTCATAACTAAACTTGGGGAATGAGGAATTAGGTAACTTAGGGCCATACATTGCATATTAGGGTTGTTTTAAATAAAATGTTAATTTAGACCTATCACTGTTAGGTTCGCAGGCGCTAGCGTCCCAGTAGGCTTTGGACGGTGATAGTTTTGCAGTACGGAAATCGAGGTGAGTGTACTGTCTTCTTACCAAACTACTTTTGTATCTATATATGATAGAAAATGGTTGTGTTTACATTAGATGCTTTAAAAATTTTGTGGATCAAACAGGTTTGGGTGAGTTGGAAAAAAAATAGATTTTCATGATATTACGATGGTTTTCGAAAAGAAGGTGAAAATGGTTTTGGTGGAATCAAATGTTTTTATAAAGAAAAATGAGAAATACGATTTTGGATTAAAAAAATCGGTTTTGGAAATAGAGGGTGATGTTTGAGATTTGTCAATATTGATTAGACGATAATATTGGTTTGTGAATTGATGATAACGTTATTAATTTGACAATGCTATGGTATTTATCTGCTTCGGCAGAGTGATGTGATCCGCTTCGGCGGAGTGATGTTATCCGCTTCGGCAGAGTGATGTTAGACGTTTATACTGCGCAATGATTATCCGCTTCGGTCGAGTGATGGGTATTCGTAGGAAGGCATATCCTACGGATGGTACGGTACCATTGCAAACTCCCGATCGTGAGGTTAAAACGATCACTATGGCTAGCCAGTGTGTGTTGTGGTGGAATAGTGGTTTGAGGTGTATGTTTGAGATGTGGTGTTTTACTTATATTGGGTGATTTGTTATTTATTATGGTGATTGGTATGATTTTATACTAGATGGATTTAGATAGAATTTATCTATGTCGCTTTATTTTCATTACTTATATACTCATGCTGGATCCATATTTAATTGTGGTAATATTTAGAATGTTTTATTACTTTAAAAATATTTTACTAAGAAGGTAGTACACTCGTAGGTACAACAGTTAGGAGTCAGTCCCCTACTGACACTAGGTAGAGCTATGTGATGGAGTCATGTAGGCGATTGAGAGAAGCTGTCAAAGGCGAACCTAAGAAGGTTCATGGATAAATACTTTTAGTTAGAAAAATTTCGGGCCGGGTGTGTCCCCCCATAATAGATGTATGTGTTATACAGTGGGTGTATATTGTCATTCATTAGGTTATTTGGATTTTGGTGATGTCATGTTATAGTTACGCCAGCCCCGAGATGATGGGTGTCCGGGACGGGTTGTGACAAGTCACCCCTATTTACAAGGGTGAAAAATCTGCGCACTCCCTAGGGCACGCTCCTTAGGGAGTGCATAGACCCCTTGACTTGCAGTGGTAGTTTTCCTTTGATGGACAACTACTCCCTATTTCGTAGAATACACATTGTAGCCCCCTATTTCGGGAATTTAATGGTTGACTTTGTTTTTCCACTATCTTAAGTCATACCATTAAGGAAAATGGCTTGGGATATTCTTTAGGAGGCTAAGGACACTCCAAATTGGAATCCCAATGCTCCATCTTATTCCCGGGGAAGTGTATATGAGGTGATTTTGTGATTTTGGCACTTTTTGTCAATTATATATAATTTTTTTGGTTTTTTGTGAAATAGAAATGATAAAAATAAAATTAAACTATCCAAATTAATATTGGAATGTTCAAGTTAAAAAATAAAGACTCAATTGGTCGTCAATTTGACAAAACTGGCAAAAAATATAATTTTTGGGCTAAAATGAAAAATAGTTGGAATTTGTGAAATTTCTTAAAATTAAAGGGTGGAAAACAAAATTAACTATAATCAAAGTGATATTGTATAAAAATATACTTTCAATTTAATTAATTTCGTCCCCAATTAAATTTTAAAAAATTCAATTTTAGCTCAAAACTTTATTTTTTTGCCGAATTTCTTCAAATTGCTGAATTTTTTTTGTATATTGTTTTTCAAAACATTAAGCAAAAATTAAACACATGAACCTAAGGGATGAATTATTCCCTTTAAATATAGTCTAAAGTTTGTTCAAATTTGTACTTTAGACCCAATACTTTACAAAAATGCGGTGTCTACACATGATATGCTTAAACTACGTAGGTGATGAGGAATAAGGAAGGTGCAAATGACAAACATATCCTAAACATAAAGGTATTTAATGAAAAACTATGATTCAATACCAAATTAATATGAAATTATCTAACGTCAATACCAAATTAATATGAAATGACCTAAGGTTGCGTTTGGGTAAATGATTTGGGGGAGGAATTTGATTTGTTCAAAGGATTTCAAATTTTTTTTTTTTGACAAATCCCTTGTTTAAGTAATTATTAGAAGGAATCTGTAAAATTCCTTGAATCTAAAAAATAAGGTAAAAGAAGGATTTCTAAATCCTTTTGTTTTAGGTGTCCTTTACAAATCTATCTAAGGAAGGATTTCTAGCTCATTTTTTCTACCTTACAGATCTGGCCACTACCGCCGCCGTCGACCACGGCAGTGATGGTGGTTATCTTATGAGGAAGATGAAAATAAAATATACAATAGTCCCTTAAAATTCAATGATTTCTAAATTACATTTATAAATATTTTACTTATCCAAACAAGGGAATTACACGATCAAATTCTTCACCTAAAATAGTTATCCAAGCAAGAGATTTGTAAATGATGGGATTTTGAAATCCCATCATTTACAAATCCTTTGAATTTGTCAAATCTCTTACCCACACGCAACCTAATTGATTTGACATGTTTAACCAATGTTTTCCTAATCTATAAATGTCATTATTAATGGCATAAATAGAAACATGAATAAGTGGAATACACAATTTCCTAAATGAGATGTAAAATGGTAAAACTAACGCTAAACTAAATGATTCTTATGTACATGACGCAAATTAAATGCGAAGTAACATATTTTTTCTTGTTTTGATTTGCCAATGTGGATCGAAGAAATCCATATCTCGACATCCCCTCAAATTCTTTAGAATGAGAACCAAACGGATGTCATGAAAACATGATTTTATCAAAACTAATTCCGATAAGACTTATGCCGATTTCAACGAAGTGACATACCGAAGGAAGTGATTCCCAAAATCAATCATTTCAAAATCCCCCCCCCCTTTGAGGAATCAAAATGGTGACATAACTTGCTTAATTCGCCAAATCATTGAACTCACCACAAGGCTTATCGAGTTAATTTTGCAAAACATATTTTTGATTTTTTTATTTTATTTTTGGAGCCAAAATTTTGGTATAATAATAACTTATTTTTATGATTTTTAATTTTAAAAGGAACATAATAATTTCTTATTTCTATGATTTTATTATTTATTTAAGAATTTGAACAAATGGAATAACGACTTTGTTGACCCACAAATCTATCCAAAAAGAGGGTGAATTGGGTAATTATAAAAATTTAAACAATTAAATATTTAAACACACAAGTTTTCAATTTTCCTAATTGATTGTTATCTTGTAATACAGTGAAAACATATTTAACTAAATGCACAACCAAACAACAAAAATAGATAAGCAACACACAACGATTTATCCTAGTTCGTCAAGCTACTCTTACCTATGTTTAGTCCCCCGAGCTCCACAGACCTTTCACAATCTAATAATCTCTTGACTCCTTTCACAGATAGGAATCAAACCCTTACAATCTTTTTCACAAGCTCATAATCAAATATTTACATGTTTTCCTTTTAATCGGCTCAGGAAAAACCTTATCTTTTTATTAAGATAAAGACTAATCTAATTCTATTACAGGAAGAATCAAAACCTAATCCTTTTAATAAGCTAAAGATTAAACATAATTTTTTTCACAGGCTAAATATCAAACCCTAACTACCCTAATTAGACACCGTTCCAATATGTCTAATCTACAATTTCTCACAAATACAAAAAATTAATTGTTTCTTCTCACATGAGCTTCTACTAGCTCAAAAAAATTATTCTCAATTAATGTTCCAAATACTACATGATAGAATTTACATGAGAAAACAAATCTGATTTAACTCAATTTAAAGCACAAATAATATGTAATCAAATTTCGCAGGCAAAAATCGTTTCCTAAGATATGCAAGATTTTCAAATAGAAAAATAATTTTTCTAAAACAAATATTCCAACTAATCAATCAGATAATCAAAGAAAAGCACTTGAATTAACTTGAAAAGATCTCGCCGTAATTTCTTGAAAATAGATAAGATAGCTTAGTGAAAAACAAAACCGGTAATGAAAACTTTTGTGTGCTTGGATCAATAACTCTTTCAAAATAAATCTCTTAGAAATATCTCAACAAAAATTACTCTTTTTTAAGTAAAGTCTGATTATTCTTGATTACCTAAAGTTGAAAACACAGGTATCCCTATAAAGAATTCTAACTATGCCTATTATAGCTAGTTCCCAAAAGACAAGACCAAAAATGACACTCTAAGACCCCATATATGATATACTATCAGAATAGGTATATTTTATTTAAAATATTCTTAGAAATTCTTGATTTGGTCCCCAAAACTTTTTAAATTTAAAACACTTAAATATATGAAATAGTTTACTAATTCAATTTAAAGAATCAATTAATATGGATCAAATTGATAGAATCTTAATGATATATAATAGTAATATACTCAAATCCCCAGGATTTTTTTTTCAATGTTTAAAACCATAGGATTAAAGTAAAAGATCATGTGAAACGAAACAATCAAAGTTGATTGAAACTGCCCTACCGCTGGTTGACTGGCCTGTGCAACGATCAACTTTTTGCCCGCTGCCTCATTTCTAGTCAGTTGACTGTCTTTCTGGTTGGTTGACCGATCTGGTCAGTAGACTCCTCTCTCAATTTTTTTTGAGCCATTGTTTCTTTAGTCGACCAACCTGTTGGTTAACCGAATTGACCAATAACTTCCTCACACATTTTCTTTCAAGCTACTGCTTAGGTTAGTTGAATGACTATTTTCTCCGATTGGTTGAATTAACTAGAAACTTTACATTTCTAGGTGTTAAAATTATTTTCTCGATTCAACACTTTATCAAAAAGGATAATGACATTTTTGCTTCCTAACAAATAACTCGAGTGCTTAATTGGCCCCTCGCATTTAGAAGTTGACACATTTGATCCTTCACATTTGATTTTCGTTCCAAATTGGCCCCTCAGTTAAGTTTTCTATTAAGTACTGTTAAATTATATTTATACCCTTTAAAATTTTTCATTGGGGGCATTTTATTTTCTATCTAAAACTTAAGGGTCAAGTGTATATTTTGGACACTATTCATTATCATCTTCCTCAACCCAAACGATGGCTACCACCTCCCTCACCATACCACACCACCGACGACCACCACTATCTCCGATCTCTCTCTCTACCCAAACCCACTACTATATCTCTATCACAATACCCATTATTTTTTTAGGTAGATCTTCGAAAACGACGGTCCAATGGCTGGGCAAATCCGAACCACCCCATCGTCGATGACTACTACTATTTATTCTCTTTCTCTTTTCTCATCTTTTCTCTCTCTCTTTACCCAAACCCACTACTCTCTCTCTATCACAATACCTATTTTCTTATTTTTTTAGGTAGATTTTCGCAAACAGTGGTCGAATGACGAGGCAAATTCGAACCACCCATCGCTGACGACCACCACCATCTCCGATCTCTCTCTCTATATTTATCTCTCTCTTCTCTCATCTCTTCTCTCTCTATCCAAACCCACTACTATCTCTCTATCACAATACCCATTTCTCCCCCATTTTTTTAGGTAGATCTTAGCAGATAAGGTAAATTCGAACACCCCATCACGAGCCATCTCCACCATATCCACCACCACCATTGTAACCGTCACCACCTTCACGACAACCATTGCGGAAACCACCACCTTTGTTCATCCCCTAAGCTTCAGATCTGTAGATCGATGGTGTTGGTTCGCCATTGCTGCGGCGGCGATGGTGGTTGGATCGACAATTATAGAAAATGGTAGGCAAAATCCTTCAAGTGTTGAAGGTGCAGGAGAGATGTTGTGAAAAAAGAAAAAATATACTTTGGCCCCCTAAATTTAGAATAATTGACAAATAGATCCTATTAAATTAGTTTGAATAAAAGGACAAAATTACCTTTATTTTTTAACTTGAAATAACCAAAATATCCTTACTTACACATTGACCATTAACGTTGACCTAACAGAAAGGTCAATTTGAAACGAAAATCAAATGTCAAAGACTAAATGTGTTAACTTCCAAATGCGAGGGGCTAATTGAGTGCACGAGTCATTTGTCCGGGACCAAAAAGGTCATTATCCCTTATCAAAAATATTTTTATGGTTTTAATACTTTATAAAATCTATTAGGATCATGAATTTATCATTTCTGACGATAACACACATAAAATTACTCATTTTAAAGTGTCGTGCGTGATCCTAATTTGGGTTGCATTAATAGTATAAGAGTAATGAGGAATACAAAAAATCTTTGATACTCCAAAGAATCTACAATATTTTTACTTTGCACCAATCTTGAATCTCTTCATAAAATCTTCATCTTGTAAATCTTCAACGATTAATATTTTCGATTCATTCTTTTTCTTATTTAAACACATGAAACTTCTAATATGAAATCACTCAATAAATCCATTAGTTCTATAAAATATCAACGTTCAATTGTCAATCATAATATTAGGTTCAACAATCGTTTTTTTTCTTTTCTTATGATGACGATTGACTTTGATATTTTCTCAATAAAAATTATAACCACGCTCTCCCTAAATATGAGGATGGGGTTTTAACTTGTTTGAGAACCGTTTTGAGATTATTTTTTTTCAAAAGATATTTAATATAAGCATAACACGTTATTGCTCTCCTATTTAATTAATAATCATTAATTCATTCTAGGAGAACAAATAATCTTTTCAAAATATCATACAACTTCTCTCCATTTGTCATCTAAAAAAGTGGTGAAGAAGGATCAAAGCATTTATTCTAAGCATACATCATTATGCCTAACTATACCGAAACCCTGAATGATTCATATATCACTTCTAGAAAAAGATAAGAATATGATACTCAAAACATCTCAATATTGCCTAAAAATCATATATTTTCAAATAAGTCAATATGCTTTATTTCATGCTACGATACCCATTTATAACTCTCCTTTAGATAATATCAAAATCATGTAATCATTAACGCACTAGAACATGGAGCATCTCTCACTAATAATATAGATCACTTATGAACCCATTGACATAAACCTAATGCATGCTTTAAAAATGGATAATTGTATATTAAAGATGTTATCTCATAAAATTTCATCTCCCTTCTAGAATAATAATCATTTAAAAACATGAGACATTAGATGTATGTCTGACACTTAATTCCTATAAATATATCCACGTACAACAGTATCAACATATTGATATGCCACATATATTAAGATGATTGTACAGATGGTATCAAAACTAGATGAACATATTTTCATAAAGTGATACCAATCATGTAAGCTTAAATCCATACGATATGCTATCAATAAGATCACACTAAATACTAATTTTATCAAATATTTATTAATAATATGTGATACAAGAAATATAATAACCATTACATGACTCAGTTTTAACCAATAAAATAGTATTAACTAACACTAGAAGTTCATGTAGGCATATAATCAAAGCATGATATTCATAAATATGCGAGTCAAATTTTATGAATAAGATTTTTCAATGATAATTTCACATCACATAAGTTTCATATATGATCATGAAAATTATATGTTTTTTTGCCACTGACTTGAATGAAGATTCAACTCTAATAAAATATTTTCTTAAATTAATCTTGTTTTTTTTTTTGACTTAAACTTCGAGTTTCGGTATGAATATTTGTTTCTCCGTGGATTATCTTATAATCTGAAACTCTTTGAAACATATTTGCAAGAAAATCATTAGTAGAAATCAAGTAAATATATATCAATTATCCTCAAAACCATGAATGATCTCCAACCATTTCCAATTAACTTTGGCCATATACAATGATCACAATATTGGTTCTATGCAAGGATTGACAATAAGATATCATGATTACATATCAGTTTATTTAATATACTATATATATATATACACACACACACACACATTACATCACATTGATAGAATAAATATAATTAAATAAAGTTGAGATTCCCACATATGATATACATGATGCTAGCAAACACATTCGTCAAATCAAGGACTTATAAATGCATTATATAAGAAGACAGGAGATGATTAACCATTTGAAATATCTCAATGTTCAATATAGGTAAAGATGTCAATTAAATCATGCATTCTTTAAAAAATCATCCTAATACAAACTATTTATGAAAATGATATATAGCATGGATATGTATCACAAATAGATTTTTCTAATATGCATATGCAATGATGAAGAAATCATGAGATAGTACCATGGCAATGTAATTAATCATGTAATACATAGATACTAGAGAGGTCATTTATCGTGAAAAATAAGAATAACTATTGTAAAATTTATACTAGTAAGAATATGACTGATCGTTTCAGTTTAACATAACATGTTTTACAAAAACAATATCCCTAAAGTGGATAAGGGCTATCAATCATATAATTGAGTATATGAAAAACACTAGATCATATAAAAAAACATGTTAATACACTTTAACCGTGCAATGTTTCTAAGACAACAAGCGAACACATAATTTAACACATGTGTTGATCTTGAGATTTTGATGAACAATTAAGTATTGATGTTTTGATGGAACTAATGTTTAATTGAGTGTTTTAGTGATTTAAAGTTCCAGTAATGAAGAGTCAAATTAAATGGATGAAAAATGAAGATGTCAAGATGATGAAGAAGAATTAAGAGTTTGAAAACCTAGGTGAATCTTAACTCTTAATATCTCATTTAAGAACACATATATGGCACAAAATGTATTTTATCTTTTATGTATATTTTGATTAAGTTAAATTATTTGCTCCTATGTGAAATAAGAAGAAATAATTTTGAATGACTAAAATGAAATATAAGAATATTAGTGGAGCTAATCAAGAGAAGAAAATGGTTAAAGGAGCGAAATCGTAAAAGAAAATAAGTTAAAAATGTATTCAGAGAAGAGATCCAGTGACAACAGTCGATTGGTGAGTCGACTGGACATAGAAGTTGTAACATCCTATATCTCTAAGTCGACCGACGGGTCGACCGGCCAAGAAGGCTGAACTCTCTGAATCAACAAGTCGACCGATAGGTCGATCGGTGAAGTAGTGCTGAACTCTCTGAATCTGTGAGTCGACCAGGCGGTCGACCTATGCACGCAGCTACGATAGCTTGGTTGGAACCTGAGTTGGGCAGTCGACTAGGCAGTCAATCGAATGCACTGTTTCAGGATACAGTTTGATCTGAGATTATATCCAAAAGTAGCCGTTTTTTGTTGGGATTTGAGAGAGATTTGTGGGATATTATCTATATTTAATATATGGTTCATATACTAATTAAATTTTATTAATATGGTTCATTAAATATTAATGTTTCTCAATTTGGTACTTGAAATAGATTCTATACTTATTGAGAAATACTTTAGGGGTTTAATTGAGAGATTTGAAAGATGTTTCTATATGGAATTGAACCTAAATGAAATCCTTATGATATAAGAGGTCTATAAGAGTTTTTAATTATCCTGACACATGTAAACTAGCCGTTAGAAGGTTGATTACGTATTTCTTTAAATAGACTTGCAAATTTTCATTTTAGGACTAATCATTCATTGAGAGAAAGCTAAAAGAGTTTATATCATTTGTGAGCTTTTATAAGAGTTATCATTCTATGATATTGTGAGTTTTTCTAAGAGTGATTTTGAGAATCAATTGTAATCAATTTTTGCTGATACTGGATTTGAAGCTATATTGTTCTAATCATTATTTCTGTGGATTCCGGGTGAGATATTTTCATATTGCTTATTATTTGTTTATTATTCTATATTTGAAAATTGATCTTAGAAATTGTTTCTGATTTCTGAAAAAAATATTTTTTATAAATAATTTCTTGAATCTGATTACGTACTCTAATTTACTACCCATATCTTGTTGAAATCAGATTTTTGTATCTCACGTATTTCGATCATTAGTTGGGATATTAATTCAGTTAGTGTTTGTCTGGGGTGGTAGAAGCTCCGAGTGAGATTTACTTCTTATCAATTTTTGTATTGGTGAGTTGTGATAGATTAAATACTATTGAGAGTATTTAATCAGGGGTAGCTAGGTTTAAGTCTCTTCTTGTAAAGAGATTGAGGTAGTGATTCTTCCTGAATAAGAATTGCATTGTGAGTAATTTGTAAAGGTTCCATCTTTACCTGTGAAAATAATAGTTGAAGTGTTTTGTGAGATTTTGGTTCTTGTGCCTTAGTGTTAAAAAAAAAATAAGTTATTCTTTAACCTGTAAAAAGTAGAGGTTCTTCCTTAGCCTGAGAAAAAGATATTGTAAATGTTGATTCTGAGCCTATAAAAGAATCGGTGTGAGGGTTTGGTTCCTACCTTTAAAGGGATCTTGATTTTCATGGGTGCGACCTCTATGAAGCTCGGGGGACTGGATTAACCAAGAGTAACTTGGTGAATCAGTATAAATATTTTGTGTGTTGCTATATTTACTTTGCTATTTTTGCTATTTAGGTGTGCACTTAGTTGATTATACTATTCCGCTGTGTTACAAAGATAATAATTAATTTAGGTTTAAAATTAATTATTTAATTTATTGAATTTTATTCTAATAATTTCTTAATTACCCAATTCACCCTCCCTATTGAGTATTCTACTGGGTCAATAACATGTCTTAGAAACCATTATCGACTTATCTAATCGGAAGGTCGGACACCTACCTTTTTAACACATTTAATGAATTTAAATTGAGAAGGGTTAGGTGTACCACTAACGCCCTTGGATATAACTTTGTTTGTTACCTCATTATAATTATCAACACCATTCTTGTTATCCTTTGAAACAGCTGTTTAAGTTGGTTTGTCATTCCTAGAGGTAACCTGTTCATTTATCTCAATAAAATCTTTGTCCGTCTTGAACACTTCAGGTTTACTTGTCTCGTCAAGATCAATAACTATTTTTTGGTCTTTCTTTGTCACATATGGTTTATCAGTCTTGTTACGATCCACCATAACTCTATAAACCAGTTTCTGCTGATTTTGAGACTGCATTCTATTCTTGTAATAAATATCATTTTGCTTGACAAACTGCACCCATGGATTTCTGACATCATCTATTTTACGCCTTTATATATTGTTTCCATTCATCCTCTTTGATCTAACGAACCTTGTATCTTTCTTTTGCAAATTGTTTCCATTCATTCTCCTAGGCCCAAAAAATATGTTATTCATACCTGCAAGAATATTTTCTTTTCTAGATATCAAGTATTTATGGATTCAATAAGGTAACCATTCAAGTAATAACACCATTTTTCAAGATGGCCAAATTCCTCACAATAATAACATTTAAAATTATTTGTACGCTTCCTAGAATAATCAACTTTCCGTGTAGGAGCACGATATTGATACTGATAGTGAGGAGTTGCTTTAGGGACTACTAGTTTTTCAGAAACTTTAGTTTTCTCAATACTCTTGAATTTGTCTACTACCTCATTAAGCTCTTTTCATGTCTTTTCAAAGGACTGTTGCAGTGAACTAACATTCACCTGAAGACCAAATTTATTTTTGTGCATAAATTCAAGATCATTCTTAAGAATCCGACAATCACTTTCAACAAAATGAATTTTTAAACGAGCTCTATCAAGTTCACACATTGCATTCTCCAATTCAATATTTAAAGTTTCATTTAAAATTTTAATATTTTTCCTTTTAAAATCACTATGATGAAAATTTGGAACATTAATTTTCAAAAAAATATTTTCTTTTTCAAGAGAGTCAATTCTTTCAAGAAGCTTACCTATTTTAGATAGATCATTAAAAAATTTAGCAGTTTCAAAACATTTATCTTATTCTTAATAGATTTAGTGGTACTAAACTTTTTATTTTCAAGATTAACAATTTTCTACCCAAGTTTCAAATTTTCTTTACTAAAAACATATGTAAGAGCTATTAATGTCTCAATATCCTTATTAATAGTATCATTATCACTATTTTTATCATTCTCACTAACAAATCCTTAATTAGTTCAACAAGTAGGAGATTCACTCAAAATATTTAGGACAATCAGGAGGTTCACATACAACATTAGGACAAACAACAGGCTCACATAAAATATCAGGGTAAGTAGAAGATTCACATACAATATTTTTCTTAGTGCACTCTATATGATCGTGTTTAGTTAGGATGTTAAGTTAATCAATCTAAAATTAGCTCTGATACCAATTGTTAGCCCACAAATTTACCCAAAAGAGGCATGGATTGGATAGTTGTAAAAAATTAAACAATTAAATCTTTAAACACATAAGTTACCAATTTTCCTAATTGATTGTTATCTTGTAATACAACGGAAACATATTTAACTAAGTGCATAAACAAAAGTAGATAAGTAGCACACAACAATTTATCCTGATTCGACAAGCTACTCTTACCTACGTCCAGTCCTCCGAGCTCCACAAGGCTTTCGCAATCCACTAATCCCTTGATTCCTTTCATATGTAGGAACTAGACCTTTACAATTCTTTTCACAAGTTCATGACTACCTAATTCTTTTCACAGGCTCGGGAATAACCTTATCTTTTTATCAAGTTAAGGACTAACCTAATTCTATTACAGAAAGAATTTAAACCTAATCATTTTAATAGGCTAAAGATCAAACCTAATACTTTTTACAGGCTAAAGATCAAATCCTAACTACCTTGATTAGAGACACTATAACAAAAACTACCTATAAGGGAACTTCTGTTGGGACACTTTATGTATTGTGCTTTATAAAGGTGCTTTTCAGGGCACAAAATTGGAAGTATCGCATAAAAATAAATTTGTTGGGATACTATATGTATTCTGCCCTATAAAGATATTTTTCGAGGACGCTATATGTATTTTTCCCTATAATTAAATATTTAAAGGACACAAAGTAGTGTCCTAATAAAATCAAATTAGTAATAAATAAAAAATAATATCTATATATAATGTAAAAGGACAAACAAATGTGTCCTAAAAAATAAAAATTATATTAGGACACAATGTTATATCTAGGGATGTGCAACGGATCGGTCTAACCCGTCAAAACCGTCCAAACCGCACCGTAAAAAAGCCGCCTAATACAAATCCGCACATTGCGCGGGTTATAAACTTTGAAAACCGCACATGAATGGGCGGGTTACAGTTTGATCAATTTTCTTACGGGTTTAACCCGCCCGCCAAGTGGAACACAAAAAAGACTTCTTTTTGTGAAGATATAAATAATATCTAAGCCGTTGGCTACGGTTTCTACATGTTCTAACAACCATTGATCATTCTTCTTGCATTTTGTTCTCGTCGTTCTTCCTGAATTCTAATTAATTCTCCGTCTTTGTGAAAATTTCTTCCTAAATTCATTCGCCGCCTTGGGCAATCTACAATTCTAGTTAGCCCAATCCAAAAATAGGCCCAACCCGCACACTATTGGGTAGCCCGCGGTTTACACTAGCCAACCCGTACACTCCAACCCGCCCCAACCCGCACATTATTGGCCGGCCTACGGTTCAAATTAATCTAACCCGCCTAGTATTGGTTTGGTCCGCGATTTTGGTCCAAACCGCCCCAAACCGTCCGTTGCACACCCCTAGTTATATCTTATTATGATTGAATTATATTTTTAAAGGACAAATAATAGTGCCCTTGTAAGTTTAAGAACATAATTAATTAAAATAAAATAAAATAAGAACTAAATTAAAAGTATTTTTCCCAAAACGACTTTGTTTTCCGTTGGCGCCAATTCCCATCCCTTCTCCCGCTCTACAATATTTCGTCAATTGATGAAAATGAAAACCCTATACACATTGAACCTATCCCTCTTCTTCTTTCTCTATCGGTTTATCCTTCGCTGCAACTCTTCTTCGGCGATTGAGAACAGAAGCTCATCCCTCTATCTTCTAGCTCTCTCAATCATCGCCTCTCTCCTAGGCTGCTCAATCGCCGCCTCTCCTATGCTGCTCAATCACCGCTACTGAAGAAGAGAGAGAGAGAGAGAGAGGGAGGGGGAAACTTAGTCGGTGAGATTCAGATGCCATGGACTCCGATTTGATCGATACAGAGGCGATGCCATCATTGTATACATACATGTCGCCGACGCTATCGGCAGCAACGTTCGTGTTCCACACCGCTCTGAAGAATCGTTCGTCTTCCACCACTTGTGATTGCAAACCCTAGGTGCGGTCTTCTCTACATCATCTCTTCCTCTTCCTATTCTCTATTTTTCTGTTAAATTTATGTTCATATTATTGTTTCTAATTAAACAATTAATCTGCATAAAGGGCCGATTGGGAAGGATTAAGCTCAATTAGGGTTCAAAGAGATGGTTGTGAACAAAGATCAAAAGCAAAGCGGCGGCTTCTTCGCATCAATTGCTTCAAGTTTGTCCAATTTTGGCAGCGCTATGCAAAAATAATCAACGGCTAATTTCCAAAAACTAAGATCGTTTGTTCCTTGCTATTGTTTGGTTATTCATTAATTACAGTTCTCATGATTCTCAACCATGCGCTGAGGTATTTGAAATATATGTTGTGTAATTTTATTACCATGTTCTTCCAGCTTTTATTTCGTCATTTATTACCATGTTCTTCCAGCTTTTATTTCGTCATCCGATTACGGCCTCTTCTTTATTCTCTGTATATTCTACTATATTTTATTTTTGAACTTAATGTATGCAGTGGAATTGCAGTATCAATGGTAATAAAGTATGATGACAACATTGTGAAGGTAAGAGGTTGTATATAATATGGTGTATAGTTGGATGTGAGATGGTACATATTACATAACATAATGTATTGTTTGTGTAGGTGTATTCAACTTCAGTAGTGATGCTTCTGACAACAGTGGTTTCTGTGTTTCTGTTTGGATTTCATCTCTCGCTGGTCTTCTTCCTCGGGTCCACGTAAGTGTACACTCGACTTCTCTCTCTTTCAGACATTGTATTGTATTGTAGTTACTTTGGAACCTAAACTGTCTTGTTACTTGGTCTATGTTTATAGCGTTGTCTCTGTATCAGTATATTTACACTCCATTGGGAAGTTGTATCATTATTCAATCTCATCAGCTGTACTTGTTAAGTTTGCTTGAAGTCTGTCAGGTACTCAAATGCAAATGACGTGTTTACAATTCATTTTTCTTCTTGAGATTTTCTTTTCAAATGCCTAATAACACTTTGGCAATGATTGGGGCTGCCTGCATGTTTTTATGTTAAATTTGTTAATATGAATTATTGATGATCAGTTTGTGTGGAAACTAATCGATCTTGACATATAAGATTTCTTTTATGGCTTTAATGCAGGGTTTTAAATATCGGCCGTTACGTACCGTAACGGCCGATTCGTACCGGAAAATGGGTAGGCCGATACCGATACACGGCCGATTCCGGCATCTAGGGCTGAATCGCCCCGTATCGGGCCGATACGGGCAGTTAACGGCCGTTACGGAGACCGTAACGGCCGTTACAGTCTGTAAAGAACAACCGACCGACCGACCGACTCTTGATTTCGCGCACACTTTTCAGATTTCTTCCACGTTCAAAGATTCTTCATATAATTGAGGAAGGAAGAGAAAAAAGTAGTAGAAGATAACCAAACACTTACCGAACGTTGAGGATTTCGTTGAACGTTGAGGATTTCGTCGGGTTCGTCTAACAGAAACAGCTCAACGCCGCCGAACGTAGCTCTCGCGTCGCCGGCGACGTCTCCTCTCCTTCGCGTTGCAGCTCGTCGCCGTCGCCGTCGCCGTCTCGCCTCCGCTCCAGTCTCGCCTCCGCTCCGTTTGTCTCTCTCTCTCTCTCTCTCCATTTGGGTGTTACCGTGTTAGGGATTTCACGATTTGGGCAATTGGGGGTGTTTGATTTGGGGGCTGAAATTAGTATTTTAGTCATTAAAATTATTTAGAAATTGTAATTTAGAAATAATGAAGGGGTTTAAAAATATTTTTTGTTTACAATTTAGTCCTAAAATTGTTAATTAACTTGTTTACAATTACAATTTAGTCCTAAAATTGTTAATTAACTTTTTTACTATTACAATTTAGTCCTAAAATTTTTTAACTTATATTTTTGTAGCAAATTTTTTTTTTTTTGTCATTATTATTTATCACATTATATATATATAATGGTTAATGTAGTGTTAATTAGCTTCAATTATAATTTTAATAAATAGGATGAATTAAATTTGTGTATGTAAATTGCAGAAAATTAAAATTTAACAATGTCGGGTGAAGAAGGATCACATCCTCCTAGTGATGATATTGGATGGAAATTCGGGATTCCTATTAGTGGTTCTAGACACAAATTAAAATGTAAATTTTGTGGTAGAGAGATAAATGGTGGAATAACTAGATTGAAGCAACACTTGGCGGCCAAAAAGGGTCAAGTAGCTCCATGCCAAAGTGTTAGTGCCGATGTTAGAACGCTTATGATGAAATATCTTGAAGGTAACTTGGAGAAAAAAATGGATAAAAGAAAACAAAGAGAAGAAGTGATTGAACAAATTCGAGCTTCTCAACGTGATCAAGATAATCCTTACGATTTGAGTGATGATGATAACTCGGATGATCCAGATATGGCTTATGCACGAAAAGAAAGTATGAGGTTGCATAGAGAAGAAGAAGATAGGGAGAGATATAGGAGGGATGCAGGCAACCGATATGAGACCGGGAGTAATAGCGGGGTTGGTGAAAGCACCAGATGGGGAAGCACTACTACTCGCATTGCTAATATGTTTCGACGATCTTCTACTGTCCGTGAATCGAGTTCGAAAAAAAGTTGGATTGATTCATCTTTACCTGAAGTACGGTTGGCCGAGATTGATGTTGATCTACACCGTAGCAAAGCCCCCAAACAACAAAAGATCTCAACAAGGGTAATAAAAGGGTTGAGGAAAAAATTAGGGGTCGCAGTTAGTCAATTTGTGTTATACACACGTTTGCCAACAAACGTTGTTAATTCGCCATGGCTTGAGCCAATGTTGGATGTTGCAAGGGAGGTTGGAAAAGGAGTGAAAGTCCCTACTCCTTACGAGGTGACTGAAGTTTTCTTACCTAGAGAATATGAAGAATTGAGAAAGTGGATCGAAGCTCATAAACCAAGTTGGGAGGAGAGGGGCGTTACGATCATGTGTGATGGATGGAGCGGACCTACCCGGAAGCACATTATCAATTTTTTAATTTATAGTAATCGGAGGACTGTTTTTCATAAATCAGTGGATGCCATCGATGTTAGCAGAACTGCCGATTATTACTTCGGGCTTATGGACAAGGTGGTAGATGAAATTGGTGAAAAATATATTGTCCAAATCGTCACTGATAATGAGCCTGCAATAAAAGCGGCGGAGAAAAAACTTATGTTAAAAAGACCAAATTTATATTGGACAGGTTGTGCTGCACATTGTCTTGATTTGATATTGAAAGATATTGGAGAGAAAACAAATGTGCTGAAAGTCTTGGATGATGCAAGAAGAATATCACGCTTCATTTATAACTCTAGTTGGGTTATTGATTTTATGAAGAGATTTACTGAAGGAAAAGAGTTATTACGCCCCGGGATCACACGTTTTGCCACTAATTTCATTATGCTGGAAAACATTGTAAGGTATAAGAATGCCTTACCAAATATGTTTAATTGTGATGAGTGGAAAAGCAAAAGATGGGCGAAGGAAGACTGTGGAAAAAAAGTTAGAAAAATTGTGAACGACAATGGTTTTTGGATAAAAGCTTCAGAAATTTTAAAAGTTCAAGAACCATTGGTGAGGGTGCTTAGGCTTGTTGATGGAGATGAGAAGCCTACAATGGGATTTGTCTATGAAGCTATGGACAAAGCGAAGATGGCCATTGAAAAAAATTGTCGTTACTACAAAAAATATTGGAAAATAATTGACAAAAGATGGCAATTCCAATTACACCATGATTTGCATGCGGCTGGTAAGTAATTGACTAATTGTAAATTCAATTTTAAAAACTCTTGTTACTTGTTAGAATTAAACTTCCTTTAACAAAATGTGCTTTTTGTTTTGAATTCATGTAGGTTATTTTTTAAATCCTCAATTTCAATATGGTGGTAAACTTTCTGACCATGGAGAGGTAATGGAGGGAGTTCAAAAAGTGATTCAAAGATTGGAGCCGAATATTGATAAACAAATTCAAGCTATAAATCAAGTTAGTTCTTTTTTTTTTTTTTTAAGTAACAACTAGCGACTAACAAGTTACTAAGTTTTATATGTTTTATTTGTGGGTTTTTGATTTGTTACGTTCTAAATATAGATTATGATGTTTCGTGATAAAGAACATTCTTTCGGGACAGTATTGGCTCAAAAAGCAGTAACACGCACAAATCCAGGTAATACAATGAACAATTAACTATTAATATAAGAATCTCAATCTTCGTATCGTTTTAATTCATATTGTTTCTACAGCTGAATGGTGGATCCACTTTGGTGCATCTGCCCCTGAACCTCAAGAGATTGCAGTTAAAGTGTTGAGTTAAACAACATCGTCTTCTAATTGCGAGCGTAATTGGAGCACATTCAGTTTGATACATACAAAGACGAGAAATCGTCTAAAGTATCAAAAACTGAATAAACTTGTTTACGTGGTTTATAATATGAGGTTGAAAATTAGACATGCTACGAGATTAAGCCAAAGTGAAATTGAAGACAGCTTCAACCCTATAAACTTGGATTATATTTTTGAAGAAGATGATCCACTATATCCATGGCTTCAAGAGAGAGAAGAACCATTGTTAGATGATCAGGACAACTCCAGATGGTTAGACGTAAGCGATGATGAGGTCGCTACTTCCAGTAGCCAAGCACCTCGACGTTGGCAAAGTGATAGTCCATCTGGAGATGGAAGTGATACTGATAGTGGTCGTGGTTTGAGCCCACCTAGTGGAGAGTCTAGTGGTGATGATGGTGGAGGTGGAGGTGGAGGACACACTAGACAATCGCCGTATCATGAAGAGTTAGAAATGGCTGGATTTGCAGACAATGTCGAACGTGGGGATATTAGTGAGCCACGAAGGCATTCTATTTCTAGTGCAATTGGATCATCAAGAAGAAGACCAAACCCACAATCCTCAAATTCCGAAGAATATGATGACATGGAAAACCGCTTTGGTATGCTTGGAGTTGGAGGATACGGATATGGATATCAAGGGGATAATTATCATCAGTGGCGTCAACCACAACCATATCCTTACCCTTATTATCCCTCTTCGGAATATGTTTCGGCGCCACATTATGTGGGTATGGGTCCTTTAGGATGCCCACAACCTTCTACTACCGGATACTCATATCCACCACCACTTTCTTACCAATACGGTGTCCCTCCTCCACATCAAGAGAGTTCGAGTTCTACTTTCGGTCACTGCGAAGAAAGAGCAGAATCTAGCGGTACCGGTGGTAGTGGCCCTAGCAACACCATTTATGATCATTGCACTTTTAACTACTTTGGTGGTTATGGTGCTGCACAACAAAATCAGAGTGGTGATCATGCCGATGCCGACTATGAAGAGCCTGCGCGCAATTCGTTTTGGTATTGATAATTTTATACGAGTGTATTGTTTTTGTAATATGATGTACAAGTACAATTTACTCTTTTATTATATTTGTGTAATATATTTTTATTAAGTATTGTGTGCATCATCTTATTCTTTTAAGATTGTTAAGTACGATGATTTTTCGTATTTTTTATTTCTTTATTGTGTTGTATATAACCTTAAAATGTCATAAGATCTATTATAATGTGTTTATTAAAGGTGAAATGAGTGAAACAATTATTCTTATTGAGTTTTTGGGGATGTTCTAGTGATTTTAAAAAATTCACGACCGTTACGGCCGATTCCCGTTACGGACAGGCCGATACTCCCGATACCGTTACACCGCGACCGTTACCGTTACGTAACCCGATACCGCGATTTAAAACCTTGCTTTAATGACAAGGATACAAGAAGCTTTGTGGATTAAACAGATACATCTTAATCTGCAATCTCTAATTCTCAATGGATTTAATGGGACTCTAATATTTGAAGGCATTGTCAAAGGAATTAGGTGCTTATCCCCATGTTGTCAGAATTTTGATTTTTATATTCATATGGATGTTTTGAATTGCTCTGGTACCTTGTTCATATGTTTCTGTTCGTTAGTTCTTTTTACAACTGGCCATAATATCTTGTCTCACATGTATGGGCAGTTATCTCACAAATTTTATCTGATCCTATCATTTTCTAAGGGTTTTTTTAATTTGCCAGACATGTTTTTACTACTTTGTAATAATGTCTTTAACTTTGCAGCTATTATTCATGTTAAATCGTCCTTTTGAGGTTGTGTCAAGGGGTTATTCATTCATAATTAGTTTCTCAAAGGAATTGGCATTGCATGAGGTACTTGACTCCAGTAATTTCTTGGGGTTATCTAAATAGTTGTTCTTAATCTGAATCTTTTGGGATTTTCTAATTTCTTGCCCTCCTTTTATAGGAGAGCCTGGCTTTCATGTTTGAGATGGCTTTCCTCCATGAAGATTCCTTACGTGAATACGACAAACTAGAGCTTTGCTACTTGGAAACAGGTACTAAATGCATATTTCACCTTGGTCATTATTTTTGTTTTTCGAGACTGGATGCAAATCTTTATTTAGATACTATATTTTACTGAATCGAGACTAATGAAACTTATCCTTTTATACAGTGTCTAATTTTGACTTGGCTACTTGTCCTTATATTTACCAATTAATTATCTTGCACTATTTGATTATCTTTGAAACCTATCGCACATGGTACATGTTCAGGTGATGTAGTGAGTTTGTTTGTGATTTTGTGACGGTGTATGAAAATCTGCAAAAGCGTTATGTGTGTATCAGGGTTTACCAGTGCAGTCAGAAGTGAAAATTTATAGGTTGTGGTTGTAATAGTTGGCTACTTTCAGGATTTAGAAACTGTGTATTTGTTAGCCTAGTTTTATGAGAAAGTTTTTGAACTTTGTGTAACTTATTTTCATAGATTGTGCAAGTTTCGTTTTTGCGTGCTCAAAGGATTGGATGGTGGTGATGATCAGGGTGCTCTGCTGAATCTGAGAGCCAAACCATTGACACGGATTGTTTAAGACGATTCATTCAGGGAGTTTGAATTCAGACAATATTTGTTTTCCTGTCAAGTTAAGGTATGCAAAAACTGAGGAATTGTGATTCATTTAGCTTCTTTGGTTCTAATATTTTTTTGGGGGTACAAAGTGTCTGCAGACAAGCAACTCTACATACAAATTTTATCTGATCCTATCATTTTCTAAGGTTTCGTAATTTGCCAGACATGTTTTTACTGCTTTGTAATAATGTCTTTGACTTTGCAGCTATTATTCATGTTAAATCATCCTTTTGAGGTTGCGTCAAGGGGTTATTCATTCATAATTAGTTTCTCAAAGGAATTGGCATTGCATGAGGTACTTGACTCATTTTTCGTATTCACCTGCTGACTGTGTATGCTTCACTCAGCAGTGTTAATTTTTCATATCCTACTACCTTGATATTTTTTTTTCCAGAGCTTGTTACCCTTCTGTATGCGTAAGTTTGGATAGTAACTGCTTCTCATTATAGAGCTGGAGTAGTGGCACCTGATGTGGAGAAAGAGTTTTATCGTGTTCAGGGGGATCTTTATTCCCTATGCCGCATAAAGGTAAATTTGTGTTTAGTATTAACTTTGGAACTCCATTCTATATCCATTGTGTTTCATCAGTACAAAGGCATGTTAGTCCCTTGATACGGAAATAGAGTATGAATCTTGCCCAAGATGTAGTTTGGCAGTAGACAGATGTATGATGTAAAAGTTGATAACATCTTTCATTTCTTCATGGTCATCTCTAGCAATTATAATGCCATTTTCTTGTACAGAAAATTATCTCAATAAATAAAGGTAGAAAGATTAGTTATACTTTACTTGGATTTGTTAGCATGCATTTTTTATGTCTATGTTTTGTTTATATAGGTTTCTTTGGATGAAGATTGAATGTATGGATGAAGATGAATGTATGATATGTTATGGAGTATTAAATTTTAGATATGTGTTTTTGTTGGAAAGGTTTTTATTTTATGAATCTTGTTTTAGTTGCAAGAAGTTTTTAATTTATGAATCTTGTATTGGGGAATAAAAACAAGTTGATATTATTTTTTGGTTAATGGGTAATGCTTTATGATTCATTGTTAGAGGATGGTTTTCTTTAGTTAGGTTGGTCTTTTCTATTTTGTGTATCTTTGGAGTTTTTAATTTACTCAGTTTAATGCAAAAATTTTAGTTATTTATGTATTTTGTGTTGTGAGGAATTTTTAATTTTTATTGTTTGGATTTAGAGTATTTTGATATTTTAAAATAATTCTAGATTATAAAAAAAAAAGATATTTTTTTGGACATTAAAAATTGTCATATTATAGATTTTTTACAACACTTTGGTAGTGTCTTAATATATATAATTTAAAAAATATAAAATATTATAGAGACAATATATGGTGTAGTGAAGCAGTCCTAATATATCTAATTTACTCTTTCTCACAAATACAAAAAATAATTTTATCTCATAGGAGTTTCTATAAATTCAAAATAATTATGCTCAATTAATGTCTCGAATATTATGTGATAGAATTTATATGAGAAAATAAAATTTGATTTAACTCAATTTAAAGCACATATATTATGTAATTAGATTTCACAGGTGAAAATAGTTTCTTAATATATGAAAGATTTTCAAACAAGAAAATAATTTTTCTAAAACAAACATTTCAAGTAATAAATTAAATAATCTAAGAAAATCACTAGAATTAACTTGGAAAGATCGCATCGATTTTTTTTGAAAATAGATAAGATAACTTAGTGAAAAACAAAGTCAGTGATGAAATTTTTTGCGCACTTGGATCAAGAACTCTTTCAAAATAATTCTTCTAGAAATATTTCAACAAAACTCACTCTTTTTTAAGCAACGGTTGATTGTTCTTGATTATCTAAAGTTGAAAACGCAAGTCTCTTTATATATAATTCAAACTAAGCCTATAACGGCTGGTTCCTAAAAGATAAGACAAAAAATGACACTCTAAGATCCTATATATGATTTACTATCAAAATATGTATATTTAATTTAAAAATACTCTTAGAAAAGCTTGATTTGGTTCCCAAAACTTTTTAGATTTAAAATACTTAAATGTAGGAAGTAGTTTTACTAATTCAATTCAAAAAATCATTTAATATATGGACCAAATATATAGGTTCTTAATGATATACAATATATAATAGTAATATACTCAAATCCTCTCAAAATTGTTTTTTCCAATGTTCAAAACCATAGGATTTGGGTAAAAGATCATGCAAAATGAAACAGTCAAAGTTGACTGAAGCAGGTGCTATCAGTTAACCACCCCACTGCCGGTTGACCGGCCTGTGCAATGGTCAACTTTTTGATCGTTGCCTCATTTTTAGTTGGTCGATTGTCCTCTTAGTCGGTTGATCGATCTGGTCAGTAGACTTCCCTATTAGTTTCCTTTGAGCCATTGTTTTCGTTAGTTGACCGACCATTTTTTGTAGGTTGACTGAATTAACCAATAACTTCCTCACACATTTTCGTTCAAGCTATTGCTTAGGTTAGTTGAACAACCCTTTTTGCCGGTTGACCAAATTGACCATAAAGTTGACATTTTATGTGTTAAAAGCATTTTCTCCATTCAACAATTTTAAAAAAATATTTTTATGATTTTAACGTTTTATAAAATCTATTAGGATCATGAATTTATCACTTCTGACGATAGCACATATAAGATTACTCATTTTAAGGTGTCTTGTATGATCTTAATTCGGGTTACATTAAGAGTATAAGTGTCACACCCCACTCTAGACACCCTTCACTGTGGGGCCGACGTGACGTCGACATGACATCACCTAAACGCCAAACCAACTAATATAACGATAATACACATACAATAATATACAATCGTCTAAAAATGCATATACAAATTTTCTACTATGGGGACTCATCCGTCCCCAAATATATGAACAACAAAATAAAATATCATGAACCTCTCACAGGTTCGCCCCAGACAACTCATCTCAAAATCTACACTCGACACCATCGTAGACTCTATCTAGCGCCAATAGGGGACCGACTTCTATCTGCTTCACTTGCGAGTATACTGCCTTCTTAGTAAAAACCATTTTAAACATAATAATAATACATTCTAAATAATACAACATTTAAATGGATCAAGCTTAACGCGTATAAATAACACATTTTGAACAGTAGTATAAAAATTATATACCACGAGAAAATTCCTTCTTCCTATTATTCAGAAATCATTATTCATAAATATATATCAAATATATGAAAACCGTCCAAACCATCAGCATAAGATAATCTGATAAATCACCAAAGACGATATAATAAAACACTACATCATCACATATAACAAAACATCAAATACGACAAAACACCACATGTCACCACACCACACCACATCACTCCCACACCTCGGCTAGCCATGTGATCGTTTTAACCTCACGATCGGGAGTTGCAACGGTACCGTATCCCATAGGATATGCCTTCCTAGCGGAATATAGCAACGCTCCGCTAGACTGTGCCAGACGGGTGAAACAACGCTCCGATGGACTAAACCAGACGGGTGAAAATCCACCACCAATCTCCACCTCACCACCATAACAACAATTCATCTCCACCTCAACAACAACAACAACAACTCATCTCCATCTCAACAATAACAACTTAATAGAAAACATCAACGCTCTGCCGAAGCAGATAAAATCAATAGCATTGACAAAACAATAACAACATCATCAAACTACAAATCAATAATATCAACATCTATCTCCAAATCCTATTTAATCCAAATATCATTTTTTCATCGTCTTTTAAAACCAATTAGATTTAACAAATAATTTCTTTCTGTTTTGGCTTCTGTTTCCTGTTTCCGTTCTTGTTACAGCCCCGACCGACCATCCCCCTTTCTTTCTGTACTATCCACTCCGGCGATTTCACTCACCACCGGCCGCCCAACACCAACGATCACCCACACACCACGCACACACGCCATTCGACCAAACGACACACCCACATGCACACGACCGCCTGACGATCGAAGCACACAACCGACGACGACAACACACGCACATACACTACTCTCTTTCTCTCTCTTCATTTTATGCTTCGGCTTCCTTTTAACCAACCAACGATGGCAACAATCACACCTATACCACCCAACCGAACGGATCATACACCCAAATCGAAAACCACCTTCTCTTTTCGGCCGGCGACACCTACTCTACCGATGACACAATACACACATACAACCGTCGAAATTCACACACACACACACACACACCGACGATCAAAACATAGCACCCACACACACAACACACCCTGATCACCAACCCCATTGGCAACGAAATACACAACTCACCGTCGACAACTAGCCGACGACTACACCCACGAATAGCACACACACGCGCTGGAACATTTGAGCAGAATACTATCACACACATACAAACAGAAGCAGAAACACACACACATACCTATAGACCCGCGCCGGCGACACCGCACGACCCACCATCGTCGGACCTCTCTCTCTCTCTTTGTTACTGTTGCCGGTGATCAAACCCACACATGCAAACATACACATCATCTCACACACACAGACCCATAGCAGCCCACAGACGCATGACGAACACGCAAACCACCCTCGACGGCCGAACACCCATCGCCGGCGAACCCCTTTGTTTTCGGTTCTCTATCTCTTTCTCTTCGATAATTGGTTCTCGACCCTTCTCCCGATTTCTATATGTATATATATATGTGTGTGTGTGTGTGTGTGTGTGTGTCACGATCCGTCCCGAAATCCCGACATCCCGGACTGGCGTGACGATATCATGATATCACCGAAAGCAACAAACCAACCAGCCATCTATTATACGACAATATGCATATACATAAATAAACACCATCATCTATATGAAGCTATACATATTTCTGTCATGGGGAACACACCTGTTCCCTAAATGTACTGACAGCAAGATATAATACCCTGAACCCCTCACAGGTTCACCTCAGAAAGCTCATCTCAACCCTCCACATGACTCCATCGTAGGACTCTACTTAGCACCAGTAGGGGATCGACTCCTAACTGCTTCACCTGCGAGTATACTGTCTTCTTAGTAAAAATATTTTTTTATAATAAAACTCATTTTACAACATCTAAATAGATCAAACATAAGTTTATAAATACCACATAGCACGTAAAATCCCCAATATATAAGCAGTAAAAATAAAGCGACATAATTAAGTTCCATTCAAATCCAACTAATATAAAAATCATCCTAATCACCATGATAATAAATATCAAATCAACTAATATACGTAAAACACCACATCTCAAGCACACATCTCAACGTACTATTTAAGCATACAACTCAAACACACACCTCAAATACACACACTGGCCAGCCCTACTGATCGTTTTAACCTCACGATTGGGAGTTGCAATGGTACCGTAACATCCGTAGGAATGTCTTCCTATGAAATATCCATACCCCTTTTGGGGAGAAATATAATCCATACCCCTTACGGGGAGAAACATCCACACCCCTTGCGGGGAAAAATATAATCCACACCCTTTTCGGGGAGAAATCACACCCCTTACGGGGAGAAAACGATGGCATCATCCAAATCATCAATATCGTCTAAAAATCCACACCCCTTATCAGGAGAATATAAACCACAACAACATCGTCAAATCACCACATCCACTTCTCTTTCCCAAAATCGACTTTTAATTCGAAAATCATATTTCTCACTTTCTTTTAAAAGAAAACATCTGATTTTACCAAAATCACATTTTCACTCTTTATTTTTAGAAAATCAGGCATTTTTAGAAAAACAGATATTGTCCACTCTCTTTTAAACACCACCAAATCCAACGAAAATCATTCTCAACTTTCTTTCAAAAACCATCGTAATTTCACGAAAATCCATTTTACTCACTCACTCCAAAACCTGCTTGATCCATATCTTCTATAAAATCATCTAGTCTAAGTAAAGCCATTTTACATGCATATATATATATATATATGAAAATAATTTGACAAGAAGACAGTACACTCAACTCGTGATCCGCTCCCAAAAGCTTTTACCGACTATACTCTAACGTTACTCCGGTGCCTGCGAACCTATTAGCGACAAGGCCTAAATTAATATTTTAGGTAAAAATAACCCAATCATGCAAATGCAGGTTGTATGTTTCGTATTTTCTCATTCCCCACATTTTATTATGTAAAATTATTATTTGGTAAATTTTCATTTCGTTAAAAGTTACTGCATTCCCAAATTTATTATTCCCACTACGAAATTTTCGATGTGTTAATTTAATTTTATAAACTAAAATAAATTCAACGAAAAACGTTACCCGTTTCGAATCGTTCACGGGTCGCGAGATGGATTTTGGATTCTATTGGGGTTCTTTCTGTAATTTTTCTTCTTTTTTTCTTCTTTTCTTCCTTCTTTCTCTTTTTCCCGGTTTCTGTTCTGTTTTGGTTTCCGCCAGTCGGCCACACACCACCCGTCGGCAATCACCCTCACACACCCAACAGCAGCTCCGTCGGACCAGAACGGAGACCCACATGCCCACATCCGACGTTTTCTCTTTCTCACTAACTCCTACTCACCGCCGGCCCAATACCCACACCCACCGATGATCACCCAAACACTGTCGGCAAAGCAGAACACATACGCACACCATCACAGCCGGCCGACCACCCACACATCGCTGAAGTCAATACTCACATACAAAAATACCTACACATCTGCTGACCAAAGAAAACCGACGAACACCCCACATGCACATCGTCGATGGTCAGAAAACACGCACAACACCCACGCTGCACAAAACAAGAAACGAAAAATACACCCACTCCGCCGAACGCCACCCTCGACGATCGACAACTGTTCGAACCCACTCACACCCATGCTCGTCGGATCTCACCACCTCCACGCAGACCTCTCTTTCTCTCCTCTGTTTCTTGTTCTTGGTTTACAGCCAACACACACACACACACATACTCCACTCACCCAACCGGAGAGATGGAGACGATACCCCCACCGGACCGACAGCGACGCCCACCAACGGCGATTGAGCAACACACACACAGCATCTCCGCTGGAGCAACGACTACGATCTGAAACTCACCACCGTCGACCCCTCTCTCTCTCTCTAGATTTTCTGAATCTCTTCTTCTTCTTTGAGATTTTGGTGATCATTACATGCATGTTCATATTTATATGCATGTAATTAGTGGTCTAAGCATTTAGCTTCTTCTGCCACGTCGCCTGCTTCTCTTTCTCTTTCCGGTCGGCTGAGCTCACGATCACACACACATATGTGCACACTTAGACACATACATATATATAATTAAAAGGAAAAAGTACAATTTAGACCCTCTAACTATTGACACATTTCTAAGTGGTCCCTCTAAGTTTAAACGTTTCATTTTAAACCCTCTACATATCATAACGTTTCAAAATGGTCCATCCGTTAGAGATTTCGTTAAAACTAACAGAATCTCAAGGGCAAAATAGTCTTTTCACATTTAATTTTTTTTTTTTAATTATTTTAATTAATTTTTTTTATCTCTCTCTCTTCCTCCCCTTCCTCTCTCTCTCTTTCTCTCTTTCCCGCCACCTCCCTCTCCCTCTTCCTCCCCTTTCCCTATCTCCCTCCTACCCCACCCCCTGTTTCAGGGGGTGATTCCACCCTCACCTCCTGTTACGGGGGTGGTTCCACCCCTTGCAACAGGGGGTGAAAAATCACCCCCTGTTGCAGGGGTGTGGTGGGAGGGAGAGAGGGGAAGGGGAAAAAAAGGGAGAGGGAGGTGGCGGGGAGAGGGAAAGAGGGAGAGAGAGGTGGCGAGAGAGAGAGAGAGAGGAAGGGGATGAAGAGAAAGATAAAAAAAATAAATTAAAAATGATTAAAAAATTTAAAAAACGTGAAAAGACCATTTTACCCCTAAATTTCGTTAGTTTTAACTGATTTTCTAACGGAAGGACCAATTTGAAACGTTATGATTCGTAGAGAGTTTGAAATGAAACGTTTAAACTTAGAGGGACCACTTAGAAATGTGTCAATAGTTAGAGGGTCTAAATTGTACTTTTCCCTAATTAAAATAAACTTTTGTTAAATTACTCTTTCCTCTCCCTAACTTCTTAAAATCTTCATTTTAGTCCAAGTCCACTTTTAAGAATTTCTTAAATTACAATTTCACCCCGAAAAGTTTTAATTAAAAGTTAAATGTCAATTTACCTCCCAAAAGTTGGATTTAATGTTTCTAAATTTGCGAATTGACCCCTAAATTTTTAACTTCATTTTTTTTTGGACCCAATTTCACCCCGAATTTTTCCAGTTACTCTAAAATGCAACTAAAATGACGTACGTGCTACGATTGAGGTCTTACAATATGTGGTCAAGTAGCCGGCCAAGGGGCATCTCCCTCGCCGTTTGTTGTCCAACCCTCCTATCTATCTATATATAAAAATTATATATAATATATATAATTCACACAATCCTCCCCCTCTTTTTAGTTAAAACTTTAATTAGACCCATTCTCATTTTAATGTTTTGAAAAATTACAATTTGATTCCCAACATTTTAATTCCCATAATTAATTTACACCATCCACCTCAATATTTTCGAAATATTTTAAAGCGCGATTTGAGTTATACGCATATCAAAGATTGGGGTCTCACAACTCTTCCCTCCTAAAAAAAATTTCGTCATGAAATTTTCGTCAAACTACCAATACGTCAGAATTGCACCACATGATTACGTCCGTCTTACGAAATTCTAGAACAACTGATTCCTATGTAAGGTCCCATACTCAAAAGTTGCCCAAAATTTATAATAATTTCATTTCGTCAAATTATATCCCCTTATTGCAACACTTCCATTTGCAGTGGTCGATATTATATCCAATACCCAACGAATAGCGTGCACTTGGTCGATCACGCTAAACACGAACAACCAACGGTAAAAGAATCTCAATTGATTGAGCCTATTCATTCTGGCTATAATTTTTCCGTAACCAACACTTATTTATTTCATCCGACATTTTCCAGTCGACTAGTTTGCCACGATATTTCCGTTTAACATTTAAACCAACAACACTCATAACCAAGTGCATAAGCAGTCACATAAGCACAATTAGCCCAAAATTATCAACCTCAGTATCTAGCTCAGACTTCAATTCTCTTATAAACGTTTCCTAATATTACCGTTAAATCTTTCGCACTGCGCCAAAATCACATAAATATGTTTTAAATCACGTCCAAA
The DNA here is from genome assembly GCA_016647705.1 of Eucommia ulmoides. Lineage (NCBI taxonomy): Eukaryota > Viridiplantae > Streptophyta > Magnoliopsida > Garryales > Eucommiaceae > Eucommia > Eucommia ulmoides. Next base: position 23,934,505 of record CM028330.1, on the reverse strand, counting down.
ACATAACAATGTCCCTCAACACATAGATATCACCAACCACCTCACTACATATCGAAATACGTTAAATGGGTCATCTATAAGAATTTCCTTCATGCCTCCACATTTAATCAAGTCCCTGACAAGGTCATGTGCTTTAATTCCGTTTCAATCTACCTAACATGCTTCAAACAATTATCCACGTATAAATATGAATTAAAGAACATAGATATGTCCCAATCACCAAAATTCGATACATCATAAAAGTCATTAGTTATTGACTGTAAGATATTGCATTGTGAGTACATATCAATTCAAGGACATTTTAAATTATCATTTTCCCATGAAATCTTATTGACCTCCACATGCCGACTTCGCCTAATAATTAGTAACAACTCAGTACATCTAATTGGGTTTTTTCTTTTTTATCAACTCCGATTCTAGAAAAAAAATAAAAATAAATAAATAACCACACCAGGCTATCTTTACTTCTCGAAAATTTTCGGTTCTCTCTTCTCCATTCAGTCTATTTGACTGGAATCCTACATCCTTTCCATACAGCGCTTTATCCGATGCTACCTTGATCGTAGACAAGATATCTATTAGTTAAACACATTTTATTAGCGTCGCGTGATTCTCCTTGCTATCAGAAATTTCAGAACGCAACTCCTCAACATATTTCCCAATACCTGAATTCACACCTCTCGATTGACCGTTAATGTATAAATAAGAAGAGTTACGAACTCTCAACTAGATACCCAAAGCAGTATAGAAACTCGAATAAAACTCAAAATAATTATCAACCAGGTCACAATACGGCGACACCTTTATGGTTTCAGACTTCTAATTCCAAAAATTTCGAGTAACTGATCAACCGAGTCTAAACACATGCTAAAATTTTTAATCTAGGAGCCACTGATCCTTATCAAACATATAATTCAATATCTAATTTGCACTTTTGATTTAAAATAATTATATATTATCCTAACTTGATTGGACATTTTCGTTGAACCAGTGCCTCATGCAACTGAACCCTCCAGTCAATATATACTGGTATACGTATAAAAAAAATAAAATTCCTCGAACTATTCTCCCCTTTTTCATTTGGAATAGGTCAAAGCTACAATAGCCCACCTGGATATTACTACTCAACCTTAACTTTACTACCAAACAAATCACCTAACAACAATTGTTACTATTCCCCAATTCCATTTCAATCTAATAATAATACTCACACAATCTCAATAGTTTATCATTACCGAGCATTGTATACATTGTTCTATTCACCTCTTTTAAGGGCTCTTCCGTCAATTGACATTGATAATCCTCCACCTTTTATTTCGATTTCTCAAACTTCATCAGTCTTGCAGACACGCTAATCTGTTCTACAGTCAATTCCCACTGCATTGCTAAGCCTTCTTAGCTGCACAACCGAACTTTTACATAACTACACTATGGTCAAAAAAATGCCGAACAACGTTACCATCTAACTAGCCACCCACTAAACTTACAAGGACCTCAACTCAACCCATTATGACACCTACATTGGTATAAATAACCCAATTATGCGCAATCACCCTTTTCCCGATTTTCGACTTAAAGCACCAATCCCGACATACAAGAATGTCGCTAAACGTCAGAAAGAATACAATCTCTACCAGTTCCAAAAGGTTTCGAATTCCAGTCACCTGTTCTCAGCCTTCTCCACATTTCATCAACCCACCACCTCAACTTCTTTTGGACTCACTTGAATACTATACCTCAAGAGCACTAGTCCTAAAATTACCATTTAATCCAACCAACTCTCATATTTATTGTGTTTTGCCTACAATCGCACAGTCTTAGTAACTCATTCTGAAGATGTTCTATATGCTCTTTGTTACTCTCGATCGAATCACCGCTTTCATTACGTCCCAAACTCTAATCTTCAATTACGAATACCTTACTAAAAAATCTAACCCTTTACTCTGTTGCAATTGATTTTAACAACCCATCCATTCTAACTGATGAGTTACCAACAACGAATCTTCATGGAACAACATCTCAAGTCTACGTAAATCATGAATTGATGGCCTAAATTTATTGTAACGACCCGGCTTCCCAAGGCCGTCACGAGGCTTTTCTTATTAAAGACTTTCTAAGCTGAAATCGAACTTACTCCAATTCCCAATATCCAATAATCTTTATTATTATTATTATTATTATTATTATTATTATTATTTTTTTTTTTTTTTTTTTTTTTTTTTTTTTTACACCACATAAGTGATTTAAATTCGTCTAAATGCAATCAATCATCGACTTAAATTAATCCACTCAATTTTTCCTATATCAAGACGATCACCTTTAAAAAAATAAAAAATCCCAAGGTTATGATTTCAAATCTCAATTTCCCCCATTTATCAACACGAGTATAATCTACCACTTAATGAGCCGAACGTTCACCTCTTTTACATTATGAAACTTATTTAACAGTAACCACAATTATTAATCACGCCCACTAGCACCCTGCCAAACTCATAACTACATAGGGAAAAATCCCTAACTATTTCAATATCCACCGCCAAAACTTGTTCGAACGAATGCACAACATCTGCGTACTGACTTATGATATTCTTTCTTTAACACTTTCCTACCCTTCTAGACCCACTATCAGACTAACTGAGGTACGAGATACGCCTTCCCAACGATACATACTTTTATTCATCCCAAATTCGACTTCACCCACAACTCTATATTACTCATTCAAATAAAGTATACTTACACGCACCTACTATCCTTCCAGACCCACAATCCTTGACTACTTCCTACATATTATTTTCTATTACGTTGCTATATACTACAACTGTTGCTCCGCCTATCAATTAATCTAAACGTATTACCAAATTAAATTCTTATCTAGTAACGTCACAGTTTCCTTTCAGATTGCCTAGAAGGCGATTTACTCATTTTGAATATTATTTCTTATTCCAACTTAATTACGTTCTGCTATATCATCAAATATGTTAATAACGACGTACTAGGTGCTACCTTTCTTAAGTGTAGTTGTTTGCCTAGCTTAGCCTTCTTATCTTGTGGAAGACATCCCTCCTGGCAATATCACCACGTGATAGTATCACTACTTGCCAACAAGGCAACCCTCCATGCATCATGCCAATGCACACACTAATGAAATAAAAGACCTAACATTCACACACCGCACTAACCTATTGATACTCTATCTCATGTCCCTTACTGACTAGATCACTGACACGTCCTCCTATCTTATGGTCTTCTACTGACACAACCACTGGCAAGTCTACAAAACATGTAATCTAGGCTCTGATATCAAAATTGTCACACCCCACCCCGGACACCCTTCACTGTGGGGCCAGCGTGACGTCGACATGACATCACCTGAACGTCAAACCGACTAATATAACGATAATACACATACAATAATATACAATTGTCTAAAAATACATATACAAATTTTCTACTATGGGGACTCACTTGTCCCCAAATATATGAACAGCAAAATAAAATACCATGAACCTCTCACAGGTTCACCCTAGACAACTCATCTCAAAATCTACATTCGACACCATCGTAGGACTCTATCTAGCGCCAGTAGGGGACCGACTCCTATCTGCTTCACCTACGAGTGTACTGCCTTCTTAGTAAAAATTATTTTAAACATAATAATAATACATTCTAAATAATATAATATTTAAATGGATCAAGCTTAACGCGTATAAACAACACATTTTGAACAGTAGTATAAAAATTATATACCACGAGAAAACTCATTCTTCCTACTATTCAGAAATCATCATCCATAAATGTATATCAAATATATGAAAACCGTCCAAACCATTAGCATAAGATAATATGATAAATCACCAAAGATGATATAATAAAACACTACATCACCATATATAACAAAACATCAAATACGACAAAATATCATATACGACAAAACACCATATGTCACCACACCACACCACATCACACCACATCACCCCCGCACCTCGGCTAACCCTGTGATAGTTTTAATCTCACGATCGGGAGTTGCAACGGTACCGTATCCCGTAGGATATGCCTTCTTACCGGAATATAACAACGCTCCGCTGGACTGTGCCAGACAGGTGAAACAACGCTCCGCTAGACTAATCCAGACGGGTGAAACACCGCTCCGCTGGATTGTGCCAGACGGGTGAAAATCCACCACCAATCTCCACCTCACCACCATAACAACAACTCACCTCCACCTCAACAATAACAACAACAACTCATCTCCATCTCAACAATAACAACTCAATAGAAAACATCAACGTTCTGTCGAAACAGATAAAATCAATAGCATCGACAAAACAATAACAACATCATCGAACTACAAATCAATAATATCAACATCTATCTCCAATCCGATTTAATCCAAATATCATTTTTCCATCGTCTTTTAAAACCAATTAGATTTAACAAATAATTTCTTTCCATTATCTTTAAAAATCAGCAAAAACCACAAATCCAAATAACCAAAAACTGCTTGATCCATATAAGTTATAATTGTGTTCAATTTTTAAGTAAACACATTTTCCATCATATATTTGAAAATAGATTTGGTAAGAAGACAATACACTCACCTCGATATCCGTTTTGTAAAACTGACACTGACCACACTCTATCTGGACGACGGTGCCTGGGAACCTAATAGTGACAGAACCTAAATTAATATCTTATTTAGAATATCCTAATCATGCAATGCATACCCTATATTCCGAATTGTTACTATTTTATGTACCACGTTGTTAAAATTAATTAATCGCTACGAAATTATTACGATTTCAAAAATTGTAACGCTAAATAAAATTTATTCTAACGAAAATTTATAATCAATTGAAATTTCTCCTTTTTCCGAATTGTTCGGCGGCCACAAAATGGGTTTTGGATTTTCCTAGGGTGGTTTATGCAAATTCCCTATTTTTTCTTTTTCTTTTCTTTCTCTCTATTTTGGCTGCTGTTTCCTGTTTCGGTTCCTGTTACGGCCCCGGCCGACCATCCCCATTTCTTTCTCTACTATCCACTCCGGTGATTTCACTCACCGCCGGCCGCCCTACACCAACGATCTCCCACATACCACGCACACACTCCATCCGACCAAACGACACACCCACATGCACACGACCGCCCGACGATTGACGCACACAACCGACGACGACAACACACGCACATACACTTCTCTTTTTTTCTCTCTCCGTTTTCTACTTCCGCTTCCTTTTAGCCAACCAACGATGGCAACAATCACACCCATACCACCCAACCGAACGGATCACACACCCAAACCGTAACCCACCTTCTCTTTCTGGCCGGTGACACCCACTCTACCGACGACACAATACACACATACAATCGTCGAAATTCACACACACACACCGATGATCAAAATAGAGCACCCACACACACAACACACCCTGATCACCAACCCCACCGGCAACAGAATACACAACTCACCGTCGGCAACTAGCCGACGGCTACACCCACGAATAGCACACACACGCACCGGAACATTTAATTAGAGCACAGTCACACACACATAAACAGAAGCAGAAACACACACACATACCTATAGACCCGTGCCGGCGACACCGCACGGCCCACCATCGTCGGACCTCTCTCTCTCTTCGTTACTGTTGCCGGTGATCAAACCCACGTATGCAAACATACACATCATCTCACATACACAGACCCATAGCAGCCCACACACGCATGACGAACACGCAAACCACCCTTGACGGTCGAACACCCATCGCCGGCGAACCCCTTTGTTTTCGGTTCTCTTTCTCTTCTTCTTTCTTTTTTTCTCTCTCTTCGATAATTGGTTCTCGACCCTTCTCCCGATTTCTATATGTATATATATATGTGTGTGTGTGTGTGGGGGGGGGGGGTGTCAAGTAGCTGGCCAAGTGGCCTCTCCCTCGCCGTTTGTTGTCCAACCCTCCTATCTATCTATATATATAATTTACAGAATCCTCTCCCTCTTTTTAGTTAAAACTTTAATTAGACCCATTCTCGTTTTAATGTTTTGAAAAATTACAATTTGATTCCCAATATTTTAATTCCCATAATTAATTTACACCATCCACCCCAATATTTCCGAAACATTTAAAGCGCGATTTAAGTTATACGCATATCAAAGATCGGGGTCTCACAATAAGAGTAATGAGGAATACAAAAAATCTTTGATACTCTAAAGAATCTTCGATATCTTTACTTTGCACCCATCTTGAATCTCTTCATAAAATCTTCGTCTTGTAAATCTTCAACGATTAACATTTTTGATTCATTTTTTTTCTCATTTAAACACATGGAACTTATAATCTGAAATCACTCAATAAACCCATTAGTTTCATAAAATATCAATGTTCAATTCTCCATCAAAACATTAGGTTCATCAAGCTTAAAATAAACGCGAGGAAAGTAAATGACAAGAAATTTAAATATACGAAAACGTAAAAATCCTTATCTAAGGCTCGGAGGGTAAGTTTGAGAAGGTACCCTAGGCTTGACATATCGTTGTATCATTGGATATAAAAAAATATTTGAATAACAGAAATTAAATTGGAAGAAAAGTAAATGGAAAAATTTAAATAAGGTAGATAAATAACGAGATCTAGGATATAGAAATCCAAGAAGACAAGACATTCGAATCTTTGGTTGCCACTGTTTCTAATGGGTTTAGAGATTAAGTACAATAATCTTGCCCAATATTCCCATGTCCAAGATCTAAACCAAAAGAAAAAAAAGGCTAAAGAAAGAGCCTACGGGTAGGAGAGATGAACATGAAACTTAAAGAAAAATTGTAAATCGATATACCTAGCTCAAGATCTACTAGATTTCGGCTTTGGGATGAACTTCAGAGAGTTTATTCAATGATTTAGGTAAAATGGGAGAGAAATCAACAATACAATACTTCAAAAGAGTTTTTTAGACTTTGACCCATTTCCTTGGAAAACATGGGGGCTATATATAGTCCCCAAACCATTGGGACGCATCATGTGATACAACCTTGCAATGCAATATGGGTTGTGACCCAACCCTCATGGTAACAAAAACTAATTTGATGTACATATTATCATATTTTACTTTTCATTTTGGATTGGTGGGAAAATGGTTGGTTCTAGATATTTATTATAAAAATCATTTAAAAATAGTTGAAAATACATTAAAATTTTTATTTTCGTGAAAAAAAAAAAACAAGTTTAGGGGGAACGACACATATCAAAATGTGATTGGAGATGATGATGTCAATGTGACATAAGGATAGTGTCATTTGGGTGCTGTAGGTGATAATAGTTTCAATTGAGCCCAATCCAATCTTAATTAATTTCAACACGACAAATTACGTCCATAATCTAAATGTAATTATACTTTAAATACCAATTTTACCCCTTGAAGAATTAGTCAGACTTCGAAAATTCGACTAGTTTTTTGCTAGGAATATTTGATTTTCAAAATTTAATTCCTCAATATCATATTTAATTAATTTTTCCCGAAATTAACCAATAAGAACTCCAATTGTGAATTCAAAAAGCATTTCAGAACGATGATTTTATCCCTTCTTTTTGAAATTCAAAATTAGCTTTCCAAAACACCTCCCTATATCATGCCACATTTTAAACAATATCCGCATCATTTTATGAGTCCTTTTAGGTATTCAGATCCTCCCAATTTCAAAATTCAAAAGATTTTAAACAATTACATTTTAATTCCAAACCTTTAAAATATCTTCGAAACACTTGATTTTCAACAAGACTCTTTCCCCAAAATTTTTGTAAACCATCTCAGTTACGTAAATATTCAAATCCATTTTTCTATTTTCTATATTTTTTTTGGATGTTATCTTTTCTATTTTATTTTATTTTGATAAGAATGTTGAAATTATATGTTAAAATTGAGGTGGAGTGGCAAGACAAAATGTGATGTCTATAAAAGGTCTGACCAATGAAATGCATAGGGCAATGTAGAGGATCTTGTTTGGCCGATGGGAGGGTGATCTTCAGTTATTGGTGACAGTTGTTATGTATGTCTGTATTAATGATAAACAATGACCTGAATGGTCCAATCTATCGTAGTACAGTTGAATAGTTAATCACTACTGATAACACTGAAAAAACACCCTTTGATTCGTGAAATCAACTTTGATAATGGTTGTATTGAGGACAAAGACTGGAAAAGATTGAAAACGCGTTTCCCACAATGTTATTCAACATTGAAAAAAAAATTCTGAAAAAGTCTGACGAAGGCTAGAAAAAAACTGAAAATGCGTGGCCCAAAAATGTCAATGAACAGTGAATAAAAGCTGAAATAGGCTGATGACGGCAGGGAAAGACTGAAAAAAGTTGGAAAAAAAATTGAAAACGCGTGGCCTGGACCTTGGGATCACTATAGACTCACGAATGCTGACAAAGGCCAAGAAAAGACTAATGAATGCAAAAAAAGGCTGAAAAAAATATGAATACTCATGATGCAAACTGTGGTTTTAAAAAGCGAAAGTTACTTCTCATAAAAAAGATTTTTTTTTTTTTTTTAAAGTTGTGTCATCCTTATCTTTTATTCAATTCAAGTTTATGTAATTTGGAGTCCGGAGTCTATATAAGATTCCCTTGTGTCATTGAAAAAAACAGAATGGAATATTAATTTCACCCTATAACATTCGTGAAATATCTTCAAACATTAATTCGAGTGAGGAAAGCTCACATGGTATTTCAAGTGAGGAAAATTCATATGGTGTTTGGGGTTAGCCTAGACCTTAGTATCACTATAGACAGTAGGTTCTACAATTATATTATGATGACTACTAGACTGATCAAGACACCAATCCGATCAACTATCGTGTCGGCCTATGGTAAGAGTGTGAATCTAGGGTAAGAGAGGCTAATGGTAGCGCGTAAATTACGTCGCTACTTTCACCACAAGTGTATGGGTCAAGTTTTAGTATAGATTGGGAAGAGTAGGGATTGTCGTATCCACAGGGATTGGATTAGATTATCGTTGAGTACCGCGATTGTTATAACCTAACTTTATTTAAGCGATAAAAAAATAGGTTTTTATAATAATTATAAAATACTAAACTAATTAACTAATTAAACTAATTATACTAATACACTAGTATGACGTTTATGGGAAATTATTGCCTAGGGATTATCTTTATTCATTTAAACGTGTTTGTTTCAATCTAGTTTACATTAATGACATTCCAATCTATTCGACAATCTAGATATCGAAATCTCACTCACTACCTCTTCCGAGTGTAAAGTGAACGAATATATGATTTCGCGTTAACGCTGAAGTCCCCTTTGAGCGTCTATACGACACTTGGTCACATGAGTCTCGCCTCAATCTCACGGACACTTTCTAACGCCTTCCTGGGTCATTAGATCGTCGTGTTGTGTTTAAACCCTAATCCGAATTCGGGGTTACCTCTCCCGAGTGTCAAACTCCGTATTCTTAATATATCTAAACAAGCATATAAATATGGAGGAACGGTAAACACAATAGAATAGACAAAAACAACCGTTAACAAAACATCGATTTATTCAAATAACGTTTTCATGAAGTACAATTAAGCCCTAGACAATATATGTTTAGTTACACATGGTCATAGCCCTACATACAACTAGAAACAAGCTAAACATATTCTAAACATTCAACCAAACTAAGAAATAAAGGAGAAAAACAAGGAGACTAGCTGTTATCCGAAGATTTGATGCTAAAATCGCTCCGAGAACATTTTCTCTTCTTCTCGTTGTGATCTTCTCTTGGTTGATAGGCCTTAGAGCTCTTAAGACACTCTCGAAAATGTTAACTTTGTGTTTGGGGGAGAAGAGATGATATTTATAGGATACAAAATATCAATAAAATATCCTAAAATATCTAAACTGTCTAGCGCCTAACTGCTGCAGCGGTGGAGAGGTCGGTAGGCTTCTGGCGGGTGACCGCTGCAGCGGTAGAGAATTCAACAACTCTTTGTATTTTCACCGCTGCAGCGGTGGATGTAGGTTATGAATATTGTCCGTTTTGCTCTTATTCTCTACCGCTCTTCCACCGACTTACTCATTTGTGGACCTTTTTCATCTCTTTTTGCCCCAAATACCTGGTTTATACATAAAAAAATAAAAACATATTAAAACATATTAAAACGATATAATAATACTCGAAAACTACCAAAACCGGCTTGGGAATAAATAGATAAATTACATCTATCAGCGAACAACCTTGTATATTCTTTGAGAGATGCACTTGTTCCACATCATTGAAGTCTTCAGATGCCTCGCAGATGTCAAATTGATGACACAACTAAGATAGAAAATGCTATCACACGAATTTGCATGTAGAATAATCAAATGTTGGTGCGAATGAGTCGACATTATCTACTTCAACTAGCCAATGAAATGACTGCCGCAAGTAATAGAATACTCTCTCAAAATAAATACAATAATGTAATGATAAACAACGATTATTTGTCTGAGGGATACATATCCAATGAACAATAAATATATTTAGCTAGTTGTATGGTATTTGTTATGTGTTTTCATATCATTACCTTTGTGATGTTATGTACTGTATTTCTTATGTATTATATTTGTTATTTATTTTCATGTCACTACTTTCGTGATGTTACGTATTGTATTTCTTATATATTGTATTTGTTATGTCTTTTCATGTGACTACCTTCATGATGTTACGTACTGTATATTTTAGAAAGTTCTTGGTTTACCGTATATATTGTTCCGCAAAATAGATAAAGCATTTGAATGGGAGATGGAGACAGGTGTCTAAAATTCCAGGGAAATTAGCATACGGAGTAGAAAGCTATTGATCTACCGCATATATTGCTTCTGAGATGGATAAAACATTTAAATGAGAGATGGAGACATGTGTCTAATATTCCAGAGAAATTCTTAGATAGAATACAGAGTGGAAAATTGTTGATCTATTCAACAACTTTCCACTCCGTATGCTATCCAAGATTCCTCCGGAATCTTAGACACTTGTCTCCATCTCCCATTCCAATATTTTATCCATTCGCGGAGCAATATATACGGTAGATCAACAACTTTCTAAAGAACTCCATAAATTATGAAATAATGTACATATTAAATTATAGAGAATTTTTTTGTGGGGTCCCATTTCTTAAAAAAACAACTTTTAAAGGACTATCATTTTTTCACTCATCCCAAAAGTACAATCAACTATCTTTTCCCTAAATTACCCTTCTATAGTTCTAAGATTTACAAAACAATTTCATTCATCATTTTTTAAAAATATTCTAAAACTAAAAAAAAAATATATTTACAAATTTTCATTTATCTTTTTAAATTTGACAGAAAAAAAATATTTTTAATAAAAAATGTAATTAATTTTACTTTAAAAATAAAAATAAAAAATCTCACTGATTTTTTTTTTTGTAATTCCACTTATTTTTTATTGCAATTCTAATAATTATTTTATAAAATTTACTAAATTTTATTTTTCAATAAAATAAAAAAATCGCTAAATTATTTTTTTGTTCAAAAATATATTATTATTTTAAAATACTGCAAATGCCATTCTATAATTTTCCTATACATTTAAATATTCACTAAAAATACTGTAAATGTTATTAAAATACATAAAAATTTATTGAAAAATAATCTAACTAGAAATCCACTGAAATGTAATTTAAGTAGATATCCACCTAAAATAAACAAAATTAAAATTGCTCACATCTAAACAGATCTAATGTGAGTGAATATCCACTTGAAAAAATAATCTAAGTGGATATCTACTGAAAATAAATTAATTAGATATCCACTAAATATTATAGAACTCACTGTGTTTCTACAAGACTTGTAGATCCACTAAATATTATAGAACCCACTAAATCTACTAAGTAGATATCTACTGAAAATAAATTAAGTAGATATCTACAATTTTAATAATTATTTTATAAAATCTACTAATTTTTATTTTTCAATAAAATAAAAAATTCGCTAAATTTATTTTTTGTTCAAAAATATATAATTATTTTAAAATACTGTAAATGTCATTCCATAATTTCACTATACATTTAAACATTCATCAAAAATAATGTAAATGCTATTAAAAATGCATAAAAGTTCATTGAAAAATAATCTAACTAGAAATCCACTGAAATGTAGTTTTAAGTGGATATCCACTGAAAATAAACAAAATTAAAATTGCTCACATCTAACCAGATCTAATGTGAGTGAATATCCACTTGAAAAAAATAATCTAAGTAGATATCCACTGAAAATAAATTAAGTAGATATCCACTAAACATTGTAGAACTCACTGTGTTTCTACAAGACTTGTAGATCCACTAAATATTATAGAACCCATTAAATCTACTAAGTAGATATCTACTGAAAATAAATTAAGTAGATATCTATAATTCTAATAACTATTTTATAAAATCTACTAAATTTTATTTTTCAATAAAATAAAAAATTTGCTAAATTTATTTTTTGTTCAAAAATATATAATTATTTTAAAATACTGTAAATGTCATTCAATAATTTCACTATACATTTAAGCATTCACCAAAAATAATGTAAATATTATTAAAAATGCATAAAAGTTCATTGAAAAATAATCTAATTAAAAATCCACTTAAATATAATTTAAGTGGATATCCACCGAAAATAAAAAAATTAAAATTGCTCACATCTAACCAGATCTAATACGGGCGAATATCCACTTGAAAATATAATCTAAGTGGATATCCACTAAATATTATAAAACTCACTGTGTTTCTACAAGACTTTCAGATCCACTAAATATTATAGAACCCACTAAATCTACTAAGTAGATATCTACTGAAAATAAATTAAGTAGATATCTACAATTCTAATAATTATTTTATAAAATCTACTAAATTTTATTTTTCAATAAAATAAAAAATTTGCTAAATTTATTTTTTGTTAAAAAATATATAATTATTTTAAAATATTGTAAATGTCATTCAATAATTTCACTATACATTTAAACATTCACCAAAAATAATGTAAATATTATTAAAAATGCATAAAAGTTCATTGAAAAATAATCTAACTAGAAATCCACTGAAATATAATTTAAGTGAATATCCAACGAAAATAAAAAAATTAAAATTGCTCACATTTAACCAGATCTAATGCGAGCGAATATCCACTTGAAAAAATAATCTAAGTGGATATCCACTGAAAATAAATTAAGTAGATATTCACTGAAAATAAATTAAGTAGATATCCACTAAACATTATAGAACTCACTATGTTTTTACAAGACTTGTTGATCCACTAAATATTATAGAACCCACTAAATCAACTAAGTAGATATCTACTGAAAATAAATTAAGTAGATATCCACTAAACATTATAGAATTCACTGTGTTTCTACAAGACTTGTAGGTGAAATTAGTTAGATATCCACTAAATATTATAGAACCCACTAAATCTACTAAGTAGATATCTACTGAAAATAAGTCAAATGAAAATCACTGCAACCAATCCGAAAATCTAAATTAATAAGTGGATATCTACTTAAACGAAACAATTACACACAAATGGATAAAACCACAAACAAATCATCATGTAGTTTGTAAGTATGATCTTGGCTTTGGTTTTTCAACAATACTATAAATTATAAAGACACCAAGTAAAAAATAAATGAGTTAAGGAAGCAATATAAACCTACTTCCTTAGGTGGCGTTTGTTTAGTGCCTAAGTTTCCAAATAGCTGTTTTCGAGAAGCAAAAACAGAAATGTGGGAAAAACATGTTTAGTTTTTTAAAAATTGTTCTAAATATTGAGAACCGAACAGGGAAAAAAATTGTGTTCCCATATTTTTTGTTTAAGTTCCTAGATTTTTAGGAACAGAAGCAGAATTCTGACAATAGAAACACTAAACAAGTGCCATAGTTATCCATCATGAATATGTAGCAACACATACAATTTCTATCCAAAAAAACCACAAACAAATCAACTCAAATGAAAACGATCCAAAAAATCAAAAATTAGAAAATAAAATACAACAACTAAATATAATTAAGTGGATATATCAATATCTCTATTGATATATTACTATAAAAAACCAAAGTGGAAATCCACTAAAAAAAAAGAAGTAGATATCCACTAAAAATTATTAAACTCTAAATCTCAACTTCTAAATAGAAGAAATCGAACCATAACAAAGTGGACAAACAAAGCCTTCAGTTTACACATTCTCATGAAAGTTGGAGAAAGATGAAAGCAATCCAAAAAATCAAAACAACCGAGAGGATCTAGTAACCCGCACGAAGTTGGTACAATCGAAAACTATCTACGGAATTTGGTAACCTGCACGAAGTAAAACCTAAAATAAATCAAATAGTAGCAACAAATGCAGAGAGAGATCGAGAAAGGGGTCCAAAAATTGATCTGGGTATGAACTGAGATACTAACCGAATCAGAGGGGACGACCGAAAGTAGACGACGAACAGAGCATGAGATGGTAGATCTACTCAGATCTAACCTAGATCTGGTTGATGAAGGAGATGACGACAACACCTGCGGAGACGAGCGGCGATGATAGAAGCGGAATCGATAGAGACTATGACCGACCGACGAATTGAAGCGGCGAACGGCCGACGAATCGAAGCGATGAACGGAGAATCGAAACGAAGGCGGTGGAAAAGCACGATGCTAGTGCCAAAAGTAGAAATGACGACGATGAGTAAAGCAACGGTGACGAACGGCAGTCGTAGTGCCAGACCAAGCGACACTGTTGAGCTTCAGAGAGAGAGAGAGGAGAGGTGAAAATGAAATAAAGAGCTTCCACTACTCTTTTATTTATTATATTTGAAGGGTAATATTTTCATTTAAGAATATTAGTAAGGGAGTTTTGGTCATTTTAGAGCAACTTTTAATAAAAGAGAATTTATGATGGAACAACTTTTTAGGTGGGACTTAAAAAGTTGTTCTATCTTGGAATGGGAGTTTTGGAGAAGAACCCCTAAATTATATACATTTCTACAAATTATAATACATATCATTGAATTTTATGTACCGCACCCTCTGCATTTAATGTTCCTCTGTTGCTGCCGTAGGTGAAGTGGAAGTTTTTCTATCTCATCTACATGTGTATGATTGGCTTGTGTCACGTTCCCCAAATCCATGGTATATGGATGATAAATTGATTTCTAATAATTATATCCCCATAATTAAATGTTAGTTTTGAGTGATTTTCAGTATATTTAGTTGTTAGTTCCTAATTCTATTTGGATTTATTGTGTAGGCCCAGGGAAAAAAATAGATCAAAATGGTAAAATCAAGAGTAAGAGGCCAACAGCAGCAGGGTTGTAGCGCCAAAGCATGCAGCGGTGGCCTGTACTGCCTTTTAGTGATGACGCTGCAACGCCATTAACGCTGCCCTAATTCTAATTAGGCCGGTGCTGTATCATGGATTTACGACTGTAGCACCAACCTACGAGTCTGGACTACGGAAAATGGAGTATTATTGAATAGAGATGTGGTCGAACACTAGAGGCGGGGAGAGGAACCAGAGGATCACCTTTGGAGAGCAGATTGTACGAATATGACTTGAAGAATTCACAAAATTAGAATCAAGAAGATCGGGATCGAGATTGAAGACCTGAACCACTTTGGCAAATCTAGTTTTTCTTTTTCTCTTATCTCTTTACTTTTTGTACATGCCAGATCTGAGATTTGTGACTGTCATTTTAGTACAATTCATGAGTTTTTGTTTGAATGATACTATAGTTATATTGATGAATGATATGATCACGTTCGGTTAATTTGCTCTTATCTAGGGGGTGTTGAATGATTTTTTAAGAACTATACTTTGAAAACCTAAGCCGTTGTTAATTGGATTTCCTGTTTACATCATTTGTATTTCTTTGTGTTTATTGGCTAATTTATGCGAGAGGTAAATTAGATATCCTAGATGTATAAGATTAGGGATTCAAGAGGTGATAATTTTATATATTGAAATAGATGAAATACAGCCTTGATTATATTGAGTGCGAGAGATTAATATAATCTGGGTAGTCATTTGATGGGTAAAACGAAATGATTGGATAATTTGTTGAGTTGAATAGAGATATTAACTCAAATAATTATACAAATTCTCTCACTTGGCATTCGAGAGGTAAAAGGGAGGTTAATTTAGACACCCACGGCTAATGATTGGACATAAATTCAATTAACAACCGTAAGGATTAGTGTAGTTCAGCAAGTGATTTCAACCCCCCTAGAATTTTAATTCTATTAAGAATTGCATAAAAGCCCATTAGTCTATTAGTTTCCTTATCAATAGTTACTTAATTATTAATCAAAATTCTCATCAAATCATTGTGGATCGCTTGAATAAAATTAGGTCATTCTAATTGAGGTATTTAGTTAATTTCTCATTACCAATCCCTGTGGAAACGATACTCTCTCACTCATTTTATTACTTGTTTGACCTTGTACACTTACAAGTAACCAATAGCAAATAGAGTTCGCAACAATGGATACAGCGGTTCCTCTACGATCGGCAATGCATTTTCATCGTCTGATGATCAAGGGACCGGCAACATGTGTCTTTAGTTTCCAGTGGGTACACCACATGTCACAGTAGGAATGGGTACTAAGCTAGATGATGGATGCTTTATCATCAGGGTGATAAATGTGCCACACAGTAACGGTCCGCAACTGAAACCTAGGTCGACGCCAAACTCTGAATAAAAACTGTTTATCCCGTAAGTAGATGGTCCGACACTGGTGTCCTCCATCACTGCCTCCCCTAGGCGGTACACGTCATAATCTGGGTTTACGGAAAACCTGAAAGACGGCTCTAACGGAGGATCTGGAATGTGCTCCGACTCTAGAGCAACATCATTTTACATTTGGTATGACAACTTATGGTACAAGGCCCGAGAACATG
Organism: Eucommia ulmoides; assembly: GCA_016647705.1. Lineage (NCBI taxonomy): Eukaryota > Viridiplantae > Streptophyta > Magnoliopsida > Garryales > Eucommiaceae > Eucommia > Eucommia ulmoides. The sequence goes on along the minus strand of CM028330.1, from coordinate 23,917,585 downwards.
TGTCACGCATTAATAGTAGGGCCTCATCTACGTTAGCTGGGTGTTTCGTTCGCAAGGCAAAGTCGCTCAGACGCAGCATTCGTGAAGTATCTGATTCCTGCAAAACAAAACTGATTGCACTTGAGTAAATAAACATTAATAGCAACACAAATTAACGACCATATATGTCCTGCGTGCACTGCCGACCAATCCGTACTAGATTTTCCTCTCTGGCTAGTCAAATACAAGTCCTTGTACATGTCGCTTAGCCGTGGAATCCCTTGGCGAAATCCAAACTGTCGTAGCGTGCCATGGGGATAGTGGTACTCCACGATTTTATAGCACATAAGGGGCACAAACGCCATTCATATAACTTGGACATCTCTACAGTATGAGGGAAAGTCCTCCAAGACATCGGCTAGATAAGGCATCCAAATCACATGTCCAGACAATATAGAAATAAATAAATTAAATAATAAATATAAAAATAAATAAATAATTAAACATAAGTGAAGTCTTATGTAAATCTATAACTGACCTTATCATCTAACACATGTATCGGCTCGCTATCCAGAGTAATAGATACGTTCTAGCTATACGCGAAAACCAAAAATAAATATTACTAAATGAAATAAAACATTTGAAATGCGTAGAACTAAATTATATAATAACGTATTGAGACCCCCTAGGGGCACCTGGGAACCTGAAGTCCTCGATCTCTAGCTCACCCATTCCATTGGTCATCATAGAGAAAAACGTATGACGTAGTCTCGAGAGTCGCTCCCAAGCCCGACACTGTAACAGAAATAATGGTCCAACTCTATTTTTTATCTCCCCATGTGATGCTTTGCATAGCTCCCGATACAAGACCATCAGCGTGGCACTGTCCCAGGTATACGTTTACGACCCAGTCAAGTCGCGAAACAGTGGTAAGTAGGCCAACTTAACTAAACTCTCCGATTTATCTGACATCAACATTGTGTTGATCAATAGCAAGCAGTACGCGTGGGTGTAAGACTGCATAACATGCTTATCAGCATCGGCAGGTACACGAGCGAAAGTGGTATATATCCATTTTAGATTCAGGCTGTTGCGCTTGATTTTGTCCTCTAGCGGTGTCTAGCCTAGGAGGTCATGGAAAAGTTCCTGCCAACCTAGGACTGGTCTCATGTCCTCAGGACCGATAACTGCTCGCCCCGTTCACGAGCAGTTCGAATAACACTGCTATATCTTGCAGCATCATCGTCATCTCTCCAGTCAGAAGATGAAACGTATGTGTCTCCTGACGCCGTGTATCTACCAATGCGGTAATCAAAGCGTGGTCTAACTGCTTCTTTTGTAACCTAAAAGTACCGTATAGCCCAACAACTTGTATCAGCTGTACCACTTGGCCGAGTACATTATCTATCCAGTGCCCTGGAAACCTTCTCGCCCTAGAACAGTTAAGCCAACAATAATGTTGAAATATAAATTAAAACACAATCAATAAAAAATATAAAATAAAGAGAATTGAATATAATACATAAATATGTATTTAATACAACCTGCACTCCACATTATTCCCAAACTACTACAGACCTATGGTCATTCTGCAAATAAAGTAATGACCGATCCACGGGCCCAGGCTCTGCCATAATTGCAAGAATTCAAAAAAATTGAAACGTTTACAAAAAATATGATCTATCTACTCAACATAAAATAAAATATTATACTAAAAGGAAACTCGAATTCAATTTCATTTAGAATTTTCACTGTAATTTAAATCACACTTTGGGTCTTATATATTTTTACATTCTCATTTTTTTTTTGTTGTTTACATTTCTAATAAAAAATCCGAAACTTGTGTCAAAATTATTAGTACAAAACTTAAATTTCATCAACTACTATTATACAAAAAATATTATGCTTATCAATTAAGTGACAATAGAATACGACGCAATACAAATGTTGTTACAACCATAAACTAACAATTAAAAAGAAAATTTGTTGTCTCGATTACAATGAAACAAACAAATTAATTGAGAAAACTCATTGGGGTCCAGATGGACATGTCCACTTATCATGGCCAGTTTGAGCACACAACCTACATTGATTTGTCATTGTCCTCTGCGATACATCCATCTCGTTTCGAATGCGAGTGGATCTTGGTTGACCGCGCTTCGCAACTCGAAGTCTATTCTTGTTAGGAAAAATAATCGAAAAATTAGACACCGACCAGTAGTCCTCGTGAACGATCGGTTCAAACGATGACTCCCAAACTTTCAGCAAGTTCGCTATTGTGTACTCAGGAGCGATACAGCGGAACACATAAGTGCCACAATACTTGGTCGCTGCAAGCATGTGGGAGCATAGATATCTGAAAGCCTTATATTTCCTACAAGTGTAATCGAGGTTATGCCCTAAAGTAACTTTGTGAACGACAATACCACCGGCCAAAGTCGTTTTCACGTGGTAACGTGCATTCTCCCTATTGTTGAATATATTTACACACATACACACACAGAGACACAGAGACACAGACACACAGACACACAGACACACAGACACACACACACACACACACACATATACACATCAAATTAGATAATGAGTTGCATCATTTGTATTATAAATATTAAAAAATAAGTTATTAATAAATTGCAAGCTAAAAAAACCTTACCGATTGAATATTCGGACGTTGTATGTTTTGGACTTGGCTTGAGATTTCTGAATTTTGTCAACGACATATTTTACGTACCCCAAATCAATGGCCGAGTCCTTTAGAGATTCTTGTCGATCGATATCAAAGTATTTCACCAACCTGTAGAAAGTTATCGAAACGGCTGTTGATGCGAACCTCACTAAAGGATTAGTGAGACCCGAAACCAACTTAGGGTTTCTTCGCGAAGATCGAAACTAAATCAGATTTTGAACGAGCTAAAAATACAAAAATTGAAAGATAGATTACCTTGACACAACGTTTATGAACGAAACACGAACCAATGGTATAATGATCTTGACCCAATGATTATAATGAATCACGAATCAAAGATATAAGTTTGAACGCCACAAGAAACTCTTGATAAGTTCAGGAAAAGTTATCTGAAGAACTAAAGAGAAAACTCTCACAATTTTTATTAATCAAAGTAATGTATTGTTTTCCATGTGATACAGGTCTTTTAAATAGATAAAAGAAAAACCCTAGCTAGTGAATAGTGCAGCCGTGAATAATGTCCGTGAATAGTAAATGAATAATGGCGGCCACAATAGAACTAAAAGGAAACCCTAGAGGACTAAGGAATCCTAGAGAAATAAGGAAACCCTATTCCTAATCTAAAAAGGAAATAACTAATTCCTAATCTAAAAAGGAAAAGGCTAAATTGGCAATCTTGCCTTATAAATTATCAAATAAATAACTAAATTAAAAATAAAACACTAATAAATAAAATAAATATGCTGAGAATTTCATGGTCCTCAAGCCTTGGTCTATTTGAGTTCATGTCTAAACCCATTCACTTGCTTTGATGAGATGGATTAGGTCTTGATCGTCATTTGGGCCTAATTTGGGCTTTATTGTTTTCGATTCAGCCGAAAGCTCTTAAATTAGCCCATTAAGCGCTTCTTTTATCTTCTTGGATCTTGCCCTAGTAATGGGCCCAACCGGGACATGCAATGTGTCCTTTGATGTTGCTTGTTGGTTCTTTCATCTATCCTTTTTCTTTTTTGATCTTTCATATCTATTCCTTCATAAAAAAAATTTTCTTGACCAAATTATATCATCAGATCTATTGCGTTTTTTTTTCTTTTCGTTCTAATTCAAATTTGGTCCAATCTTGAAAAAAAAAACGCGGTGCATCTTTGTTCTGATCATATTTTTTGTTTAAATATTGTGCTTCTTTAAATCTCGATTTAAAGTTGCTGGTTTTCAAAAAAAAAAAAAAACAGAAAAGAAAAAAAAAAAACAGAAACAAAAAAAAAA